>CM076682.1:6638810-6863810 GCA_038501925.1 Xenopus petersii | reverse complement strand
AGATCCACTCGTGTAGCAATCTCTCCATATGAGCAGATCTTAACATGATCTTAAGGCAAAGCTGAACCCCAGTCATATGCCCAAAATAAACTCAAAAGGTCTGACAGTGCCTTAGTGAAATAGTTCAGCAGAGAGGCATGTTATTCCCTTTATCCCAAATGTCACCATCACCTCTCTGTCTGTCATTAACCTCAAGTGGGCAGAGTGAGTTATTTGTGCCGCAGTCGCAGCGGGTACAGAGTATAACTCACACCGTCCCTTCTGTGTATTTTTAACATCTAAAAACCCAGTGGCAGAGAAATGCGGCACCTGAACTGCACCCGGCAGTGATTTATGGGACTCGTATAAGTGGCGCCTGCTGGACATAGATTATACAAACATCACAATTACACAAAATGTCACACAAAACACCCGGCCCCACTGAACTACACGGGGAAGGGGTTTATAGGGACACAGTCACCAGAATAACAATGATTGCTTGAAAGCAGAATGTAATATATTGTGATCTGGTGCAGCTTGGGGGGAACTAAAACATTAACATGAATAATGCCTTTCTACACTCAGCATGGGGGAGAGTATTTCCTGGTGCGCACGTTACCGCAGATCTTCCTTGATTTAATCCTGGGTACCTAGAAATACCAGTCACAACAAATTTGAAGTAGGGATGCACCGAATCCAGGATTCGGTTCGGGATTTGGCCTTTTTCAGCAGGATTTGGATTCGCCCGAATCCTTCTGCCTGGCTGACCTAATCCGAATCCTAATTTGCATATGCAAATTAGGGGCGGGGAGGGAAATTGCGTGAGTTTTTGTCACAAAACAAGGAAGTAAAAATGTTTCCCCCTTCCCGCCCTTAATTTGCATATGCAAATTAGGATTCAGATCGAATGTTCCGCAAAGGATTCGGCCAAATCCAAAATAATGGATTCAGGGCATCCCTAATTTTAGCCATTTTTATTACATGACTCACTAAAACTTGTGTAATAAATAAAGTGCCCCTTGTTGGAAAATATGAGGATATTAGAAGTCACCTCAGAGGTCCATGACCTGTATAAAATCACTCGGCCTTCGGCTTTTATATGGTCATGGAACTCCTCGTGACTTATAATATTTTACAATAGGGGGTACTTATTCACTATATGAAGACTTAGAACTGTGTATGATCCTTCAGTGAACTTCAACAAGTGCTAAAAGGACAAATGTTGGGAAACACTGATACAAAGCATTACAGTTGCCACTTTGTCCAACTGTCACATTTTGCTCTACTATTACCATGTAGCCTTGTCATTACTGTCACCTTCATATTGATCTTGGCGTACTATAACAATGACGTTGTAGTTTCCCCACCTTTTCCTACTTGTCTCCAAGTGGAACTACTATCACCTTCCTTTACTGTCACCAACTTACTCCACTGTTGTCCATCTTGTCCAACCTTCTCCATCTATCTATCCATCATAGTTAACAATTCCACTATCACCCCCTCTCCCCAGGCCCGGTGCCTTGGGGTTATCCTAGATTCTGCCCTGTCATTCACTCCTCATATCCAGTCACTTATCAAATCATGTCACTTCCACCTAAAGAACATATCCAAAATACAATCATTTATCACCCAAGACGCTGCCAAAATTCTAATTCTTATTCACTCTCTCATCATATCGCGTCTAGACTACTGTAACTCTCTTTTAATTGGCCTCCCCCTCCAGAGACTGTCACCTCTCCAGTCCATAATGAACACTGCTGCGAGGCTCATACACCTCAGCAACCGCTCCTCCTCTGCCTCGCCATTCTGTCAATCCCTGCACTGGCTTCCGTTACCTCTCAGAATCAAATTCAAATTAATGACACTGACTTTCAAAGCACTTCACAACTCTGCCCCACCCTACATCTCTGAACTCATCTCTATATACTCACCCACTCGCTTACTACTCTCCTCTACTGACCTGCTACTCAACTCTTCTCTCATTACCTCCTCCCATGCTCGCATTCAAGACTTTGCAAGGGCTGCACCCCTCCTCTGGAACGCTCTCCCACGGTCTGTCCGACTTTCTCCCAACCTTTCTACTTTCAAAAAATCTCTGAAAACGCACTTCTTTCGAGAAGCCTCCCCTCACTCCGCTTAACTACCAAACGCAACACCACATACAATACCACATTTCTCACCCACTTACTTCGATCTTGCCCACTCCCACACCTTGTGTATTACTCCATTCCCTTTAGACTGTATGCCTATGCATAGGGCCTTCCTCAGCTTTTTGTACCTGTATTGATTGTGATGTTTGTTACTCCATATGTTCTATATATGTAATTCGTGTGATGTAGTTGTATAATCACATTTACTTTACAGTGCTGCGCAATATGTTGGCGCTATATAAATACATGTTAATAATAAAATAATAATAATAATAATAAAATCTAACCCTCTGATCCCCATTTTACCCTGCGATCACCAACTTCTCTTACTGATCTTGCCCCATTGTCTCCATCTTAAACTACTAACATCTCCCTCTACTGTCACAATCTTACTTTGCTGCCATATTGCCCTTCTATCTTGAACTACTGTCAAGATCTATTGTTACTTTTCCTACAGTCTCCATCTTGTCCTACTGATCTTGCCTTGCTCCATCTTGACCTAATGACTTTTTTCTTAGTATTTCCATCTTGTCCTATTGATCTTTTCTTACTATTTCCAGCTTATCCTACTGATCTTTTCTTCCTATTTCCATCTTGTCCTACTGATCTTTTCTTACTGTCTCCATCTTGTCCTACTGATCTTGCCTTGCTCCATCTTGACCTAATGACTTTTTCTTACTATTTCCATCTTGTCCTACTGATCTTTTCTTACTATTTCCATCTTGTCCTACTGATCTTTTTCTTAGTCTCCATCTTATCCTACTGATCTTTTCTTACTATTTCCATCTTGTTCTACTGATCTTTCCTTACTGTCTCCATCTTCTCCTACTGATCTTTTTCTTAGTCTCCATCTTATCCTGCTGATCTTTTCTTACTATTTCCATCTTGTCCTACTGATCTTTTCTTACTGTCTCCATCTTGTCCTACTGATCTTGCCTTGCTCCATCTTGACCTAATGACTTTTTCTTACTATTTCCATCTTGTCCTACTGATCTTTTCTTACTATTTCCATCTTGTCCTACTGATCTTTTTCTTAGTCTCCATCTTATCCTACTGATCTTTTCTTACTATTTCCATCTTGTCCTACTGATCTTTTCTTACTGTCTCCATCTTATCCTACTGATCTTGCCTTACTGTCACTAACTTGTACTACTGATGTTGCCGTCCTGTCTCCATCTTGCTTTACTATCACCATCTTGGCTTAGTGTCATCATCTTGTCCGACTGATCGTGCCCTGCTATCTCCATTGTGCTACTTTTAGCATTTTGGCCTACTGTCACCATTCTTTCCTAGTGTTGTCACCGACGTGACATTGCTGTGTATGACAGGCTTGATGATCACTCAACAGGCAGAGAAATACATGAGCATACATTGCAGCAGAATATCCCTGCGAGCTCCTTGGAATACTGCTTCTCCGTCTTCAATGCTATTTCACTTTTATGGCTGTTTAATAACTTGCCGTTTGCTCAGTCGCACTGTGATTTGCAGGCGCGCAGGACGATCCCATCGGATTTATTACTGCAATTTTACATTTCAACTTTAAATATTTTATTAGTCTTTGAGCTACGGCACCCGGCTCCGACTAGTTAAATAAAACTAGAAAAATACATGTGTGAGGATTATATTACAGATAACGTGTCGGAGAACAGGCGGGCATGTGCCGCGTCTCAAAGCAAAGCCGACACCTGCTCTGTTCACATGGGCTTTTCTGGGGAGTTAAGGGGAGAATGAAGAGCTTTGTTTTCGGCGGGATGAGGATGTATCAGTAACAAGGACTGTCCAGGGAAGTTGGGGTGTAAGGGCTAAGGGGATACCCAACCTAATCTGATAATGCAGCATCTCTAATGCCACTGTTTTTAAATAGGGGGTAGTTGGATACCCCACCCAGCTTTCTGTCACTACAGGCTAGGGCTTTTGTTGCCAGTCATTGGCTGATTCTTTCTGGTGTACATTTGGAAGTTGTTTTCAGAAAAACATCTGCTAAAAGTTTCCTTTAGGTTTAGGAGTGAATTTTATTTGGCATTTATTTTGCACTTTATTACGAGAGAGGAATGGATAGAAAAGGAAAGATTCCACGCTGGGGTTTTTACTGCATTTCCAATTGTTGGGAATCTAGTCAAACAAGTGGAGCGGAAAGGCTCAACTCCATAGAGAGCAGCTATTAACCAGGGCCGGCTGTGTATTTACCCAGGCACAATGAGCAATTATCACTCGGAGCAGAAAGGAGCCTCCACTACCAAACAGCACTTGCATAGGCGGCATCTCTACTTCCCCTTTCATCTGGGGAAAGACAAACATATTAACATGAATTTTCGGAGCTCTCCCGGGGAAAGGCGATCTGAGCCGGCTGTCACACTCCGTGTAGCGTTTCCTCCCAGGAGGGGAAGCTGCCAACGAAGAAATCTTTGTGACAACAACTGGAGCTGTTATACCTGGGGCCAAATCTTCTCCACCGTAAAAAGAATTCTTCTTGCAGGAAATTAACATTTTATAAGCACAGCTCTGTACATGCATACAGTAACATACATACCATAAGATACATACATACAGTAAGGTATAGTAATTCCAGAGCCTATTCATGACACAACAGATACATAGCTGAACGCACTGTACCTTTAAGTGATTTTTATTCTTTCTGCAGATACTTCCAGGAACTTATTTAAAGTACAATTGACCGGAATAAGGTCAATAATAGCCACCAGCAGGAAAATCGCTTTATTGTACATACAGCCAGCTACAAACGGAAAGGTCACATGCTGTGTGTGCCTTAGGTGATTACTAATTTGTATGTTCTGCTACGGAAAAGGAAGAAATGGGGAATATGAAATGTCCGGGCGCTTTTGGGAACACCAGTGTATTTAGGCAACAATACTATTTTATTTTGTTATTTAATGGGATATAGGCAGGACAATAAAACGCTGTGTTAAATTTCTGCTTACTTTCCAAGCTTCCTACCAAAAGTGTGTTTTCTGGTGCTTGCATGACCATCTATTTCCTAACAAAAGTTTACTTCCTGGTGCTCATATGATTTCCTTTACTTCCTACCAAAAGTTTACTTCCTTGTACTCAAATGACTTTCTCTACTTCCTGCCAAATGTTTTTATTCCTGGTGCTCACATGACTTTCTTTATGTCCTACCAAAAGTTTACTTCCTGGTGCTCACATGACTTCTTCTACTTCCTACCAAAAGTTTACTTCCTGGTAGTCACATTACTTCCTCTACTTCCTACCAAAAGTTTACTTCCTGATACTCACATGACTTCCTCTACTTCCTACGAAATGATTACTTCCTGGTGCTCATATGACTTCTTCTACTTGCTACCAAAAGTTTACTTCCTGGTGCTTATATGACTTCCGCTACCTGCTACCAATAGTTTACTTTCTTGAGATCACATGACTACCTCTACTTCCTACTAAAAGAATATTTTCTTTTCTCGCATGAATACCTCTACTTCCTGCCAAAAGTTTATTTCCTTGTGCTCACATTACTTCCTCTACTTTTCCCCAAAATGTTAATTCCTTGTGCTTGCATGACTTCCTTTACTTCCTACCATAAGTGTATTTCCTTGTGCTCCCATGACTTTCTCTACTTCCTGACAGAAGTTTTTTTTTTCCCTGGTGCTCACATGACTTCCTCTACATTCTACCAAAAGCTTATTTCCTTGTGCTCACATGACTTCCTCTACTTCCTGCCAAAAGCTTATTTCCTTGTGCTCACCTGACTTTCTCTACTTCCTGCCAAAAGTTTATTTTCTGGTGCTCACATGGCATGACAATTCTCTGCTACTAAAAGTTTATTTACCTGGTACTTGCATGACATCCTCTACTTCCTACCAAAGGTATTTTTCATGCTGCTTACATGACTTCCTTTACTTCCTACCAAAAGTTTTCCCTGTGGTCACATGACTTCCTCTACTTCCTACCAACAGTTTATTTCCTGGCACCCATATGATTTCCCGGGAGGTGTTCTTCATATCATACAACAGTGTTTTCCCTTGAGTGATGGAGTTATACCATGTGGCAGGTGAGTGGACCTGTAGAAAGCTGTAGTGGCTAGTAACATCCAGACTGTTGAACCGGCCACACCTGGATCTCTGCACTACATCCCCATTACAAAGCACATTATGTGGAAATATCAAGGAGCCCCGTCTTTATTCTATTTTCAAAGGATAAAAGCCGCTGCGTCTGGCACATGGGGGGGGGGGATAAACAAAGAACATGTCAATATTGGGACAGGACATTTGTTTAATTGCTTTAGTGTCTGCCTTCACTTGGCTCATGGACAAAGAAAAAACAAATGTCTCTTGGGTTGAACAGTGAGAGAAAGCGACATGAGCAGTGAGTAGCAAATGAAAGGGTCTCGTATCCATCAGAGAGAGAGACTGGTACCCCCCCCCCCCCGGTATATTGTACTCGGGGAACAATTCAAACGCTCGTCCTTTTGTCGGCACATCACAGAGTGTAACCTTCACTGCCAGAGTTAAACCAACCAGGACTTTCCCTGTCACAGGGCGTGTGGGGATCAAGCAGCAAATGCACCCACATTTAATAGCACTGCTTTTACTTGTATTCAATTTCATTCCCAGGAACTACTGTCGATTTAGGAGAAATGTGTTTATAGGGTATGGGATCTCTTATCCAGAGTCATTGGAATGAGGAGTAAGGGGGATGTGTAACCTTGTTATGAGCTAAGGGGGCCCAGTCTGAATTTCAGTTAGGGGGAGATTTGGGGTGAGTGCTTATTTGTACTCTGGGTACCCCTGGAACTATAGAAGGGAGACTGTTACCCCAATGTTTCTATATATCTGTAACCTTGTTATGAGCTAAGGGGGCCCAGCCTGAAGGTCAGTTAGGGGGAGATTTGGGGGGAGTGCTTATTTGTACCCTGGGTACCCCTGGAACTATAGTAGGGTGACACCCCAATGTTTCTATATATCTGTAACCTTGTTATGAGCTAAGTGGGCCCAGTCTGAAGGTCAGTTAGGGGGAGATTTGGGGTGAGTGTTTATTTGTGCCCTGGGTACCCCTGGAACTATAGCAGGGTGACACCCCAATGTTTCTATATATCTGTAACCTTGTTATGAGCTAAGGGGGCCCAGCCTGAAGGTCAGTTAGGGGGAGATTTGGGATGAGTGCTTATTTGTGCCCTGGGTACCCCTGGAACTACAGTAGGGTGACTCTTTGAGCCAAAAACCTTTGCTCTACCTCCTTGTAGTTTATCTTCCCCTTTAATATAAGTCACTCCTTCCTGCAGAGGGTTAAATCGGTGAGTTCCCAGAAGGCTTTTCTCGAATAAATGCACTAGCCCTTTAAGGTTCCAGAGCAGCTCTATCACAGGGGCTAATACAAATACAGCGGCAGCTGAACAATTCCAATGATAAAAGACTTGGACTTCCCCTTGGAACAGACACATGTCAGCCGGGCGTCTCGCTCTTACAGCAGCGCATTCTCATTTGGCAGAGCAGAATATTAAATGAGAATGGAAAATAAGATTTCATAGGCTGCGGGCAGGGATCCTGCTTGTGAGTGACAGTAAATTACATATGGCTGATTTTTCCTGCCAATAATACAAACAGCCCACAAAGAATCCCAGGGCCAAAGGCAAATTGTAATGCACCCGGCAGTACAGCAGCAGCACCCCTATAATATTTACTCTTACGGGATGCTGGGAGTTTTATTTCAACTCTTATAAAGTATTACTGACACCATCTTGTCTTGCTATACCCTGTTAACCCCCTGGAAAAAAATGGTACTGCACAATCCATAAATAAGATTGCACACTTACAAAGGGTTAAACGGAACTAAAAACTCGTAACATGAATTGATGTAGGTGTTTATATATTTCCAATTTTAGTGGTTCCTGAAATATTTGAAGTTTTAGACCACTAATACCTGGTTTTGTATCAGCATGCCATCGCCCTTAGGGTTTAGATACCCTTTATCTGTCTGCTAGGGGTAACAGCTCCCAGTGAAAGGGGTTGCTCACTTCTAAATCAACTGTCAGTATGATGTAGAGAGGGATATTCCAGACGATTTGCAATTGGTTTTCATTTTTTATTGTTTATGGAGTTATTTAGCTTTTTATTCAGCAGCTCTCCAGTTTGCAGTTTCAGCCATCTGGTTGCTAGGGTCCAAATTCCCCTAGCAACCATGCATTGATTTGAATAAGAGACTGGAATATGAATAGGAGAGGCCTGAACAGAAAGAAGAGTAATAAAAAGTAGCAACAACAACACATTTGTAGCCTTACAGAGCATTTGTTTTTTAGATGGGGTCAGTGACCCCTATTTGAAAGCTGAAAAGAGTCATAAGAAGGCAAATAATTAAAAAAAAAATATGAAAAAGAAATAATGACGACCTATTCAAAAGTTGCTAATATTGGCCAATTTATAACATACTAAAAGTTAACGTGAAGGTGAACCACCCCTTTAAAGGAAAACTATACCCCCAAAATGAACAACAGATATAAACTATCATATTAAGTGGCATATTAAAAAATCTTACCAAACTGGAATATATATTTAAGTAAATCTTGCCCTTTTACATCTTTTGCCTTGAGCCACCATTTTGTGATGGTCTGTGTGCTGCCTGTGTACTGCAGCTCTAACTGTAACAGGAAGAGATCAGCTGACCAGAAATACTGCAGCTCTAACTGTAACAGGAAGAGATCACCTGACCAGAAATACTGCAGCTCTAATTGTAACAGGAAGAGATCACCTGACCGGAAATACTGCTGCTCTAACTGTAACAGGAAGAGATCACCTGACCAGAAATACTGCAGCTCTAATTGTAACAGGAAGAGATCACCTGACCAGAAATACTGCAGCTCTAACTGTAACAGGAAGAGATCACCTGACCAGAAATACTGCAGCTCTAACTGTAACAGGAAGAGATCACCTGACCAGAAATACTGCAGCTCTAACTGTAACAGGAAGAGATCACCTGACCAGAAATACTGCAGCTCTAACTGTAACAGGAAGAGATCACCTGACCAGAAATACTGCAGCTCTAACTGTAACAGGAAGAGATCACCTGACCAGAAATACTGCAGCTCTAACTGTAACAGGAAGAGATCACCTGACCAGAAATACTGCAGCTCTAACTGTAACAGGAAGAGATCAGATGACCAGAAATACTGCAGCTCTAACTGTAAACGGAAGAGATCACTTGACCAGAAATACTGCAGCTCTAACTGTAACAGGAAGAGATCACCTGACCAGCTCTAACTGTAACAGGAAGAAGTGTTGAAGCAAAAGACACAACTCTGTCTGTTAATTGGCTCATGTGACCTAACATGTATGGTTTGTTTGTGTGCACTGTGAATCATAGGATACCAGAGGCGGCCCTTATTTTTTAAGGTGGCAATTTTCTATTTATGATTACCCAATGGCACATACTACTAGAAAAGTATATTATTATGAAAATAGTTTATTTACATGAAGCAGGGTTTTACACATGAGCTGTTTTATGCAATATCTTTTTATAGAGACCTACATTGTTTGGGGGGTATAGTTTTCCTTTAAACCACATTACTTTTATAGGGGTCAAAAAGCAAATTTCCATGGAATATAAACGACTATATTTCCTTCCAATATGAATCTCCCACTTATAATTTAGAGTATTACAACTGGTTGCGACATTGATATTTTGCGTGCGTAAGAGCCGGATCTATTTGTATGGAATATATGGATGCAATAAATGCGTCTCGCAGCTGCTACACAAAGATTAGGCACGTGCAATGCTTTAATCTGAATATCTAATTTCTGGGGATAGGGCCACAGCTGCCCACTCCACACAAAGGAAAAAAATAAAACAATGAAATTAAATTATTAAATGAAGTGCGGCGCATAAAGTAAAGGTGCTGCGTAAGTGCGAGCGGCCTGGCAAGACAATGGCACCCTACGAGCGAGCCGCAGGTTTAATGTAACACATGTTTTGCCTGAGGGTCAAGCAATGGATTTTTTTCAGCTTTCTAGGTTGTGGCAGCAACAGGATTATATCCGTGACGTTAAACAGATTTATTAATAGAAAGAAAAAAAAATCATATTGGATGAAGCGCAGTCCCTGTACCCACGTTCCAATGCCGTGATGTGCGACAATATAAATCGCAATAAACGACGCACGGAGACTATAAGAACTGATATAATCACCGATTGTCAAACTGCAGTAAAAAGTCCACTTTATACCCTGATTTTAAATAACCCGGGGGGGGGGGGGGTTAAGTAGAAACCTTCAGTAACCAATAGCAAACAACTGGCACTTTGGAATGACTGATCAGTTCTTCTGGGTTTAATATTTGCCTCATATTGTCCCTATTGGGGCACAGGAGCCCTGATTTGGGAACCTGAACGTAAGGCTCCTCTTTGCCAGTAACTATTATGAGCCTTCAGCATTTCCCACTTATTTTTGTTTTAGGATCCAACATACTGTACCTCAACAAGGCTGCAGATTATTGATGTGACAGTTAAGAAAAACTCAACCCACAAAACCTTAACCCACAAAGTCTTAACCACACCCAACCCGAACCCGCAAAATCTTAACCCACACCTGACCTTAACCTGCAAAACATAAACCCACATCCGACCCTAATCCTGCAAAACATAAACCCACACCCTACCCTAACCCTGCAAATCCTAAAACTGACCCTAACACTGCAAAAGCTCAACCCACACCGACCCTAACACTGCAAAACATAAATCCGACCCTAACCCTGCAAAATCTCAACCCACACCTGACCCCTAAACCTGCAAAACATAAACCCACACCGACCTTAACCTGCAAAACATAAACCCACACCGACCTTAACCTGCAAAACCTCAACCCACATCCGACCCAACCGTGCAAAACATAAACCCACACCCTATCCTAACCCTGCAAATCCTAAAACTGACCATAACACTGCAAAACCTCAACCCACACCCGACCCTAACACTGCAAAACATAAATCCTACCCTAACCCTGCAAAATCTCAACCCACACCTGACCCCTAAACCTGCAAAACATAAGCCCACAGCCGACCCTAACCCTGCAAATCCTAAAACTGACCCCAACACTGCAAAACCTGAACCCACACCCGACCCTAACACTGCAAAACATAAATCCGACCCTAACCCTGCAAATCCTAAAACTGACCCCAACACTGCAAAACCTGAACCCACACCCGACCCTAACACTGCAAAACATAAATCCGACCCTAACCCTGCAAAATCTCAACCCACACCTGACCCTAAACCTGCAAAACATAAACCCACACCTGACCCTAACCCTGCAAAACATAAACCCGACCCTAATCCTGCAAGACCTCAACCCACACCCGACCCTATCCCTGAAAAACATAAACCCGACCCTAATCCTGCAAGACCTTAAAACATAAACCCACACCCGACCCAAACCCTGCAAAACCTTAGCCCACACCTAACCCTAACCCACAAAACATTCGGCTCTATAGTGGCAGATGTGACTGTAATATTGTTAGTAATTAAAGAGAAACTTCACTCATTAAAGGGGAACTAAAGTCTAAAATAGAACAATGGTAGAAATGCTGTATTTTGTATACTAAACATAAACTTACTGCATCAGAAGCCTAATTAAACAAATTATTCATTTTCTTAAAGTTGGCTGCACAGGGGGCATCACCTTGTCATTTTGTTAAACATCTTTTCAAGACCAAGACTGTGGACATGCTCAGTGTGGTCTGGGATTCAGTTGGGAGGTTATAAGCTTAGGGATCGTCATAAATTATCAAAACAGCTAAAGTCAAATAATATCTGCCATAGAAGCTGATAAAGCAAGACTGATTAATAATCAGAATTTACAGACGGCACTGGGTCTGTGGATACAAATCTCTACATAGTCGGTAGCTGCGCTACAGGGAAACAAACAAAGCTGCTGCAGGTCTGGGAAGTAAGTTGAGGGGACTCCTCTTAGTGTTTGAAAGTATGATTGTTTCCCTACAGAGCAGTTAGGGACCGTCTGAAGTTTCCTATCAGAGCAAGTATAACATAGGGGGAATTTCACTGCATACAGTCAGGTTTAATATAAAAACGTTACACATTTTTTAATTAAAGTATATTGGAGATAGATTTATTTTTCATTAAAGTAAAAATGGGATTTTATTTTTGTGCATTTACATCCCCTTTAAAGAGGATTCTACTGACACAGACTCTCCCCTAATACAGTCCCTGTTCTGTGAAACTCATTCCTAAAGACTCCCTGGAAAAAAAGCAAAAGCATTAGCAAGTCCTTTATTTATTCAACAGTCAGAGCCGAAGACACAGTCGACTGGACTGGAAATTTCATGTTCTGCTTTGGAAAGTCTATTAACACTTGTCACTATTTTGAGTGAGTGTGAAACGGCGACTCCAGCCGCACTTCGCCGGCGCTGAGGGTAAGGAGAAGAATAAAACTTCCAGCATTTCTATTAAAAGGTGTGACAGAAACGGAGGGACATAGTAAGAAATAAAGAGAGATGACAGTAAGTGAGGTCACAATGGAAGTAGAGAAGGTTTATGAATAGAGGTACTACAAGTCACCACTGTTAATAGCAACCAATGAGGTCTTTGCTTTAGTTTTCCAGCTGGTAGTCCACTATTCAAAACAAATCCCTGACTGGTTGTTATAGGCAACTGCATTTTTCACCTACGTTCATAATTCAACCCTGCGTAGAGTTTAAGGAAGGTGTAGGCAACTTTTCAGGTTCAAGCTTTTATACAACATTCCCCAGCACCCCAGTTTAGAGGATTGTAGTTCAGATGGAGCTATTATACCATGACAGCAGAGAAGCACTACACACAGTCACTATACAGCACTCGGTCTCTATATCCCCTATATCAGCATAGAGTCACTACAGTCATATCAAAAAGTTTAGGAACCCCTCTTAAAGGAGAAGGAGAGCTCCAAGACAGTTTATTGCCAACAGATTAGCAATAATAGTGCAAGCTAGAATGCTATATTTATTCTGCAGAATGTTTTACCACACCAGAGTAAACAGCTCTAGACACTGTCTCTGTTTGTTAAGGATAGAAGCTGCCATATAAGCTTGGCGTGACATCACTTCCTGCCCGAGTCTCTCCCTGCTCACTAACAGCTCTTAGCTCAGATTACAGCAGGGATGGGAGGAGGGAGGGGGAGAGGAACAAACTGAGCATGCTCAAGCCCTAGCCCTGGAGGTTTAAGCTGAAAACAGGAAGTCTGATACAGAAGCCCATGAGTACACAATAGAAGGAAATAAATGCTGCGTTTCTTTTGACAGAGGACTCAAAGCAGCATTACTTTGAGGGTTTACTGGTGTATTTATATAGACCTTTCTGATAAAGCTTACTTACTTTTAGCCTTTCCTTCTCCTTTAATTCTTTGGAGTTTTGTTTATCATTGTGTAACACTCGCCGCTGGTTTTGAGCGCCGGCGCATAAGCGCAGGCACGCGTCAACTTGGGCGCCGGCATCGAGGCGCCCGCGCACGTCAAATCGGACGCCTGCGCAGGAATGGACGCTCACATACTTAGGAGCAATGACCTCTAATTTAGGCGCCTGGCTTCCTATTGGTCCCTGATGTGTCTGTCTTCCTCAGCCTGCTCCTGATTGGTTCCTGTTCCCTTAAATACCTATTGGTCCCTGATGTGTCTGTCTTCCTCAGCCTGCTCCTGATTGGTTCCTGTTCCCTTAAATACCTTCCTCTTCCTCCTCAAATTGCCCAAGCTGGCTTCAGTTCCTACTGTTCCTGCTAAAGCCCTGGTTGTTCGAGTTTCCTGGTTTTGACCCTCTGCCTGTTTTCCTGACCTCCGAACCTTCGCTGCCTGAATTCGACCTCTGCCTGCATTTAACTACACCTTAGCCTGACCCCTTGGTACTTCGCTTCTTTGAAACCCGTCTTCTGGAAACGACCTTTGCCTGCACTTGACTACGCCTTGCCTAATCCCTTGTTACTTCGCTCCTGGTAACTCGCCTGGCTTCTCTACCACCTCCGCAGCAGAAAGCCCGGGGCCCCAAAAGGGCGTCGGTGAATACCGGAGCCGTAGAGAGGTTCCTGTTACCATCAGTTCTCCTGGATCAGCTACCTTCCTCCGGGATCCGAGGTAAACAGATTGTTATATATTGGCTGAGCTTTTAAAGTATCAACTTTCTTTTAATGTATAACTTGCCTTATGGAAACAGTAGTATTTCAGCAGTGACATAACGTTTATTGGATTAACAGAAAATATACAATATGCATCATAACAAAATTAGACAGGTGCATAAATTTGGGCACCCCAACAGAGATATTACATCATTACTTAGTTGAGCTCCTTTTGCAAATGTAACAGCCTCTAGATGCCTCTTATGAGTGTCTGGATTCTTGATGGCAGTTTTTTGACCATTCGTCCTTTTAAAATCTCTCCAGTTCAGTTAAATATTATGGCTGCCGAGCATGGACATCCTGCTTCAAATCATCCCATAGATTTTCCGCGATATTTAAGTTGGAGGACTGGCACGACCATTCCAGAATGTTGTACTTGTAAATGTATTTGTAGATTTCCAAGTGAGTTTAGGGTCATTGTCTTGTTGGAATATCCAACCCCTGCAGCGGACCTTCAACTTTGTGACTGATGCTTGAACATTATCCTGAAGAATTTGTTGATATTGGGTTGAATTCACCTGTCCCTGAACTAGCCACACAGCCCCTGAACTAGCCACACAGCCCCACAGCATGATGGGACCTCCACCAAATGTGACAGTAGGTAGCAGGGGTTTTTCTTGGAATGCCGTGTTCTTCTTCCGCCATGCAAATCGCTTTTTGTAATGACCAAATAACTCAATTTCTGTCTCATCAGTACAAAGCACTTTGTTCCAAAATGACTGTGACTTGTCTAAATGAGCTTTTGCATACAACAAGCAAATTTGTTGAGGGCAGAAAGGGCTTCTTTCTCATCCCCCTGCCACACAGATGTTCTTTGTGCAAATTGCACTGAATTGTAGAACGATGTACAGATACACCTGCATCTGCAGCAAGATGTCTTGCAGGTCTTTGGAGGTGATCTTTGGGTTGTCTGTAACATTCTCACAATCCTCCGCATATGCCGCTCCTGTATTTTTCTTGGCCTGCCAGACCTGAGTTTTACAGCAACTGTGCCTGTGGCCTTCCATTTCCTGATTCCATTCCTTACAGTTGAAACTATGACAGTTTAAACCTCTGAGATAGCTTTTTGTAGCCTTCCCCTAAACCAATGATCTTCAACCAGTAGCTCGTGAGTAACATGTTGCTCCCTAACCTCTTGGATGTTGCTCCCAGTGGCCTCAAGGCAGGTGATTATTTCTGAATTCCAGGCTTGGAGGCAAGTTTAAAAAACCAGATGTACTGCCAAACAAAGTCTCCTATAGTTGCAAGTCCACATAGGGGCTACCAATAGCCAATCACAGACCTTATTTGGCACCTCCCAGAAACATTTTTCGTGCTTGTGTTGCTCCCCAACTCTTTTTACAATTGAATGTGGCGCACGGGTACCCTAAACCATGATACTGAACAATCTTTGTTTTCAGACCTTTTGAGAGGTGCTTTGAGGATCCAATGCTCAAAGCTTTCTCTTCAGAGGGGAATCAAACAGAAGCACAACTTGCAATTGGCCACCTTTAATACCTTTTCTCATAATTGGACACACCTGCCTATAAAGGCTTTAAGAGCTAAGCCAACCAATTAGGCCCTGCCAGTAATCAGTATTGAACAGTTACATGCATTTAAATTAGCAAAATTACAAGGGTACCCACATTTTTGCACAGCCAGTTTTTCACATTTGATTTAATTTCATACTCATATTCAACTGAATACTGCTTCACTAAAAATCTTTGTTCAGAAAACACCCCAGTACTCAGATGTTCCTGGGAAATGAAAGACATACCACTGTTATCTTTTTTGCTGAACGTGGAGTAAATTATTATGCAGGTTGACAGGGGTTCCCAAACTTTTTCATATGACTGTATATACCACGCTGGAGAAGAGGTTTGACACAATGATGTAGTAATATAAAAAAGGGGATCATATAATAATCTCTCTAATGCTTTATTTACCAATAGGTCTTCCCAGCTGACACAAGGTCACCCATTCCGATTAGAAGAAAAGAGGTTCCGCCTAAAAATTGGGAAGGGGTTTGTTACAGTGAGAGCTGTGAAGATGTGGAATTCTCTCCCTGAATCAGTGGTACAGGCTGATACATTAGATAGGTACAAGGAAGGGTTGGATGCTTTATTCACCAGTAGCTCCTCCCAGCAGACAGGAGGGAGCCAATGAGATTAGAGGAGGGAAAGGGGTGTTACAGGGAGAGCTGGGAAGTGAATCAGGGGTACAGGCTGATACATTAGATAGGTATAAGAAGGGGTTGGATGGTGTTTAGCAAGTGAGGGAATACAGGGATATGGGAGATAGCTCATAGTACAAGTTGATCCAGGGACTGGTCCCATTGCCATTTTGGAGTCAGGAAGGAATTTTTCCCCCTCTGAGGCAAATTGGAGAGGCTTCAGATGGGTTTTCCACCTTCCTCTGGATCAACTGGCAGTTAGGCAGGTTGAAATAGAGTTAAAAGTTTGAACTTGATGGACGTGTGTCTTTTTTCAACCTAACTTACTATGTTACCAGTTCAGCAGTCATTATACAGCACTGGGTCACTATATTTCACTGCATTAGTCCTCAGTCCCTACCTACAATTTCACTGCAGCAGAGACTCCGTACCCCACACTGAGGAGCACACTCCCTGTGATGAAGGTTCCACGTGACACCCACTTGTGTTACTTTGCTGCCTGTGAAACTCCCAGAGAGACCACATTCCCTGCACAGAGAAGTAGCTCACTTCATAGCCGGCACCATTTCTCTTCATCAATCAACTGAAAGGTATATTATTGCATAATGAATAATGGATTCTCCCAAAGACTGTTCTATTGTACCTGACACAGGAAAGGTGCAAAGTTTTCCTCGCACTGCGACTAGTTCTGGAAACTCATCTGTCATCCAACAAGTGCCTGCGAGAAGCTCAGAATTATTCTGCATGAACGATGTCTCCAGTCGCAGATTTCTCCCCCCCCCCCCCGTACATATTTAATGGACTGCTCTATTATCGTAAGACATTTTTATGGCCCAGCTAAAATGAATATTTTAGTTCTTCTGGAGAGAGAAAAATGTACTTACATTTAACCAGTTTAAGTGATATACATGTCTAATAAGGACAACAAATAACCCAGTGAGTAATTACATCTTCCACTTCCATGCCAGTCTAAAAGATTGCTTTAGCAGAGTGGAAAAGATGGCAAGCTCTTAGTGTTCCATCTTTGGCCCAATACTGCTGCACATTTAATAGTGACATTGCACAAGTATTATCAGCAGTGCCTCAAACAGATAAATGTTTCACATGTGCAAATGAATGAGGCAATGAGTTGAACACTATTGTTCAACCATTTCCTTCTAGTTTTTTGTATGTTTATAACAAACCTGGGGATAATGATGAGTTGCTGTTGCTTGTTCTCATGTTTTAATATGGAGGTCAAGTTAACATTACTGTTTGGCACTGCCAATGTCACTATATTACCAGCGGTTGGCTTCTACTGCCAAGAACCTTATCATGCAGGTCATCATTTCAGTCAATCATGATTACTCTTCTTCTACTGACTTTTCTACTACTACCAAGAACGTCATCATGAAAGTCAACAAATCAGTCATTCGTGGTTACTCTTCCTCTACTGACTATTCTTCTACTCCCAAGAATTTCATTAAGCACTGTCCAGAAGGTCAATATTTCAGTCAATCATGATTATTATTCTAACTCTTCTACTACTACCAAGATCATCATGAACCTTCATGAAGGTCAACATTTCAGTCATTCATTTTACCCTGCCTCTACTGACTCTTCTTCTACTCTCAAAAAACATCATCATGCACGGTCACGAATGTCAACATTTCAGTCATCGCGGCTACTATTCTTCTTTTTACCCTTCTACTACTACCAAGAATATAATGCACTGTTAAAGTCAATATTTTCATCTACAGTTCTTCTGAAGGTCAACATTTCAATCAGTTGTGGTTACTCTTCATCTGCTGCCACGGAGGTCAACATTTTAGTCAATTGTGGTTACTCTTCTTCTTCTACTGCCATGAAGGTCAACATTTCAGTCAATTGTAGCCATTGTTCTTCCACTGGCAAGAATGCCAACACTGTCAAGAAGGTGAACATCTAAGTCAATCATGGTTACTCTTGTTCTACTGACTTTTTCCTGTCAGAATGTAATCGTTAACTGTCAAAAAAAAGTCAGCATTTCAAAAAATCATGGTTGGTTAGCTCTATCATGGTATATCATGGTTACTCTTCTTGCAAAGTGAATTAAAAATAAAAGAGAGGCAACTCTTCACTCCCTAAATAAACGAGACCTCAATTGTTCCACACGAGGACCGACAACTGTCCGAAAATCAACTGTACTTAAAAATATAAAGAAAAAGAATACCCCGTGGGTAACAACTTAATCAATAACCAGCATACAAGAAGCTCTTAGGATTAAATAAGTTAATTCAATAAATTCAATAAATATATTAAAGTGCAATTAATGCCTCCAAATAAATTAATCAATTGTACAGCTATTTAATTTTATCATTAAATGAATTTTTACTGGGAATGATAATTGAATAAACTACTTCGGATATCATGCACTAATTGGCACTTTATAGAATTTTATTAATTAATTTAAAATTAAATAGCTGTACAATTGATTAATTTATTTGGAGGCATTAATTGCACTTTAATCTATTTATTGAATTTATTGAATTAACTTATTTAATCCTAAGAGCTTCTTGTATGCTGGTTATTGATTAAGTTGTTACCCACGGGGTATTCTTTTTCTTTATATTTTTAAGTCTTCTTGCAAAGTGGTGAAGATCAGCAATGTAGTCCAAGTGTGGACGCGTTTCAACACAGGCCCATGTTAAAGCGTGCACTTCAACACGCTTGCATTCTGACGCACGCAGTAGCATTCAGCTTAAATTGGCACTGAGGCTTGTTCCAGTGCAAGGAGATCATCTTCAGCTGACACTGAGCATTCCTCCTGTGTTACTGACTTCTGGATTCCAGGCTTCTTCTTGACAACGCTTTGTGTTACCCCTTCAGCTTCTGATCCTTAGCTTGATGATCTTCTGGTTTTGACCCTGGCCTATTCTTCGACTACAGCTCTCTGCCTGCAGTTAAGTGCCTAGCTTTCCAAAACCCCAATAGGCTGTGTTATTGTGCTTGTGGGTTTTCTGGCACTCCTGCTATTCCTCAGCTGGACTCGTCCAGTTCTCATCTCCAGTGTTCACATCCCAGTAGGAAGCACAGGGGAGGCTTATCACCTTCTGACTCATCATGGTACCTGACTCCAAGTCTAAATTACATTATATCAACTTCTCAGTCTTTTGTGTGGTTATGAAGGTGAGCTTTTCAGTCAAGGTGACTTGCACAGTCACAAAATCAACCTTTCAGCCAAGGTTAATTCTCTTGCTTTGATATGAAAGTCAAGACCATATTCACTGTTACTTCTACTGTGCCATGAAGGCAAATATTTCAGTACAGTTTAGCCTTCTCATTCTAACATGGAGGTTAGCGTTTCAACAGTGTTTTCTTTTCTTCCCCTATCATAAAGATCAACATTTTACCTACTTACTTCTTGCTTAGCGATATCTGTTTCATTCACTATTAATAGAATAAATTGTTTCTGAGGGCTAAAATCAAGCATTTCAGTGGGCCAGAGGCAACAGGTTATATTCAGTTACTCACTGCTTCTACACTGTATTTTAAATGTGGTGTCAAGACAGGTTTCATTTTATATTGGTATAAACATTTGGAAAGTCTGATGACACTTTGCACAAGGAAGATTTTGTAGGTTATTTTTGATATGCCATTTAAAAAATTGGTATAGTAGGCCTCACACCTAACCTTATTCCTCATACGCCATCTGTGTTGCAACTCCATTGATCACCATCAAGACAGATGGCAGTTGCCGCAACTTTTACATGACATCAGACAATTATGGCAACTTGGTGCTTTACCAAAATGGTGTGCACTCCAGCCCTATCTTCCACTGAGATCTGTGAAAGAGCTGGTGTGTGCTCATTTGTGTAATATTGCCAGAAAAGGTAATAGGAAGAGGTAGCAAAGCCAAATAAAAGAGAACAATCAAGAAGCTGGTGGGGGAATGTTAGAAAAAAGCAGGTGGTCTCAAAGTTAAGAGTTTAGAGAAAGTTAGGAGATGTGAGAGAAAAGCCCTTTCTTCTACTGAGACCTCTGCGAAGGAGCTAGTCTTCTGGAGCTCATAAATGTAAAAAGGGCAGTAGGAAGAGGTAGCAAAGTAAAATGAAACAGAAAGACCAAGACATAGGATGGGGCTGGTGGGAAATGTTTAAAATGGTTTGGTGGTCTCAAAGTTAGGCGATAAGAGCACATTAGGAGATGTGAGAGAAAGCTCTGCTGAGACCACTGTGAAGGAGCTAGTCTTCTGGAGCTCATAAATGTAATATGGCCAGAGAGGACCGCTGACAGCGTCTTTAAACAAAGGCTTTTTGCGTCTGAAGGACTCGGTAAGTGTAATTGGCCACAGGGCACAACACAAGTTCCGGCGTTACTGCACTGAATCCCGGCTTTCTCTGCTGCACTCATTTCTGCGATACGCTAAAAACAAGAGACAACTCTGTGAGTAGATCCGGTTATTTCCCCATACCCACGTGAAAGAACGTATTACACTATATAATATATACCATACTTTTTGTTCTGGTACTTGGGCCAAGGCACATTATCCCACAGCGCACTGAACTTTGCATTTAAACATAAGAAGTAAAATCATGAGCAGTAAGTAGAAGATAAAGAACAAAGGACACGTAACCTGGAAATATCCAACGAAAAATGATATAAACAATAAACAGAGAGGTCACCCAACGAGGCAGCAGCCACACGACTCAGCGAGCGATCAAATATAAATGAAATGTTTTTACCCTCCCTGAAGACTGAGAATTCTCTGTCACTTTGTTCTGTGCTGTTCATCGTTATTTATAATAAATCTCAGCCCTCGGGGGGTGTTACCTGAGCAACTGCAGGTTATCATCATTGTGACAGGGGGGGATAAGTGTAATGTGCTGAGCGTGCGGCTTTTATACCAACTGCCGAGTATGTGGGATTAATAAGAGACAGTGGATAAATGAGTCTCCTGCTGACTCCCCTATGGCCAGAGTGAGATCAAAAACAAATACATATATATATATACAGTATATACACATACATACAGTATAGCTCGGTTGTTCTGATTCTTCATTGAGTATTTTATTCCGTTACTGTAGGAAATGTCAGTGGTGCCTTGGGTTGACAGCGGTGCAAGAAAGCAAGAAGGGGTCTTCCGAAAATATGGCCACCCTCCCATTAGCTCTGCTTTGGTTTATTTATTTAGGAACCTTCACACACACTTCTGTATATCAAACACAATCAGAGGGCCACGATACAGCACTGTTGTGGCTTACAGGGGGAGGGGCAAAGGGTCAGTGACTTGAGCAGTGGGCGGGACTAGAAGACTCTAATGGCAACTTACAAGGGTAAGAGACAAACTATATAAAAATATTTAAATGTTATGTTTGAGGTGTGGATTCACACATTCAAAGTATTCTGAATGGTTAGGGTTTCCCTATGTGCTGAGGAAGTAAAGACTCCGCTAAATTAATCAATATATACATTTTTAAGTGGAGACAGAAAGGGGTAATTTCAACCCATTAACCTCTCAGCGCAGCTGGGTACAACACTTACACACACACAGCCATTTGTAAGGTAAATGAAAGGCAAATATTTTCCTATATCAATAAAACAAAGCATTTCTAAGCGTGCAAACAATGCAGGGCGTCCCCCCCCCCCCCCCCCGGGCACTGGGATGTTCATTCCAAGCAGATGCTCCAGTTCACAGGCTCCTGGGATTTCATGGTGAAATGAGCTCACGCTGAACTATAGCACACAGTTAAAGTGCCATTCTAAGGGCTCTTACACACGGGCGGTTATTCCTGCACTTGCCTGCACTGCGCTTTCTACCGTTCAGCCGCAAGGCAGCGCAGGAGTAGACGCATTCAATTATCGTGAAGGGGACTGTACTCACACTGACGCATGTAAGCGCCAAACGCAGGTGAAATGCAACATGCTGCGTCCCACCTGCGTTTGGTGCTTACATGCGTCTGTGTGAGTACAGTCCCCTTCACATAGGGGAACGGAAGAATGCGCAATGCAGGCGAGCGCAGGAAAAACTACCCGTGTGTAAGAGCCCTAAGGGTGCAAAGATTTTAGTGGCTTCACTGGCTGGAACCCTGCCCAGGTCTCCAAAGCCTTACGAAGGAGGATAGAGAAGTCCCAAAGCATTGAAGTGGTAACTGCTGAATAGATGGGCAGCCACTTATACTGAATTTTTACTTTACTCCCATAGAAGCTGCACAAACACAGATCCAAGGGGCCATTAATTAAGAGCAACGTGATCAAATGAGGTGCAGTTGCCATGTTTTTTTTGGCGATTTCTGTCCTGTTCTGCATCTTAAAATTTTCTGCACTCAGGTTTAGAGCTGTATATATGAGGGGCACATAAACGTTCTTCCACTGGCTCCCCTACATTAAAGTCCTGCGCTGAACCAATTTCTACGACCTGGACCAGAACCCACAACCCGCATTATTACCCACTTTGATCCACTACCGACCCGGACCCGCAACCCGCCGACCACCATCAAACAGGAAGGGATGCTGCTGCAAACTGGAAGTTACGTCATCAAAAGTGGGCGGGGAAAGAAAATATTTTTGTAAAAAACTTAGTAAAATATAGATAATATTACATAAGACTCGCAACCCGCGGGTATACCCCCTCCCCCGCTTTTTTGCGGGTAACCCGCAGGTACCTGTCCCGCTGCAGGACTCTACCCTACGTGTTCCCAAATGTGCACATAATTCAGTTGCATAATTCAGTGAGCAGTGGCAGGCGCAAGCTACAATAGAACCCTGAACTTACCATCTGTTTGGCTCGTAGGTCCAGCGTATACACCAAGCACCAGACTAACAGACCCCGGATGCAAATGCTTCTAGAACTAACTGCTTTTTCAGCCTGGGGACACTGCCTTGTAAATTCCACAAACCTCTATGTTCCAACCACACAACCTTTTGGATCGGCTCCTTCCATTCAGTGTTTAGTCAAACCCCCTGTTACCCAGCTAGAAGGCAGAACCAGACACTTTCCAGGGGCTAACAGGCAGTTGGGTTATTTGGGACATTGGTAAGAAGCAAGAAAAAGCTTTGAGATCACAATCAGACCTTCCTGACTCCTACTACTAATGGGAGATAAAAGCTGCACACTTTTAGACACTTGTATATAGACTTGTATTAGACACCAGTGTACCAGTGGGCCTTTCTGACCTATATCTGACCATAAATAATCACATCTGTCTGTGTATGGCCAGCTCAGGTCCATAGGTGATTGATCAAAGTTAATTTCTGTGCAAAGCTGCTGTTATAAGAATGCCTATAGCAGCTCCAGGCATTAAAGCAAAACGTAACAATGCATACTGGGCTTTAGTTACCCTTTAAAACATGGGTTTCCAATAGGTTTACAAGTGATAGCAGGAATAGTTTCCAATATCATATCCAATATCTTGACAGGGTTCAGGAATGAAAATTGAATCTGTGTGATGGAGGTAAACTTATCACGTTTGTGATGTAATTTCCCTATCCCCCATCACAAACCCTCCTACCAAAGAAATAAAAAAGATCCAGGGACTGGTCCCATTGTCATCATGGAGAAAGGAAGGAATATTTCCCCCCTTGGAGAGGCTTTGGGGGGGGTTTTCGCCTTCCTCTGGATCAACTGGCAGTTAGGCAGGTTATTATATAGACTTAAAGGAGAAGGAAAGGCTTTGGAAATTTGGCACCCCAAGTGTACGATGCCTTTCCTTCTCCTTTAAAAAGTTGAACTTGATGGGGGTGCGCCTTTTTTCAAGCTAACTTACTATATCTATCCCTGTGGGTGTCAGTCAATAGAGGCATTGTATAACTAGCGAACCAGCCCGGCAGCCCCCTATTTCTCATGGTGCCTGGGCAATAAAACATGTGAGCTCACGCGTGTGCCATGACCCATGTACAGACAGTGGAGCCTCTAATGCCGAATGGGTTGGGAGCACAAATGATGAACAAACAGATTGTCGGGGCGCGGTGTGTAACAAGCTGTGTTTGCCGGGCCGGGGTCCTTCATTACAACAATGTTTATGGAGCGGAGACAAAAGGTTCTCTTTGTGCGCAGAATAATGCCAGGTCTGTAGTGCCATAAATTGGCATAATGGAAAAACAAACAACCCATTTGAGTTAATCAGAAACCGAACAGGAAACCAGCGTCTGTCCATCCTTAAAGGGCATGTGTTTTCATCTCGTTAGCTAACGAACAATAAACCTCGATGAGAGGGATTGCCAACGCGGATATGAAGCGAAATCCTTCCTAAATGGCTACGGCTGTAACAATAACAAACGGGTTGCCTCGACCTCAAAGGGATTGTGAAAGCCCAAAGTTCCACTATTCATTGATTACAAATTTTAATTGGCTTGAAATTTTAATTGCTACTGAGAGCAGAGTTGGCTTGTCCCTTGCTGCACTGCTGATTCTGACTTTTGGAGACCCAAAGAGCTCTAGATGTTGAGGAACTGTCAGTATGACGTAGAGAGTGATATTCTGAGACAATTTGCAATTGGTTTTCATTTTTTATTATTTGTGGTTTTTGAGTTACTTAGCTTTTTATTCAGCAGCTCTCCAGTTTGTAACTTCAGCCATCTGGTTGCTAGGGTCCGAACTACTCTAGCAACCATGCACTGATTTGAATAAAAGACTGGAATACGAATAGGAGAGGGGCTGAATAGAAAATGAATTATAACAATACATTTGTAGCCTTACAGAGCATTTGTTTTTTTAGATGGGGTCAGTGACCCCCATTTGAAAACTGGTAAGAATCAGAAGAACAAGGCAAATAATTCAAAAACTATAAAAAGGAAAGAATGAAGTCCAATTGAAAAGTTGCTTAGAATTGGTCATTCTATAACATACTAAAAGTTAACCACCCCTAAAATAGAAGAGATGCTGGAAGTTTTAGTTTGACCACCTGTAAAGCTCCCCAGGTTGTGCCAATGGTCCCGACAGAGATGCTTATTACAATTCATCGGATCACTTTGGTTCCACTTAATGAGTGGAATTCCCTGTGTCTGGTACAGACTCATTACTTTTCATGAAGTATGCAAGTATTTTCCTAGAGTACAGAGCCTAATCCATCAGATCGCTCAAACGGCACCGGGGCTATTACATCTGAATAATGAACGTGCCGAGCATCACAAATTCCTCCTTTTTATTTTTAGCTTGTGTTATAGCAAAGCCTGTCCCTCCAGGGCTCTATTCTCTAGCAAAATATTCTTCCTCCCTGACGATAATTTCAGATTATTTGTGTATATTTGTTTAACCTCGCAGCTTCTCCAGGGACCCCCGACATTAATATGCTGAAATTTACAACAGAGCAATGTTTCCTATAGGAGTCTTTGTATTTCCCCTGTTAATATCCACTTAGTACATGTGCATAGCAAAAGGTACTGGGACTGGAAGCTGGTGATTGTGATGATGCTTACAACACCTATAGTAACAGTGGATAACAGTCTCTGGGAAGGGAGTGTGACTGTGGGATAGCAGGTATAGTAGGGAGAGATGGTGTCTATAGTAACAGTGGGATAATAGTCTCTGGGAAGGGAGTGTGACTGTGGGATAGCAGGTATAGTAGGGAGAGATGGTGTCTATAGTAACAGTGGATAATAGTCTCTGGGAAGGGAGTGTGACTGTGGGATAGCAGGTATAGTAGGGAGAGATGGTGTCTATAGTAACAGTGGATAATAGTCTCTGGGAAGGGAGTGTGACTGTGGGATAGCAGGTATAGTAGGGAGAGATGGTGCCTATAGTAACAGTGGATAATAGTCTCTGGGAAGGGAGTGTGACTGTGGGATAGCAGGTATAGTAGGGAGAGATGGTGTCTATAGTAACAGTGGATAATAGTCTCTGGGAAGGGAGTGTGACTGTGGGATAGCAGGTATAGTAGGGAGAGATGGTGCCTATAGTAACAGTGGATAATAGTCTCTGGGAAGGGAGTGTGACTGTGGGATAGCAGGTATAGTAGGGAGAGATGGTGCCTATAGTAACAGTGGATAATAGTCTCTGGGAAGGGAGTGTGACTGTGGGATAGCAGGTATAGTAGGGAGAGATGGTGTCTATAGTAACAGTGGATAATAGTCTCTGGGAAGGGAGTGTGACTGTGGGATAGCAGGTATAGTAGGGAGAGATGGTGCCTATAGTAACAGTGGATAATAGTCTCTGGGAAGGGAGTGTGACTGTGGGATAGCAGGTATAGTAGGGAGAGATGGTGTCTATAGTAACAGTGGATAATAGTCTCTGGGAAGGGAGTGTGACTGTGGGATAGCAGGTATAGTAGGGAGAGATGGTGCCTATAGTAACAGTGGGATAATAGTCTCTGGGAAGGGAGTGTGACTGTGGGATAGCAGGTATAGTAGGGAAAGATGGTGCCTATAGTAACAGTGGATAATAGTCTCTGGGAAGGGAGTGTGACTGTGGGATAACAGGTATAGTAGGGAGAGATGGTGTCTATAGTAACAGTGGATAATAGTCTCTGGGAAGGGAGTGTGACTGTGGGATAGCAGGTATAGTAGGGAGAGATGGTGCCTATAGTAACAGTGGATAATAGTCTCTGGGAAGGGAGTGTGACTGTGGGATAGCAGGTATAGTAGGGAGAGATGGTGTCTATAGTAACAGTGGATAATAGTCTCTGGGAAGGGAGTGTGACTGTGGGATAGCAGGTATAGTAGGGAGAGATGGTGCCTATAGTAACAGTGAATAATAGTCTCTGGGAAGGGAGTGTGACTGTGGGATAGCAGGTATAGTAGGGAGAGATGGTGTCTATAGTAACAGTGGATAATAGTCTCTGGGAAGGGAGTGTGACTGTGGGATAGCAGGTATAGTAGGGAGAGATGGTGCCTATAGTAACAGTGGATAATAGTCTCTGGGAAGGGAGTGTGACTGTGGGATAGCAGGTATAGTAGGGAGAGATGGTGCCTATAGTAACAGTGGATAATAGTCTCTGGGAAGGGAGTGTGACTGTGGGATAGCAGGTATAGTAGGGAGAGATGGTGCCTATAGTAACAGTGGATAATAGTCTCTGGGAAGGGAGTGTGACTGTGGGATAGCAGGTATAGTAGGGAAAGATGGTGCCTATAGTAACAGTGGATAATAGTCTCTGGGAAGGGAGTGTGACTGTGGGATAACAGGTATAGTAGGGAGAGATGGTGTCTATAGTAACAGTGGATAATAGTCTCTGGGAAGGGAGTGTGACTGTGGGATAGCAGGTATAGTAGGGAGAGATGGTGCCTATAGTAACAGTGGGATAATAGTCTCTGGGAAGGGAGTGTGACTGTGGGATAGCAGGTATAGTAGGGAGAGATGGTGTCTATAGTAACAGTGGATAATAGTCTTTGGGAAAGGAGTGTGACTGTGGGATAGTAGGGAGAGATGGTGCCTATAGTAACAGTGGATAATAGTCTCTGGGAAGGGAGTGTGACTGTGGGATAGCAGGTATAGTAGGGAGAGATGGTGCCTATAGTAACAGTGGATAATAGTCTCTGGGAAGGGAGTGTGACTGTGGGATAGCAGGTATAGTAGGGAGAGATGGTGCCTATAGTAACAGTGGGATAATAGTCTCTGGGAAGGGAGTGTAACTGTGGGATAGCAGGTATAGTAGGGAGAGATGGTGCCTATAGTAACAGTGGATAATAGTCTCTGGGAAGGGAGTGTGACTGTGGGATAGCAGGTATAGTAGGGAGAGATGGTGTCTATAGTAACAGTGGATAATAGTCTCTGGGAAGGGAGTGTGACTGTGGGATAGCAGGTATAGTAGGGAGAGATGGTGTCTATAGTAACAGTGGATAATAGTCTCTGGGAAGGGAGTGTGACTGTGGGATAGCAGGTATAGTAGGGAGAGATGGTGCCTATAGTAACAGTGGATAATAGTCTCTGGGAAGGGAGTGTGACTGTGGGATAGCAGGTATAGTAGGGAGAGATGGTGCCTATAGTAACAGTGGATAATAGTCTCTGGGAAGGGAGTGTGACTGTGGGATAGCAGGTATAGTAGGGAGAGATGGTGCCTATAGTAACAGTGGATAATAGACTCTGGGAAGGGAGTGTGACTGTGGGATAGCAGGTATAGTAGGGAGAGATGGTGTCTATAGTAACAGTGGGTAATAGTCTCTGGGAAGGGAGTGTGACTGTGGGATAGCAGGTATAGTAGGGAGAGATGGTGCCTATAGTAACAGTGGGATAATAGTCTCTGGGGAGGGGCTGTAGTTTTTGGTGCATGATTAAAAGTTGGGAAATGGTGGGAGTTGAAGTTTGGAAAGAGTTTGAGAACCTCAGGCCCTTTTGGTGCTAATATTTTATTTTGTATTTAGGTTTGAACTGATTTCAGAATAGAAATGGAAATAAAGTGCAGTATGAGCAGAGGGAGACAGACACTGACAGTCACTGTAAGTGAAACACATTGTGATTTCAGTAATAGCTCTTGCAGCGCAGAGAAGAATAATATCACATTACTGAGCAGGAACACGGCACATAGAGAAAGTGCATTAAGCTGACAAATCAATGTTATTCCATTGTAAAGTGCTCAATATAAAGTGATAAGCACCGGCACATCTGTGCCATGTAATTGCCTTTTTAGCATTCGGTAGACTTTAGAGCTTTATATACCAAATTAAATAATAATCAAACGAATCAGGTGGCAGAGAGCTGGTCATGTGATTTCAGGCCAGGGATAATGGCTCCAGGGAATGGCACATGGGTGGGACCCAACATGAGTAGAGAAAATTCTGTAAGACAGTTTTAAGATTTAGGCCACAGGGAGGACAGAAGGGCATCTTCCCCTGGGAACCGACAGGAATGGGATCCGTTATTTGGAAACCTGTTATCCAGAAAGCTCAGAATTACAGGAAGGCCATCTCAGATAGACCCAATTTTAAAGGGGAACTACCGCAAAAATAAAAATTTTATATAAGCTTCAGCATACTGAAATAAGAAACTTTCTGAATACAATTAAACATTCTGTTCTGTTCCTGAAATAATCAAGTTTATCTTCACTATCCCTCTCTCAGCATCTGTTTCTCTTCATTCTGTCTTCATGCAGCAGTTGGGTGTCAGATATTCACTGACAGTTAGATCCAATATATCTTATAGGTGGGCTCCTTTTGCCTAGAAGATGTATTAGAGCTCACTCTATAAAACTCACCAGACATCATGTCTCTCTACATGCAGGATTTGTGCAAAAGGCAGTTATTTTGTTAGATTTTGTTTGTACTGGAATCAGTTATTTGAGTGAGCTCTATTGAGTGCTGTTCTTAGATCTACCAGGCAGCTGTTATCTTGTGTTAGGGAGCTGCTATCTGGTTACCTTCCCATTGTTCTGTTGTTTGGCTGCAGGGGGGGAAAGGGAGGGGGTGATATCACTCCAACTTGCAGTACAGCAGTAAAGAGTGACTGAAGTTTATCAGAGCACAAGTCACATGACTGGGGGCAGCTGGGAAATTGACAATATGTCTAGCCCCATGTCAGATTTCAAAATTGAATATAAAAAAATCTGTTTGCTCTTTTGAAAAATGGATTTCAGTGCAGAATTCTGCTGGAGCAGCACTATTAACTGATGTGTTTTGAAAAAAAAACACGTTTTCCCATGACAGTATCCCTTTAAGTGAGAATTGCCTGCATTTGATGTGTATCAGCAGCATGGGCGGCTTCTAATTCAGTAAAGATCTCGGTGCTTATTTAAAGCACTCGCTGAAAGTGGGGGACCCGGTGACGGATAAAAGCTACAGCTGTAGAATGATGGATTTGTCGGCAGATATAAATATATCCCAGGCACCCATTACCAGCAGAACTGGAAATCAGATGGAATCAGAATACCAAGATAGTGATACTAATACCTTTTATCAATGTCGCCAAACTGCCAGCACCTACTGTCAGAATATGGCTGACCGTGCTTGCAGTTGGTCAATATTGATATAAGGGTAGTCAGTAGTTTTAGATCAACAACAGATGAAGGACTCCGGATACCTTTTATCAATCTTGCCTCAATGCCAACACCAACTGTCAGCCTTTGGCTGACAGTGGGCCCTGGCAGTTGGGCAAAATTGAGATAAAGGTAGTCAGTAGATAACAACAGATAAAGGACTCCAGATACAGTACCTTTTAGGGTAAGGGCACACCTGGAGATTTAATCGCCTCGTCTTTGCGGAGACTAATCTCCCCGAACACCTTTCCTCTGTCTTGCGCCGGCTTTAATGAAAAGTCACCTGTGGCATGGCAAACACGGCGCTTCATATTCTGTTCCCGTGAGGCAACTTCCGGCGACTTCAGAATACGAAGCACCACGTGTGCCATGCTGCAGGCGACTTTTCATTATACCTGGCGCAAGACAGAGGAAAAGCGTTCGTGGAGATTAATCGCCGCAGAGATGAGTCGATTAGCCGCCAAGCGACTAAATCTCCCTGAATCGCCAGGTGTGCCGTTACCCTTACCAATGTTGCCTGAGGGCCAGCACCCATTGTCAGCACCCACTAGGTGGATCTTGGCCTGCTTCTGTTCTGGTTGAAGTGACTGCACCCGTAAGCAGGCAGACGAGGTGGATATCGCTGTGAAATCCAAACTCACCCATTTTATTTTGTCAAAATCCGAGGCGTGTCTACCTGCACCCGAGGGGAGACTATGCTTCTGGGCGCAGCAGAAGAAGATCAGCAGGAGACTGGATTTAACTGCAGGCACAGATCCACATTCATGTGGCCATAGCCAATAGCTGACAGTGAGTGCTGGCAGTTGGGCAAGATTGAGATATAGATAGTCAGTAGTTTTAGATCAACAACAGATGAAGTAATCCAGATTGGATAGTCTAGTTTCATATACATTTTCGGACCCTGTTCCCCAACTAAAGACTCCTGGAGTTAGAGTTAAATGCTATAGGCCGATGGGGTGTATTGGGATAAGGGACAGTCCAGGTCGGATTACGGCACAAGGACTGGCATGGAGAGTGTGGCAGGTGTTTGCCCTGTGTGATACAGGAATGACCAGTTTCCTGAATTAGATTCATTTCACCTTCCTACCCCCGGGTCATTCAGCGCAGGGGCAGAACTATACCAACATGCGTGGGTGTCGCGGCAACACGTTGCTCATTTATATTTGGAGCTCATGAGACGTAAAAGTCGAGATATTAAATCTGCTGAGCTGTTTCTGCCAGAAACTGAGCCAGCTGACACATTGAGATCAATCAAACTGCCAGCCGGCTGCCACCCACTCGCTCCTGGAAATGGATTTAACTGCCAGCAAGTTCATAGTACAAAACATTATAGCGCCAACCTATGCAGTGGACATGCTGAATGCAAGCAGGCTTCCTATAGGTGGAACAGGTATGCGTGCCTAATTAAACTTGCCAGAAAAAGCCTTAAAGCTACACCAGGCTTAATATCCCTGATACAGACCCAAATACTGGGAGAGTCCACTCAATGACACTTCTCATCACCATCAGCTGTACTTATGGGTGGCTGGCAGTGCAGTTTATAAGGCTCTCATTAGTCGCAACTGCACTACCAATCAGCCTGCCATTTACTTGCATTAACTTCATTAATATATTAACGCCCATTTCCAGGGGCCTTTCAGCAGCAATTCCATTAGATATTCTATGCTGGGAACTGTGCAAAATATTTTCAGCACTGGTCAAACTGGAATATATGTAAATAGGTACAATTATCCGCCCAGTTTATTTTTTTTTTCTATTTCATTATTTGGTAGGGAGGCATCTCCAAATCCCCCCCTTTTTTTCTCTGTCCCACGTCCCTGTATGAAATCTCTCTCTGCCTTCCTGGCCTGCAGCACTACCAGAAATCAATACCATTCACTTTGTCATAAATATTTTATTTTTCTGTTAAAGGGACTGAATTGTGCTTAGTACAGGGAATACCTATGCTGCCGTAGTTTTGTGGGATCTCTCTGTACAGACTATGAGCAAACTTAGGGGGCTGTTCCTGCTGAATTGTGCTTAGTACAGAGGAATACCTATGCTGCCATAGTTTTATGGGATCTCTCTGTACAGACTATGAGCAAACTTAGGGGGCTGTTCCTGCTGAATTGTGCTTAGTACAGGGAATACCTATGCTGCCATAGTTTTATGGGATCTCTCTGTACAGACTATGAGCAAACGTATGAGATGGATATGTATGGGTCTCGGGGGAACTGTTTCTGTTTAAAGGGGTTGTTTACCTTCCGACACTTATTTTTCAGTTCAGTTGGTTTCAGATAGATCACCAGAAATAAAGACTTTTTATAATGACTTTCTATTTTCTATGTGTGACAGTTTTTCTAATATTGATGTGTAAAGTGTCATTTTTCACCTTCGAAAGCAGCTCTGGTAGGGGGGTCGCCGACCCTGTTAATAGTTCTAAATTTATACATTTAAATACATTTCTTATCTTTGTCCCTGCTGAGCAGAATCCCTGGATTTCATTACAGGCAGCTGTTAGACTTGATACAATAGTTACTAATACTCCAGAGATGCTGCTGAGAAATGGATCAACTAAATGTTGCAAAATTGTAACAGTTCAGAATCTGCACCCGAATTACTGAGCTATCAGACTCAAACATTAAGATTTTGAAAAAAACAGCAAATAATAAATAAATAAAAAGTAATTTAAAAAAAGTCTATTTATTTCTGGAGAACAATCTGAAAACAATTGAACTGAAAAAAGTGTTTGAAAGTTGAACGAGCCCTTTAAACTGTGCCTGTAGACGGCTCTGGCGCTGGTTAATATGAGGATATGAAACTGTTCTGTGTCTCCGTCAGGCTTTCATGTCATATCAAAGTGGAGCTGGTAGAACATTCACTAATTAAAACCTATTTTCCGGAGCTGAAGTGCCACTTCCCGGGCCACAATGGGGAGAGAGAAAGGAGCGAGGGGATGAAACAATCAGCACTGCACATCAATCATTCATACATACTAATAACATCTAATCAGCAGATAAAGGGCCCATGCATTATTCACACTATTGCTGCTTTTGAAAACCAACGCGGCGGTAAGTGGGGATTAAGGGCTAGTCCACACGGGGAGATAGCCACGCGTTTGCGGTCGCGGCGACAAAGCGCCACGACAGTCGCCGCGCCCGGCGCAGGCGACAGTTTTGTATGGGCGCCTATGTAAAAACGCCTGTGCTAACCACACGAGGCGATTTGCTTTTCAACAGTCGCCTGAAAAAGCCTGGCGAGGCATTTTCAGGCGACTGTTGAAAAGCGCATCGCCTCGTGTGGTTAGCACAGGCGTTTTTACATAGGCGCCCATACAAAACTGTCGCCTGCGCCGGTCGCGGCGACTGTCGTGGCGCTTTGTCGCCGCGACCGCAAACGCGTGGCTATCTCCCCGTGTGGAATAGCCCTAAATGCGCCCGGAAGATTGCGTGGAGTAAATACAAACACCGGCCGGGGGGCACGCACTCTCCTGAGAGGGGGGCATGGGCTGGCAGGTGGGGCTTAAAGAAGGAGGAAAGCTACAGAAACAGTTTATTGCCAATAGATTTGCCACAATAATGCAAGCTATAAGACTATATTTATTCTGCAGAATGCTTTACCATAACTGAGTAGCAGTTCTAGAAGCTCCCTGTTTGTTTAGGATAGCAGCTGCCATATTAGCTTGGTGTGACATCACTTCCTGCCTGAGTCTCTCCCTGCTCACTTATAGCTCTGCTCTCAGATTACAGCAGAGAAGGGAGAGAGGAGCAAACTGAGCATGCTCAAGCCCAAGCCCTGGAGGTTTAAGCTGAAAACAGGAAGTCTGATACAGGAGCCCATGAGTACACAATAGAAGGAAAGAAATGTGCTGTTTCTTTTGACAGAGGACTCAGAGCAGCATTACTTTGAGGTAGATTCCTGCAGTGGGTCGGGGACCCTGCAGGTTACAGGTAGAAGTTTTGGGAGCGGGTATAGACGCAGGTCGGCGGTTCTCCGGGTTTGCGGGTCACGGATCGGGTCACGGGTCTTCTCAATAGCGAGTTTTACTCCTTTGTTTCTGAGCACTTCCTGTTTTACTCCTTTTTGCCTGATCACGCCTACTTCTAATGATGTCACTTCCGGTTTCTTGATGGTCAGCGGGTTGCGGATAAGGTACTTGCGGGTCGGGTAGCGGGTTCAATCGGCTAAGTATGCGGGTTGCTTGTCCTGGTGCGGGTTGCGGGTTCTGCGCAGGACTGTACTTTGAGGGTTTACTGGTGTATTTATATAGACCAATCTGATAAAACTTACTTAATTTTAATCTTTCCTTCTCCTTTAAAGGGGTTGTTCACCTTTAAATTAACTGTTAGTATGATGTGATTTTCTGAGACAATTCACAATTGCCTTCCATTTTTTTATTATTTATAAGTTTTTGAGTTATTCAGCTTTTTATTCAGCAGCTCTCCAATGTCAGCCATCTGGTTGCTAGGATCCAAATTACCCTAGCAACCATACATTGATTTGAATTAGAGCCTGGAATATGAATAAAAAGATGAGTAATAAACAGTAGCAATAACAATAAATGTGTAGCCTTACAGAGCATTTGTTTTTTTTAGATGGGGTCAGTGACCCCATTTGAAAGCTGGAAAGAGTCAGAAGAAGAAGGCAAATAATTCAAACACTATAAAAATAATTAATGAAGACCAATTGAAAAGTTGCTTAGAATTAGCCAGTCTATAACATACTAAAAGTTAACTTAAAGGTGAACCACATCATTCCAACAAGGAGCGTCTCACACTAGTGTTGCAGGAGATGTGGTCAGTTTTGGAAAGGCTTGTGGTACAGACAGGGCCAAATTGAAGTTATTAGTGAGGGGCCACAGGCCTCAGTTCAATATCCAGCAGTTTAGGGACTGCATCAATGTCCCAAACTGCCAGATATTGTGCCAGGCATTTGGGAGGCCCCACACATGAGCCAATAGGGCACAGGAATGACTAAGTCGGCAGTTTATATCAGTCTGTGTATGGGCAGTTTCTATAGCTTTATGGACTTCCCAGGTGATCCCTCCAACTCTTTCTCTTGCTCCACCTGAATATCAATTCTCTTCTAAAGAGCAAATGGAAGATTTAGCAGCTATTGCCTGAACTGGAGTGAAATGGATTTAATCTGCACCGGATCAGCGTGGCATTTAACAGCAGAAATATACAGTCGGCGGCTTGATTCCAAAGTCTGAGCTTTAAAACAAGGAGCTGTTTCCCGAAACTCAAAGAGAAGAATTAGAAATGGATTGTTTGGCTGCATCTTAATGCGACTAATACACTCCGAGTGCCGGGAGAGAGAAGCACTGACAGGCCAAGATGGGGCTCTCCGGTAAATAAGGAGAAAAGAAGCTCCGACTTATTTATACAAATAACCTTGAACTTGATCCCAACTAAGATCTAATTAATCCTTATTGGAGGCAAAACCAGCCTATTGGGTTAATTTCATGTTTAAATGATTTTCTAGCAAACTTAAAGGGATAGTCAGGGGAAAACATGTTTTTTTTAAAATCAGTTAATAGTGCTGCTCCAGCAGAATTCTGCACTGAAATCTGTTTCTCAAAAGAGCAAACAGATTTCTTTTATATTCAGTTTTTGAAATCTGAAATGGGGCTAGTCATTTTGTCAGTTTCTCAGCTGCCCCAAGTCATGTGAATTGTAACTGCACTTTCGGATGGAACTACTTTCTTTTGAAAAAAACATGTTTTCCCATGACAGTATCCCTTTAAGGCATGAAGATCCAAATTACAGAAAGATCCGTTATCCGGCAAACCCCAGGTTCCGAGCATTCTGCATAATAGGTCCAATACCTCTAATAGATACAGGGAGGTGCAGAAGTCCTTTAACCTAATTATTGCACCCAGCTTTTTGCCCCTGGAATGAAGTGCAAAGAGCTGAGCCTGCAACTAATAGAGAAGCATACACAAGCACAAACTAGGGAGCAGCAGGGGCTGGAAGAGCATTAGGGTACCCCCTAGGTCTCCAGCATCTTCCCCACTAAAGTTAATAAACGAGGCACCCTGTGTCGTTAGCTCTCCCCGGCTGTAACCGCAGCAGCTTGATACTCGAGTCGCAGGTTCCTCTGTACAATGTGATTAGGGAAAGGACATCATTAGAAAGTGGGGATACTTAATAACCAAGCAACTGGCTCCGACAGGTACCGGCTTTTTTGTGATAAATGATGTGTTTTCATAGACATGGTTCAGGTCCGCTTTAAAGATCATTTCATCCATTTTGGGGATAATTTTGAGATAATAACCTGCCGCAATGATATTTTTCCCTTGTAAAGGACGTTACTGATCTACTCTACACAATAATTACAGGGAGCTATGAAGATAAAATCGCCGCTGGTCAGAAGAATAGGGCACACAATGGCGGCAAACGAGAGCTCCTTAATTACGCCCAATGACTGAAATTGTCCCCAGGATGGAAGAGACACAATTTATATAAAAGGAGGAGAGAGAGAGCCATTGATAAAAGCAAAATAGAAGCGTAGCTTTCAGCGATGCTCAACAGAAACTTTTAAGGGAAAGTGAAATTTCAATAAAGGGGTTGTATACCTTTAATTAACTGTTATGTATGTAGAGTGATATACTGAGACAATTTGCAATTGGTTTTCATTTTTTATTATTTGTGTTTTTTGAGTTATTTAATTTTATCAGGGGCAGGTGCACTATGTAACCTGGGCGAACACCAGACCTCCCCCCCCACGCGCGCCTGACCTCAACGAGGGGGAGAACGATGGAGGGGAGAATGATAGTGGAAAGGGGAAGGAGGGGAGGGAGAGGAGAATGAAAGAGGGGAGGGAGGGGAGAATGAAAGAGGGGAGAATGAGGGAGGGGAGATCGAAGGAGGGGAGGAAAAGAGAGCGACATAGGGTAAAGGAGGGAGGTGTGAGCGATGGAGGGGAGGAAGGGATGGGTGAGTGATAGATGGAAGAGGATGGCGAGAGGGGACATCAAAGGAGGGGAGGGTGATAGGAGGGATGGGAGAACGAGGGAGGGTTGGGTGACAGGAAGGAGGGGAGAACAAGGGACGGTTGGGTGACAGGAGGGGTAAACAATGGAGGGGAGAGAGGGAAGAACAACAGAGGGGAGGGAAGGGAGAACGATGAATAGGGATGGAGGGGAGAACAGAAGAGGGGAGGGAGAGGAGAACGAGAGAGGGGAGAATGAGGGAGGGAGGAGGGGAGGGAGATCGAAGGGGGGGGAAGAGAGCAACAGAGGGGAGCAGAGAGGGGAGATCAATAGAGGGGAGATCAATGGAGGGGAGGGTGACAGGAGTCAGGAAAGCGATGGAGGGGCCGGTGACAGGAGGGAGGGGAGAACAAAGGAGAGGAGAACAAGTGAGGGTTGGGTGACAGGAGGGAAAGGAGAACAAGGGATGGTTGGGTGACAGAGGGAAGGAAGGGGAGTAAGACTGAGGAGTGCGAACACGGACTAGGCGTTAGTCTAGTTCCGGCCCTGAGATTTTTTTTCAGCAGCTGTACAGTTTGCAATTTCAGCAATCTGGTTGCTAGAGTCCAAAATACCCTAGCAAACATGCACTGATTTCAATAAGAGACTGGAATATGAATAGGAGAGGCCTGAATAGAAAGAGGAGTAATAAAAAGTAACAATAACAATTGTACAGGACTACAGGGGTGGGTCCTGGACGACAGGTATATTTCCCCTTTATTCAGGTACCTGGAGGGTACACAGCAGGGCTAATTACTGCAGCTGTGCAGGAGTTAAGGGAGCCCTGAGAGTTCAGAAAGGGGGTTGGTAGACACATGTGAGGTCTGCACGAGAGACTGGACTGGGAATGAAAAGCTTTGTAAGGCTTGGTGAGCCTGATCCCTGAATGGGAATATGAACTGTTTTCTTTCAATCCTGCTGTGCAAGAAAGTGACTGTTACTTTATGCTGAAGACTATATTTGAGTTGACGTATTTTACCTGCTGAGGATACAGCTTGTTTAAGTTGTTATTGTTACCTGCGGAAGATACAGCTTGTTTGTTTGCATATGGAATAAAAGGACATTTATTCTACTACTGTGTTGTGGCCATAGTGCACGGGCGATCCCTCTCCCCCTGAACTTTACACAATACAATTGTAGCCTTACAGAGCATTTGTTTTTAGATGAGGTCAGTGACCCCCATTTCAAAGCTGCTAAGAGTCAGAAGAAAAAACTGTAAAAAAAACAAAATAAATAAATAAAGAAGGCCAATTAAAAAGTTGCTTAGAATTAGCCATCCTATAACATACCTAAAAATGAACATAAAGGTGAACCACCCTTTAAGCTTTCTACCTAATTATTTGATATTTGGACATTTGGTCATAAAAAGGCCTTTTCAATAAAGCAACATTGTGGGAGAAATAAGAAAGCTTAGCAGAGGCAGTACACAGAGAAACACAATGAACTAAAACAGGGAAGGAACATAGTTTAGCAAATAAATGAAAAAAGCAAGAAATATCCCTATAAATTACACAATTTTCCTTAGCAGTTTTTTCTCCCTTGCAAAGAAATGGATTTTGCCCTTTTCTAACGCAGTCTGGCCACATCCAGGGCAAAACAGAGCAATTATATGGGAGAAAGAGCCGGGAGACGCAGGGCTATTGATTAGCAGCTATAATGAGCTGTGATTGCCATTTTCTATTGGCGTTGCTAGCAGATAAAATAAATAAACCTGGGATGATTTATCTGATGAGTGGGTTTCATTTGTTTAAATGTCAGGAGATTTACTGGTTACAAAGTATAGTTCCTGCTCTTCAGCATCTAATCGCTCCCATTCCCCATAACACTACATACTATATTTCTTTATTGGTAGAGATGTAGCAGCATCTTATTGTGTGCCCAGAACATTCCTTCTCTGTATATTTGTATTTATACATATGGGAGGAGGAGGTGCCATATTGATTCCCTTAGACAGTACAGTATGAGGGTTTAGCTTATTGTGTGCCCAGAACATTCCTTCTCTGTATATTTGTATTTATACATATGGGAGGAGGTGCCATATTGATTCCCTTAGACAATACAGTATGAGGGTATAGCTTATTGTGTGCCCAGAACATTCCTTCTCTGTATATTTGTATTTATACATATGGGAGGAGGAGCTGCCATATTAATTCCCTTAGACAGTACAGTATGAGGATATAGCTTATTGTGTGCCCAGAACATTCCTTCTCTGTATATTTGTATTTATACATATGGGAGGAGGGAGGTGCCAAATTGATTCCCTTAGACAGTACAATATGAGGGTATAGCTTATTGTGTGCCCAGAACATTCCTTCTCTGTATATTTGTATTTATACATATGGGAGGAGGGAGGTGCCATATTGATTCCCTTAGACAGTACAGTATGAGGGTATAGCTTATTGTGTGCCCAGAACATTCCTTCTCTGTATATTTGTATTTATACATATGGGAGGAGGAGGTGCCATATTGATTCCCTTAGACAGTACAGTATGAGGGTATAGCTTATTGTGTGCCCAGAACATTCATTCTCTGTATATTTGTATTTATACATATGGGAGGAGGAGGTGCCATATTGATTCCCTTAGACAGTACAGTATGAGGGTATAGCTTATTGTGTGCCCAGAACATTGCTTCTCTGTATATTTGTATTTATACATATGGGTAGGAGGTGCCATATTGATCCCCTAGACAGTACAGTATGAGGGTGTTACTTGTTATATGCCCAGAACATTCTTTCTTTGTATATTTGTATTGATACATATGGGTGGGGGCTGCTCTATTGCTTGTCCAGTCAAGGTTTGCATGCAAACTAGATCTGTGGGTTTAGCACTTAATGATATGTTCTTGCACATTTCTGGTGTATTGCCTCTATAATGTTACGGCCATGGGAGAGATGGCAGATACAAACTGCAAATAAAATAGAATCCGTTGCCTTTTGCAGTTTATGATCTGCAAGGAGTCACAAAGCTCTGTAGCGCCAGCGTTCAGGGCAATTAAAATCATTGTTCCAATAATGAAATTGCTGCCTGCTCGTTCTCTCACTCGGGGAATCAATAACCGTTTAGATTTTCACAGTATGGAATCAATTAAGGACGCGAAAACTTCCATTCTCTCCACTTTTCGAACGTGTCGTGATCTGTGTGTATATATATATATATCTAATATTGCAAAGAACAGCACTCCATCTTATATGTTAACCCAGGTGCACTGTAAGAAAATCCATATGTAAAAAAACGACCAGCAACACTTTTTATTATTATTGTATATATTATTATTATATGTATAACCGATGTGACGTTTCGGTCCCCATTGGGACCTTTTCATCACATCGGTTATACATATAACAATAATTTGATCACAAAAAATCCCAGTGTTGCTGGTCATTTTTTACATATATATATATATATATATATATAGGGATATATATATTAGGGATGCACCGAATCCAGGATTCGGTTCGGGATTTGGGCAGGATTCGGCCCTTTTCAGCAGGATTCGGCCGAACCAAATCCGAACCCTAATTTTCATATGCAAATTAGGGGCGGAGAGGGAAATCACTTGACTTTTTGTCAGAAAACAAGGAAGTAAAAAATGTTTTCCCTTTCCCACCCCTTATTTGCATATGCAAATTAGGGTTTGGATTCGGTTCGGTAATAGGCCGAATCTTTCACAAAGGATTCGGGGGTTTGGCCGAATCCAAAATAGTGGATTTGGTGCATCCCTTATATATATATATATATATATTTTATACAGGTCATGGAACTCCGAGGTTTCTTCTAATATCCTCACTTTATTTACTACTAGACATTAAGCCTGTTCAATTAACGGGCGCTAGAACATATGTAGTCAAACATTTATAAAAACAGAATTGTTCTAGTCTAAAAAAAATTTGCCAGAGACGGTCCGTGGGGCACATGCGCAGTAGCGCAATCCCACGGACACAGGGACTGGACGCAGAGACACTTCAACTTTATTATATAAGATAATAATTTACACAAGTTTGAGTGAGTCATGTGACAACAATGACATCACTACTCACCATTTATAACTCTTGACAACACTACTCACCGTTTATAAAGCTATAATTTACAAGATATTCATGGCTTTTGTGTACTGTCTAAGGGAATCATTATGGCACCTCAATCATGCCATATGTATAAATACAAATATACAGAGAAGGAATGTTCTGGGCACACAATAAGCTATACCCTCATACTGTACTGTCTAAGGGAATCAATATGGCACCTCCTCCTCCCATATGTATAAATACAAATATGCAGAGACGGAATGTTCTGGGCACACAATAAGCTATACCCTCATACTGTACTGTCTAAGGGAATCATTATGGCACCTCCTCCTCCCATATGTATAAATACAAATATACAGAGACGGAATGTTCTGGGCACACAATAAGCTATACCCTCATACTATACTGTCTAAAGGTGGCCATATACTGGCCGATAAAAGCTGCCGATAAAAGTCGGCAGCTTATTAGCCCGTGTATGGGGGCCCCCGATGGGCTTCCCCGATCGAGATCTGGCCGAAAGTCGGCCAGATCTCGATCGGATGGGACTAAAAATCCCGTTGGATCGCGGCCGCATCTGTTCGTTGATGCGGTCCCGCCATCCGACCGCCCGTTCCCATTCATTAGGATCCGATCGTTGGGCCCTAGGGCCCACGATCGGATCAGCCCGATATTGCCCAGCTCAAGGTGGGCATATCGGAGAGAAATCCGCTCGTTTGGCGACATTACCAAATGAGCGGATCTCTCCGTGTATGGCCACCTTAAGGGAATCAATATGGCACCTCCCATATGTATAAATACAAATATACAGAGAAGGAATGTTCTGGGCACACAATAAGCTATACCCTCATATTGTACTGTCTAAGGGAATCAATATGGCACCTCCTCCTCCCATATGTATAAATACAAATATACAGAGAAGGAATGTTCTGGGCACACAATAAGCTATACCCTCATACTGTACTGTCTAAGGGAATCAATATGGCACCTCTTCCCATATGTATAAAAACAAATATACAGAGAATTGTATAGGTAGGTCATCAGATAAACCACCTGCATAATAGACTAATCATAAAGGAGTGAAAAGGGGGAATATTGCAAGAATATATGGAGATCTAACCTGCAGCCAAACTATGGTTTCCTAAAATCTTATCACACTGGTTTCAAAAGTTGTACCTGTTCAGTAAAATTCCCCTTTAAAGGACATGTAAGCCTCCCCACAAAAATGTAATCAGTGAACAGCTTCTTTGAAATCTTTAGATACCTGCCCCTTCGGTTGTTAAAAGGTTAACAATAAGGCTGCAGCATACCCTTAATCACTTAGAAATCCTTCTCCTCCTCTTACCCACTGGGCCCCCTCCTTCAGGAATTTGCTTTGGCTGTTGACTTATGAGCATGCTCAGTTCTTCTGAGCTTAGATCAATAAACACACCATCCAGTCTAACAGCCAATGAAGAGATAGCATTGCTGCTTTCCACAGAAACTCTAGCTGTCTGGTCCTATTTCTTTCTTGTGACCACCTCTCCGGAGCTCAGCTTAACCATTATAGTGCTCAGCCCCAGCAGAACTTTTTATCAAATTATGTTATGCCTGTGTAACCCTGCAGTCTGCATTGCATGAACTTCACAGCATACATGTCCTGCTTGCAAATGTCAATGTTACTGATGATGCGTCGAAGGGAAAATGGCCGCCGGGTGAAAGCTGCTATTTGTTTTAGGAAAATGCGATGGGGCTAGCGACGTATACGCAGTACAAATGATGTGGATCGGGTGTGAAAGATATGCCCAATTCATTTACATGGAAGGAAAATGTAGGCTTTACATGTCCTTTAAGGGGGTTGTATCACCTTTTAGTATGTAATAGAATGACCAATTCTAAGCAACTTTTCAAATGGTCTTCATTATTTATTTTTTATTTTTAGAATTATTTGCCTTCTTCTTCTGACTCTTTCTAGCTTTCAAATGGGGGTCATTGACCCCATCTAAAAACAAATGCCCTGTAAAGCTACACATTATTACTCCTCTTTCTATTCCTGCCTCTCCTATTCATATTCCAGTCTCTTCTTCAAATCAATGCATGGTTGCTAGGGTAATCTGGACCGTAGCAATCACATGGCTGAAATTACAAACTGGCGAACTGCTGAATAAAAAGCTAAATAACTTAAAAACCACAAATAATAAAACATGAAAAAATTACCAATTGCAAATTGTCTCAGAATAGTCCCCACTACACCATATTAGAAGTTAATTTAACTTTAACTATATATATTCATCCCTCTTATCTGCCTTTGTCTATCAAAGCCTCTCCACCCACTCCATGGAATCTTAGGTATTATTCAGGAGTTAGAACCAAAAACAAGAGAACAATTGGTAAGAAGCAATCAATATTTGTATTTAAGGAATGCTGAGATGCGAGTGAGTTACAACCAGGCAGTGACTCATCCCTCGCAGCCCAATGAATCACCTCTAATGGTTTCCACTTGGAGCCCTGAGACAGTAATAAAGAAGCAGTGAAGCGGAGGTCCAGGGTGGGACGACTCTTGTACATCCACTCATATCATTTCCATTCGGCTCCCAGAGGCTTTGGGATTCTCTTGCATTGATGCATGTACAAAAACTCTATTTCAGCACGGTAGGTACTTATCCACATCTAAAGTTGGCCCATAAATTGAATGTAACATAAAATGTAATATACCTGCCTGAAGCAGAAGGTTCTGTGTTCCAAACACGGAATGTGATGGGACAGTAATGACGTTAGCATCAATCCGAGCCATATTAATTCTTATGGCATGATCCCAAGCCAATATGACTAGCTGAGGACAACAGCCAGCACATGAATTGGGTCCTTAGATGGACCTGCCTATTCTGTATACTGAAGGCCTTGTAATCTGCCGCTTAGAATTTCTCTTTACACCCATTAGGGACAAACCCACCAGGGGCTGATAGGAGGGGTATCTGGCAGGGTTAGTATTTTAATTCCTGGAATACAGAGATATCGACAAGTTTTTCTATAGGAACAATCTCCTTGTCCTTGGCCACACATCAGCCATTATCTGCTCGTGTTGGGTTCCAACACTCTACTATTCCTCAAGCTGGATATAAAGTTCATATGGTGCTCAAACTTCATTGGGTCTTTGCTTTACCATCAACACCAGTCATTTGGTGAGAAACTGAGAAATTGTTGGGTGATGGTGAGCTGGAAGGAACAGCATACTGAATGGTTTTGGATGCTGCCATATTGTGGTCAATGCTGAGATGGTTTAGAATCACTATGAGAACATTCCCAAAACCAACAACTGCAGAGCAATACACAGGTTGGTCCATGAGTCTGTCTTTGAATGTTATGTGAAATATGTGATGTTGCAAAGTATAACCGAGCTGGATAATATATGGTGTTGGTATAGAAGCACTGGCTATGCTTGAAATCCATGGCCCAAAGCGGCCCTTGACTAAATGGACTTTTTACTCTGTGCACTGTCAATATTCAACCAAGCCTTGAGCAGATGTCAATCAGGGAAGCAAACGCAATTCACATACTACTGGGCACAGTATTACGCCTCTGTTTGGGGCAGCATTTTACCGAACCCAGACTGCCAGTTTCCATAATTACAGACAGCATTGGATGGTAGACAATTCAGGCAAAGATCTGCTAATGTTGTGGCATGGCTAGACAAGTATATAGCCAACTTAAATGAGCCAGGAGGGCACCAGGAAAGTGAAAATGAATAAAAAAGTGAGCATGACTTGTAAAATAATAAAGCAAATAAATTGATCAGATCCCATTCATTTAGCCATTATAGCGTATGGTTTCAGGCACTAATAAAAACATTTCATGCTGGTGATAGCTGCAATTTAGCAGTCGGCAATGAGAAAGTATCTATTGCTTCCCAGGCTGTATTTCTCGTTGGGTAGAGGAGCGGCAAAAACCTGACGACAAACAAGTAGAACGTCATCCGCAATTCCCCGAGTATAATGGGAAGCAGGACTTTCAGCGCGAAGGAGATAAGCAGTTAACGATAATTATATTCCTGCTGCATGTTGGAAATCCTGCTGTGCTAAACCTTTAATTGTCTGGCCTCTCTTACTGCTATTGATTAACAAATGAGATTCCCTTCTTGTTTAATGAATGAGCTTAATCACTGAACTGAGCTTTATTAAACTTTCTTTCAATTGTGAGATGTGTTGTGATAAATCGCTGGGTCGGGTCCAAGAGAGTTAAAAAAAAATGAATCCAAATAAAAATGTTACCACAGCCATAAAAATACTGGTTCTGAATTAAATAGGTCTCCAATCTAGCCCAATTGTTCTGATACAGCAGCCACAGCTGAAGAGGTGCCACCAGTCCCACAAAATAATTGCAGCTGAGCGGTGGAAATACTTGTCTAGAACTTTCATGTCCAATTAAATTGCTTCATAGAGGAGTGTGTAATTGCCTCAGGTTCTAAGTGGCATTAATGAGCACTACTGCATTCATGATTAGTGTCCAAAACATTAGATGGTACCAGAGTCATCCTGGGTTCTTTCTCCTTGCTGGAAAAGTAGCAGTAAAAACGCCTAGTGTGATATTGGTCAGAGAAGAAACATTGTGTCTCTACTTCTAAATGTGGACAATTAGTATCTTCACATGTTTAATGTCCCACTATAACCGTCACCTGTGTGGATTTGGGAAGTTTCACAAGGGGGTGATTTAATTTGTACACAAATGAAAGACAGTGGAGACCTGGTTTGATAGACTGGTCAATACTAGTTGTGTGACATTAGACATACACGGGAAATACACAAGATGATTTGGCATAGAACATGAAGGCCTCGCCAACTAGTGTTTGGTGGGTGGTCAGTTAGTTGGGCTGGTTGGAAGATCCTATCAGGAGATGATTGCAGTGGCCTATGGGCGTAGTCCTCTGCTTAGGAGTCTGCACAGACCCATGTGTTTTGATCATTGGACCAGGGTCCTCGTCAAATGAACAGATCGTACAGTTTATGGGCTGCTTTGGAATACTTTTCTATTGGTTCGGAGGAACGTGAAGCCCTCACTTCCATTAAGCAGGGCATTTAAGAATAAACTATACACAGATTTGTAAGAAATTTCCTTTAGGATTTTTAGTTTGTTGTACTTTGCTCTATTCTACAAATGATATGGAATTGCTGAAGGCCCCCTTGCTAAAGCTAATGGTAAGAATATCTACAGTCGGCCACCCTCAAGTGATTTTCACCCACACAAAGTGCCAAGGAATCTTTATCCTTCAAGTAATGTTTATAATATATTTCTATTATACATCCGATTCTCTCCTGAGTCACACCAGATAAGTTTAACATCAGCTGAACTTTCCTCAGCTTCCTTTGCATTCCATAAATAATCCAGGATATTCTGTGCATCACATATTCACATCTCCCAAGACCATACATGATATATCAGATGGACAGATGGAGGAGTTTGATACGAAAACTTCAATCTCTGACTGATGCTACTTTGGTGGGTAAGTTGGAAGATCTTTCTTTCTGGCTTTCTGCATTATGTCCTAAGACAAGAGCATCCATCGAAGATAGCGAAACGGCATAGATTCTCGATATACTATATTCTTAAACGCTAATATCAATAAGCTGTTTGTAACTTCCCACTGCTGCTGGTGATACATGCTTATTAGTTCGGCTTAAGTAAAAAAAAAAAAAAAAATCTAAAAACTTCAAATTTCAGGTGGAGGTCCACAAACTTTTTTACCTGTGATCAACAATAAGGGCTCTTACTCACGCGCGGTTTTACCTGCGCTCCCCTGCGTTCCGTTTTTCGGCGTTCAGCCGCAGGTGAGCGCAAGAATAGACGCAGTTCATTTTTTCAAATGGGGCTGTACTCACACAGGCGCATGTAGGCGCCGAACGCTGGTTGAGACGCAACATACTGCATTTTTCCTGCGTTCGGCACCTACACGCGCCTGTGTGAGTACAGCCCCATTTGAAAAAATGAAATGCGTCTATTCCTGCGCTCCCCTGCGGCTGAACGCCGAAAAACAGAACGCAGGGGAGCGCAGGTAAAAACGCGCGTGAGTAAGAGCCCTTAGATGTGGTGAAAATAAGGGCTTTGATTTGTCAATTGGTAGCCCCTATGTGAACTGTCAGCCTACAGGAGGATCTGTTCGGAAGTACATCTGGTTTTATACAACTAAAACTTGCCTCCAAGCCTGGAATTCAAAAATAAGCTCCTGCTTTGAGACCATTGGAGCAACATCCAAGGGGTCAATGAGTAACATGTTCCTCATGAGCCACTGGTCGGGGATCACTGATCTAGGGGAAGGTGACACATTTTTGAAAACAGGAAATAATTCCTTCTAAAATCAAAAATATCTGACCAATACACAAAGACAATTCTGGTCATGGAAAGATGAAGCCCTCAACACTCTGCAAGGGTCATTAATCAAATAAGCCAGCAACATGTCCTCCTTAATTGCTGCTCATCAAGCTTCCCCCATAAACACTTCAACATTTTTATGTCCATTTATCAATGCTTATACTTAATTATTTAACCATGAGCAACCAGCTGGGCTTAATTCAACCAGGACTCATTCTACCCATTCCTTTCAGTAACTGAGATCCATCATACCTGATAAACTTTCTGTTCAATGTGTCGTTCCAGAGCTTGAATGTTATAGACAGGCCTAAGTGTAAAGACCATCTGAACATCCATTCAAGGATCCACTTATGTTTGGTTTCAACATTCATCGAGATATAAATTAATTTTTTAACATTTTAGATCCAAAAAAGACAACTTTCCATGCAGAAGACAGACAAAGGTTAGGTGTAGGCAAAATCCAGCAACTCACTTACTGGATATTATGACATGAAAGATTCCTATAAATAAATAGAATTAGGTGACAGACATCAAACTGACCCGGTTGGGTGGAAATTACATTCTGCAGGGATTGGTTTTATTTGTGGATGGAACCATAGTGTGCAATCGGAGGAGGCAATAGACAAGTTAAAGATTATCTACTTCTAAAAGCCACCGGCTGTCCCTCAACCATGAGTGACTCTATTTCACCATGTCCATAAGGTCTGGTTATTACTATAAAGCAACTGATAACTAGAATGCTGCAAATCACATGATAACCCACAGAAGCAGTTATGATGGTATCTCAGGTATTGTTCCCATGGCAACAAATCACTAAGTCAAAGGCCACATATAGTATATTTCTATAGCATTACTCAACAGCACGGCACAATCTCAAGTTGTATTCCAAGGGAACCATGAACTGATGTTTTCTGATGATAAATCGTAGCCTGGGAAAACTATTAACACTATTATAAATTCAATGTGAGCAACTAATGGCTGAACCCACACATAGCTCCATCTCACCTGACTCAGGAACATAAATTGGGAAATCTTCCTCTAAAGGCTAGACCTCTATCCACCTAAGGAGATAGTGCACCACATATATATTATTATAACGGTTGGTGGTTAAAGGTGAATTCAACCCTAACGTTAAAAAATCCCTACCCTCCTACCCTACATTGACCCCCCTCCCTCAGCTTTAGTGTTACCCCGGGCAAATTACCCTGTTTTATTTACCCCTCGTGCAGATTCAGGCATTGGAGTTCACAGGAGCCGCTTCGGTAAACTTTGGATTGAGACCGGCGCTTCGGTATTTGTCGCAAAACAGTAAATTGCTTCAACTGCGCATGCACCGCTACGCCGGTCTCATTCCAAAGATTACCGAAGAGAAGAAGATGGCGCCCGTGAACTCCAATGCCTGAATCTGCGCCAAGAAGTAAGTAAAACGTTAGGGGCATTTGCCCGGGGTGGAGGAGGAAGAGGGGGGGTAGGGTTTTTTTTTTAACGTTAGGGTTTAGTTCTCCTTTAAGAACCAGTACAGTTGCTCACAAGGCCATTAAGCAGGACACTCCATTGCAAATACTGGTTCAGTCCGAGCACTTTGTTGAGATAAGGTGATAAGTAGGCTTTATCAGCATATAAGAAAGAAACTGGACTAACATGTGCCTGATACTATTTATAAACAATCAATATGGCACCAGCCAGATCAGTAGCAGGTCTATAAAACTCTACTCATAACCTTGAATTGATTACAAAACCCACCAGTGAGCAGATCATTAGCAACTATATAATACTATAACACTAATACAGGTATGGGATCCGTTATCTGGTAACCTGTTATCCAGAAAGCTCCAAATTACAGAAAGGCCACCTCCCATAGACTTCATTATAATAAAATAATGCACATTTTTCAAAATGATTTCCTTTTTCTGTGTAATAATAAAACAGTCGCTTGTACTTGATCCCAACTAAGATATAATTAATCCTTATTGGAAGCAAAACCAGCCTATTGGGTTTATTTAATGTTTATATGATTTTCTAGTAGACTTAAGGTATAAAGATCCAAATTACAAAAAGATCCATTAAGCAGAAAACCTCAGGTCCTGAGCATTCTGGATAACAGGTCCCATATCTGTAGCTTGTATTTGATCCCAACTAAGATATAATTAATTCTTATTGGAAGCAAAACCAGCCTCTGGTTATTTAATGTTTATATGATTTTCTAGTAGACTTAAGGGCACATTTACTAAGCTCGAGTGAAGGATTAAAATAAAAATAAAAAATCGAATTTCAAAGTTTTTTTTGGCTACTTCAACCATCGACTACGACTTCGAATCGAACGATTCGAACTAAAACTCGTTCGACCATTCGATAGTCGAAGTACTGCCTTTTTAAAAAAAACTTCGACCACCTACTTCGCCACCTAAAACCTACCGAGCATCAATGTTAGCCTATGGGGAAGGTCCCCATAGGCTTTTCTATCTTTTTTTGATCGAAGGAAAATCGTTCGATCGATGGATTAAAATCCTTCGAATCGTTTGATCGAACGATTATTCCTTCGATCGCTAAATCCTTCAACTCCGATATTCAAAGTCGAAGGATTTAACTTTGAGGGTCGACCATTAGTAAATGTGCCCCTTAAGGTATGATGATCCGCATTATGGAAAACCCCAGGTCCCTAGCATTCTGGATAACAGGTCCCATACCTGCATTATTATTACTGAATAATAATTTCAATATATTAATGTAAACATAACCCACAGCAATTAACACTATATAATTATACAGCCTGAAGTATATGTAGCAACGAATACCTGAGAGAGGACAATGAAGTCCTGGCAGGTACAATGTGGCTCATGAAACCCAACAATGGAGAAGCACAGAGAAGATATTCTGATGATGGTGTTTTTTTTTCTTGCAACAATTCCGGACACTAAAGCCTTTTTAGATCAAATGAGTAATGCGAGGGCCACATCAGCAAAATATACACAAATTGCATCTTGTTTTATGATCTCTCTGTCCAGAAAGATTTTTCCTTCAGGCTTCCCGCTGGCTCAGTAACCATAATGAAAATGCACAATTTATATATCCAATATTTGCTGCTAAATCCCTTTATTGTGTTTGGTTTTAAAAAAAAAAAAAAAAAAAAACTCTTAAATGAAATGAAAAAGGACAGAAATGATGACTTGGCGTTACCAGCAGGAGAGCAGCCAGGAGACTATAAAGGTACAACACATTGTTATAAATTGGGTCCGTTAAAGAAGGTTATTTATCAAAGGTCCAGGTGTTGTTTACCTGAAAAATTTGATTTTCAAGGGTACCTAAAAAATGAAGAAAAAAAAAAAAAATCAAATTTTTCAAGATATATTATACCTGAAGCTGGAAATAGCTGGAATGCGAAATCCTCCTGCTGAAACCTGTCGAGATCATGTAGAAGTCAATGACAGGGGTCCCTTGAACCATTTCAAGATGTTTTTAACCGTTATCATTTTCAGTGGTCTGCACTCGAGAACTTGATAAATAAGAGCGATTGTAGTTTTTTTATTTTTTTGAAGAAACGCGATCATTTGAGTATTGGTGGTTTCACCCCAAATTCACTGATTCGAGTTTTTTTACATTTGAGATTTTTCTAATTGTGAGTTTAATCGAGGTATAAAAAAAAAACACCTCAAAAACTTGATCATTGATAAATTACCCTCAAATAGGGGAATGTAATAAAAGTCGGTAACGGAAAAACTATTCGCAATGCAAAAAGTTATGCCTCTGCGCAAATAAATTTTGCTTTGCGTGAATTTAATATAGCTTTTGCGAACCCGGAAACTGTATAGCCACCACTTCCGACAGGGCAATTTTTTGCTAATTTTATAGTTGGCGCCAATGCATAGTAAATGTAATAAAACTTCTTAGGGTCAGGCCACACTGGGAGTTTTGGGGAGATTTGGTCGCCTGGCAACTAATCGCCTCGTCTTTGCATCGACCAATTCCTTGAGAGGCAACTTCGGGCGACTTCGGAAATGAATCACCACATGTGATTAGCGCCGGCGTTTTTTCATTTTAGCTGGCGCAGAGTCAGGGAAGGCGTTTGGGGAGATTGGTCGCCGTAAAGACAAGGCGACCAAATCTCCCCAAACGCCCAGAGTGTGTTCACCCTTACTGAAAGAGTCATTATGTTTGCTCCAACAGATTACGACACCTTTAAGAGTGCGCAATTAAAATTCGCAATGCAATAACAGTTTGAGGAACAATATTACATTGCGAGATGTGGATTTTTAGTCTAATTTGTGCAAATTGTTTTTCTCTTTGCAACATTAATTACATTTCCCCCAAAGTCTTTGTTCGCCCTTAAGTTAACTTTTAACATGTTATAGAATATCCTGCTTTTAGCAATCATTTTTATTTTTTTTTAAAGGTTTGTCTTCTTTTTGTACCTCTTTCTAGCTATCAGATGGGGGGTCACTGACCCTGGCAGCCAACTGTTGCTCAGTGGGGCTACAATTCTGTTCTTATTGTTACATTTTATTACTTTAATATCCATTTGAAATGCCTCTTCTGTTCATCTTCCAGTCTTTTGTTTAAACCACGCCTGGGTTGCTAGGGTAAAATGGACCCTAGCAACCAAATAGCTGCTGAAATTCCACACTAAAGAGCTTCTGAACATAAAGCTAACTAATTTAAAAACCACAAAAAAACATGGCTATGAACATCTACATTAGACTATGGGGGTTATTTATCAAAGTTCGAATTTATCTCAATATTTTCTGCTACAAACTCCGATCAAATCCGCTCGGGTTTTTTACACTTATTATTACATTCTCCCGAAAATTTGCTTTGCGGGAAAAAAATCTGATTTTCATTAATTTTTCTGACTTTTTCATCAGATTTTCACAATTTTTTCGTAATTTTCACCCGAAAACTTCGGGGTATTGCACGAAACCCAGCGCACATCAAAAAATCATTGGGACTTCTCCCATTGACTTATATGCAACCTCAACAGGTCTGAGATGCCGGATTTTCTGATTCTGACTTTTCCATCCTCGAGGTTTAATAAATTCCGAAAAATTCAGATTTTATAGCAAAAAAAATCCCAAATTGATTTTTGCATTCGGAGCTTAGTAAATACCCCCTAAAAGTTAAATTAAAAGTGAATCACCCCTTTAACAAAACTAAGTGTAGACTTGAAGGCCCAATATCTGGGGGGCTCAGTGTAAAAAGCACAAAGCTGCTGAAGAATTCCAGTGCACATGGGCTACACTGAATCCAAGACTCCATCTTGTTTGCTGGAACAGGGACATGAGGGTTTTCGGCATTGTGGGGATTAAATAAACATTTTTTTTTCCCTTGAAATATTGGCAACACCACGGCCTTTAATTTGAAAGTTTGGGATTGAAGGAAGACGAGAGATGATGTCGGCAATTCAATCGCAGCAGCAAATCCCTTATCACCCAGCGACATATTTAGGCTTTGCATGTTTAGTCATTAGCTGGGACCCCGGATTTGAGGGGTGCACTTATCCAGCACTAAAAGGATTATCTCTTGATTTCCAAGAGTCAGGGAATTCTTTCCATGTATTAAAGGGCTCTAGTACGGCAGTTCTGCTGCACTGAAGACTGCTAATCCCAGGCAATAAAGAAAGCTAATCATCTGTATATTGTGAAGTTTATGGGGGATCACAGCGGGGTATTCACTATAAATGCAGGCCACTCCAAATTTCCATCTCAAATGAAGCTTTCAGCAGCAAGCAATGGTACAGAAAACAAAACAGCTTCACTTCAGCAATATAAGTAGCGATGGGCGAATTTGTCCAGTTTCGAGAAACGCAAATTTTGACCCCCGTGTTAATTCTGACGCTTGTGTCAATTTTGACGCCGGCATTAAAGTCAATGGGCGTCCGAATAATTTTGACGCGCAACGGTTTTGAAGCGAGAGACTTTTCCGACACGCGCCCAAAATTCTTTTGATATTTCCAAGCATAAGAAGAGCTTATTTGAGAAAAGAAAGTCCAGTCTGCAGGGAGTGAACACTCTGATCTTTTAGGGAGGATCTTTTAAAGCTCAACAGTGAGTTACCATAGGGTTGTCACCTTTTAGCCCGGTGGAGACCGGGCAGGGGGCGAGTCTGTGACATGGAGGGGTGGGTTGTGACGCATAGGGGACGGGGTCCGGACGCGAAAGGGGTAGACTGTAACATCGGGGGCAGGGCTATGACGCAGTGATCCTAATTTGGAAAACTGGCCAGGCAATTTGGACCTGGGCAGCCCCTTTAATTTATGGGGTCAAAACCCAACAGATGGCACCCCTAACTTACCACTGCGTGATACTCCTTCTCTAAATCTCTCTCTTCACCTGCTGCTCATCTCCATTAAACACCCCATATACTGTACAGGTCATGGAACTCCGAAGGTGACTTCTAGGGGGTCGAATTTTGAGCTACGTGAGCTTTTTTAGACCTTGAATGAACTCACAAATCGACTCAAATGGTTTCTAATTTAAGAAAAAACAACCCGAAAAATTCTAATTGATCGAGTTTTCAGCAGGAAAAGCCTCCAATTGCTCATATTGATCGGGTTTTCAGCAGGAAAAGACTCCAATTGCTCATATTGATCAAGTTTTGGAGCGAAACCTTCCTAAAAAAACTGGATCATCATGAAGGCTAAATATTAACATCTTCAAATGGATTAAGGGACCTTTGCCATTGACTCCTACATGACCTCGACAGGTTTAAGATGGTGTATTTTCAGATTCAAGATATTTCCAGGGTCAGGGTATAATCTTGAAAAACTCAAGTTTTTTTTTTTTTAAAACTCAAAAAAAATTTTGACTGAAAATAACCCTGAAAACTCAAATATTTGGGGAAAAACACAACTCAAACCTTAATAAATCTGCCCTCTAATATCCTCATATGTTTCCACTTTGGGCGACTTTGGAAAACGAAGCACCGCGTGTGCTTTAGCGCAGGCGACTTTTCATTATAACGAACTGGAAGACACGCAAAGGCAGTTCGGGGAGATTGTTGCCTAGACGAAGTGGCGATTAGTCGCCAGGTGACTAAATCTGCCCGAATCTGCCCGTGTGTCTCAACCATTAATTGTGGACTTTTGCAGGCAATTCCTCTTTAAAAAGGAAAAGTTGCCAGTGTTTTTTGAACTTTAATTTATTTTCGGCACACAGGAAATGATGTAACAGAAGATTGAGGAAGATCTAGCTACTTTTAAGCACTTCGGCTGGTCTGAGGTGGTGAAGTCAAATCAGGGCGAAAGAGGTAACGTTCAGTAAAATCTGCAGAGTAACGATTTTTTTGCCAGAGTTAAAAATGTCGGCTGGCATGTGTGGAGGGCCACCAGTTGGACAGCAATGCTCTATTCTATTTACCTTATACATTGCTGGTTTGAGATACTGGTAGAAAACAAACACATCCGTGAATTTCTAAAGAATCAGTATGACTTACTATTACTGTAAATGGACTTTATGTTGTGTAGACTAGAAGAACATTCATAGCACCGGGAATTGTTTTTGAACATAATCTATTCCAATACATTTTACTGATTTTTTAAAGAACTTAATATGGAAAGAAAAAGATTATTTATAAATGTATTTATCCACAGTAATGTCACATGGTAACTCCCCTTTTAAAGTCTCTAAAGCGCCAAGCCCTTTGGCATTAGTGTGCATAGACACCCGAGTTCTTAAGATACCACTCTAGTCATTTTAGAAGATTTAGCTATAATGTTAGACTTTAGGATTATTCTCTTTCCATTCAACTAATACTCATAAATAATCTCAGAGTGGAACAGTGAGTTGTAGCTTTATTGCTTAGGCACACACAGAAAAGGGAACATTTTCTCATTCAATATCAAACCAACAATATTTCCAATATAAATGCCAACTTAGATGAGCCCAGGTAGGAGACCCTTCCAGACCATCTAAGCCCAGGTAGGAGACCCTTCTAGACCATCTAAGCCCAGATAAGAGACCCTTCTAGACCAGCTAAGCCCAGACAGGAGACCCTTCTAGACCAGCTAAGCCCAGACAGGAGACCCTTCTAGACAATCTAAGCCCAGGCAGGAGACCCTTCTAGACCAGCTAAGCCCAGACAGAAGACCCTTCTAGACAATCTAAGCCCAGACAGGAAACCCTACTAGACCAGCTAAGCCCAGACAAGAGACCCTTCTAGACCATCTAAGCCCAGGCAGGAGCCTCTTTTAGAGCAGCTAAGCCCAAGCAGGAGCCCCTTCTTAATCAGCTAAGCTCAGGCAGGAGCCCCTTGTAGACCAGCTATTCCCAGGCAGGAGACCCTTCTAGAACCATTGCTCATTTCATCTGTGGTATCAAAAATCAGTGATGGGGTCAACTAAACTGAGTAGGTCATACAAATCTCCCTTTTTGGGCAAGGTCTGAGTTGTGTATTTACTGTGTGTGACTAATGTCCGGTGCATCTAAGACTTAACACACATTAGATTCGTTCTGACTCTAACAGCACAGCGAACCATGGATAATTAATTGATCTGATCTACATAATTTGTCGTGTCCATGGAAATTAGACTCTGCTAAAGTGTATTTTACGAGTGAGATATTATATGAATTGTGCCTTTGAGGCCATATGCACATTTTAATTACACTAATTAAGGTGCAAGCAGCCATCGTAATCGCTTCTTCATGTGTCCTCAGCTTTAAAGTCCATATCAGTCCTCCATCCAGTGACATTGAATTCTAACAGGGCTCGAGCATATAGATAGGGCTAGGGAACGGAATTGCACACAAGGCAAGAGCAATTAGCCAATCAGAGCATTTGAATATTCACCTGGCTAGAGCAATAAGCCAATCGGAGCATGGGAATACTGTAATTTCAGATAGTAGCACAGTCAACTGCAAATGAAACAGTAGAGAAAGAAAACCATTGAATCAGTGCCTACCAGTATGGCAAGTAATGTGAGCTTACCCCCCGAGGGCCAACAGAACTGCATCCAGGCTAATGAGCAAAGTAATTGATACCTGAATACATTTCTATTTTTCAGGCCACTGTGCAATTGGCTCATTAGGGTTTGATGAGGAATCAATAGGACGGGCGAGGGAGAGGAAAGGGGAGATTTGTATGCAGGCATTGACATGGGAGATAATACAACTGGATTATCCTCTTTGCCAGTGATTTACTTAGATGCACTGAAAGTACAAATACAAGGAAATCATCTGGATTAGGAAGGTATGGATTAGTGAGAAAGTGTGGTGGTGTGGGGTGAGCTGGGAGGGGGTACAGAAGGAAATATAAACTAATTACCTGCATGTTTATCCCAACTCACAATAACCGACATTGTTATTTAATGTACTAAAAGCATTCATAAATCTGTGCAGAATTAATGATACAATAAGAAAAAAAATAACTAAAAGAAACTCATAGTCCAGCTGCAAAATGATCTAATTATTCTAGTCCCCTACGGACACACAGATGCGCACAGACCTGGACCCACATGAAATATAATGGCAACATATTGCACCCTTCAGTTTTTTTTTGTATAATCTTCAGGTTGAAGATGATTAAAAGAAAGGAGTAGCTCAGCAGTTAGTTTACTGGTCACAAATTAGAACTATAGGTCTGATCAGGAAGTTCAGTGCTTGAATATATTCATATAGTAGTTGCGTTTTTGCACCTACAGTCTCCTCTTTGACCTACAGTCTCCGCCTTGACCTACAGTTTCCACCTTCGCCTACAGTCCCCACCTTGAACTACTGTCTCCAGCCTGACCTACTGTCCCCACCTTGAGCTACTGTCTACAACCAGATCTACTGTCTCCACCTTGATCTAATGTCTCCAGCCTGACCTACAGTCCCAACCTTGAACTACTGTCTCCAGCCTGACCTACTGTCTCCAGCCTGACATACTGTCCCCACCTTGAGCTACTGTCTACGACCGGACCTACCGTCTCCACCTTGCTCTAATGTCTCCAGCCTGACTTACTGTCCCCACCTTTACCTACTGTCACTACCTTGACCTACTCTACCCACCTTGAGCTCCTGTCTACAACTGGACCTACTGTCCCCACCTTGATCTACTGCCTCCACTTTGGCCTACAGTCTACAACCTGACCTACTGTCGCCATCCTGATCTATCATCTCCGCCTTCACCTACTGTTTCCACCTTCACCTACTGTCTCATATTGTTTTACTAGTCTTTCTATACTACATTTTTTTCAGCAGATTACTGCTACTCTGGGGGCCGCACAATACACAATTGGCCCCCATTTTAAAGAGAGCTTGTTTTGTTATAAGGTGCCAATGCGACGGGTGGTTTAACCTCACACAGCAATATGTTTCTAAACAACTTGACACAGATGCGGTGGCCGAGTCTTGGTCCCTGATTAACATATTCCACTAAAATGTAAAACTGCTAATTTAGCAAATGAGCCTGCTGTGCTTAAGTGGAAAACAAGCTACTGACAATAAGTCACAGTGCTATTTTAGGAAAGCTCTATACAAAACCCTACATTTTAACCCATTTTGTGGCTGGAGCCTGCTCTGCTTTTCCTGAAATTACTAATGAACTATCCTCCAATGTGCTGTTTCATGACTGACTGCACCAGCCTCCCATGTTACTTTCATCTCGTCCTTTTCTAGGCAAATTGCTGTTCTTTGCCAAAAGCACTAAACTGTATGCCGAAATAACATAGTTTCTAAATATGGCTTATCTGTGTGGCCGAAATGTGTCGTGTCTGATCCTGTCAATTACTTTGCATCCACATAGGATTTTGAATCATCAGTCAACATCAGACACATAAAAAAATTCACATTTTGCAAAACTACTGTTTTTTAATTTAGGAACTGTCTCATCTTGAGTAATATTGATATCATCAATTCTTCCAATTACTGTACAAAATTTCCCTTTCACATCTGCTCTACCTGTCTATTTACCCATCTTTATGTTTCCAGTGTGGAATCCTAAATCTTGCCCTGCCTGGCAAAATAGACCAATATTGTTGGCACAATTGTCATTCCCATTCTACGTGTCACCTCAATGGAATGGTCAAATCTTATGGACCCAAGAACCACAACTGTCCAATAAAAACACATTAATGTTATGTTAATGTTATGTTAGAAAATCTGCTAGTGTAGGATGCCCATGCTAAAACCTAGCTTACATTCACTTGTTTTTTTGTTTTTTGAGAAGATCCCCTTGGGAAACTTAAATCACTGGATTTATCATGGCTCAGGAATCAGCCTAGAGCCGAAGTTCTGTCATGACTTGAGAACTAGTCTTATGCTCAGAATGTTTTAGTTTTGAAAAAAAGCCTGGACTGAGAAGATGTCATGACTCTGGAACCAGCCTGGAGCTCAGGATTTGTCATGGTTTTGAAAACATCCTAGAGCTGAAAATTTGGTGCAGAGCTAATTGTGGCAGTCCTTAGGCCCAGAGTTTCTAATACAGGAGCTCCGCCAACCCTAGTTTTGTGTTTGGTATTTTTCAGTACAATATATAGAAGTTGGCAGCAACATTCTTCCTATAAAGGCAGGTACATTTATCAGGTTCCCCACTAGCATAAAATGTTATATTTATAAATACTGCCTGTTCATAGAAAGACAAGATCTGACCCTGAACCCTCCTACAAACAATCCAATGTTAAATATAAAAACAGGTTCCTGATAAGTTCAGATGCCAGTTTGTTGAACAAGATGAATAATGATGAATCACACCACGCTACAATGCCGGCTACAGAAAAGGTGTTACAAATCTATTAAGAACTTGGGCCCAGTGGGCTGCCTCATCTATTATAATTATCCCAACACCATCCCTGCTGCGGCATTTAAACAGGTGTGTAACCCGTCGTATATCTTCTTACCAAAGACGGCACCGCCATGGGGACAAATACTGCACCGTTAATCACATCAACTAATTGGCTCCAAACCTTAGTCGTTAGCGAAGAATCTGTATAAAAGCACAAATATAAAGAAATTAAGGGAGAAGCAAGAAGTTGTATCTGATTCAGTTACATCATGTGATACATACAAATAGGATGTTTGATACGAGGGTGGGGTCTGTAGCAGGTGCAGTATAACAGGTGTTGGCCATGATGTATATCGGCAAGATACCGATAATGAAGGGAAAAGGTTTTTTCACTGATGAGTTAATCGAACGAGTCTCTGTATCCAAAAAAGGCCTTATTTTTCTCTTCCCGAGTTGATACAGTTGGTACGGAGTGGAGTTGAAAGATTTCCAAATTCAAGTTGGTTTGTGCGGCAAACGTCTTGTTGCCTGGTCTGATATTCCGTTAGATTCCGCCGTTCACAAGCAAGGTGGCTGCAGGCATGAATAACGAATTTGAAGATACCCTGAAGAGAGTATAGTAAGTAACTATGGCAACAAGTGACAGGCCCTGTAAAAGAGTAAAAAGAATCTATTCCGTAAGGGAACATTCTTACAGAAGTTATCTGGCTGCGAATTCTGCACTGGGTTTTTACTGTTTATATACACCGATAAATCCAACGGAGCCTGATTTATAGCAGCCAGGGTCAATAATACGATGTGTTTAATATACATAACAGAATGGACCATAAACAGTTCTTATACTTGATTTTCACAAGTAAATTAGGGTAAATGAGATCCCAAATCAATCTCTGGAAATTCACTGCTATACAGTTAGATTCTCAGCCATAAAGCAAGGCAGGACTGCTGCTTACAATGGGGATCAGATAGGATCTGTGCAGCCACTGGGACAGAATGCTCTGTTATACAGATAGCTAGAATCTCAGCTGCCATAAAGCAGGAAAGGACTGCTGCTTACAATGGGGATCAGATAGGATCTGTGCAGCCACTGGGACAGAATGTTCTGTTATACAGATTGCTAGAATCTCAGCTGCCATAAAGCAGGACAGGACTGCTGCTTTCAATGGGGATCAGATAGGATCTGTGCAGCCACTCGGACAGAATGTTCTGTTATACAGATAGCTAGAATCTCAGCTGCCATAAAGCAGGACAGGACTGCTGCTTACAATGGGGATCAGATGCAGCCACTCGGACAGAATGCTCTGTTATACAGAATCTCCATATAGCAGAGTAGGGAAAACCCTTTTCTTTCTCTGCTTATTTAAACATGACTCGTGTTTGGGCAAAAATAAATTTTATATTTAAGTAACTGTGAGTCATTAAACTTTCCTCAGGATTACGTTTTTAGGGTTTGAGCTACTTTGTGAATCAGTTGAGATTTATGCCAGTGTTGGGTGCTGTGGGGATGTCGGATCGGTAGAAAATCCGGGTGTCAGAATTGAAGCTCCGGAGCTCACAGGCTCAGTCTGTGCATGGGGAAGATTAACAGAAATCCTTCCTCTCGGCAGACAGAAGTAGAAGGAGAGAGCAGGCGGCATTGGGCCCAGCAGAGAGAGAGAGAGAGAGAGAGAGAGAGACAGGGGTGTAAATGTGATTGAAGACATGAACACAATAAATGGCTGTATCTCAGAGACGGGGAAGAAGTCAGCAACAGGCGATGAAAGGTTTCCATCTTGTCCATTAGGATTGCATTACATAACACTAACATTAAATCAGCTTGTGCCGCATTCAGCCTCTCAGCGCTGCTAGCAGGACTAGTTGTTAGAAATGCGTCACTCGCAGTAAAGCTCACACGATATAAATCATCACGGCCAACACAAGGACCCACAGGCTTAATGGCACACAAGGCTTTTTAGGGACCCAAACAAGGCGTCAAAACAACCTCCCAGTTGTCCATAGTTCTTTCTTCATGTTTTCAAGTGCTTGTCCCAGCAGAGCTGACAGTTTGATTTCTCATTCACACGCTGTAGTGACTACAGTCAGTATATCAGTAGTGCAGGAGAAAACCAGATTACCCACAGGGAACCCCTCCATACAACCATCAGTTTCTTGGTTTGTTTGTCCTCCTCAGGGTCGGACTGTCCCGGCGGGAAAGGGGAAAAAAAACCTGGTGGGCCCCCGCCGGGCCAGACCCCTCTTCTGATATTGGAATGGCACCTTCTGTGCATGCTTGCTGCCGTTCGTGCATGTGTGCTGGGCGCGCATTCATGGCCTGAGCGGGCGGGGGGCCCTGGACAGCGGTTCTGGTAGGCACCAGGCCCCCCAGTCCGACCCTGGTCCTCCTGGTTAATTTTACAAATACATTATGTTTGTTTGGCACCATGGAGCCCTTTAAGGACCCATGGCCTAGTTGTGATCTTGAGCCCATAACCCTATGGGTGCTACAAGCTGCCAATACTTGCAGTAGTCACTGAGCAGTGAAATGGAAGGCGGCTGTATTTTTATACTTATTTGTACATACCTGTACTACAAAAGGTTTTGAAATCAAAAAATATGACTTAAAGTCCTTGTACCAAATGGGTAGGTTCACCCAGAAATGTCAATGTATAATTCACAGAATTATTCCAACAACGTTTTGTGTCCCTGTTCTTCTAGCCATGCCCCAGTCTAGAGTCCTGCACGGGTCAATTTTTTGGAACCCGTACCCGCAACCTGCAATCCGCAACCCGAACGTGCAAGCCACATTTTTACCCACTTGGACCCGCTACCCGACCCGACCTGCAAGTACCTTATCCGCAACTAGGGTTGCCACCTGGCCGGTACAACAAATTTACAGGCAATGTAGCTGCCGGTAATTTGTAATACGCTTAACAAAAGGCTTTGCCCTTGGGTGGAAATTTACCTTTACTTCTTCATCTTCCCCTGGCGCGTCTTCGCCCCTTTTTGCATCACAGCCGCCCCCTTGGTTTCCGCCCCCCGCTGGCCGGTAACATTTTTTTTTACAAAGGTGTCAACCCTATCCACAACCCGGACCTGCTGACCATCAAGAATCAGGAAGTGCTGTCATTGTAAACTGGAAGTGACATCGGAAGAAGACGTGATCAGAAAAAAGGAGTAAAAATAGATATTGAGAAGACCCGTGGCTCGACCCGTGTCTATACCCGCACCCGGAACTTCTACCCGCAGGGTACGGCAGGTTTTTGCAGACCCGCTGCAGGACTCTACCCCAGTCTTATCAGAGCTTGACATTAGGATTAGGGCTTCTTGGAAAGAGAGTAAATGATAAATGGGGGGTGATAAGGGAGTTTTTAGGCAGTCAGCAATAAACAATGGCAGGTTAGTCAAGGCCAAATCCAGAGCTACAATTCCAGTTGGTTTTTCCAGTAGTCATTTGGGTTTTTGGGGCATTATGTGGCCCCTCCTGATAGTCTTGCCCTGGGAAGGTAACAGCTCTGAGAATAATATAACTGAGCCACTAACCCCTTCACAGAAGCAAAGGGAAAGCGCAGTCATCTCTGCTATTAAACCTTGAATTTTAAGTTTGTTTTCATCCTCCCGATACAACCAGAACACACAACGTAGGACTTTGCTGTGAAATGTGAACATCTACATAATGAATCGCAATTCATTACATAGTAAGTTATGTTGGAAAAAAAGACACACGCCCATCAAGTTCAACCTTTTAGCTCTATTTTAACCACTAGTTGATCCAAAGGAAGGCGAAAAACCCCATTTGAAGCCTCTTCATTCTCGGGCAACTCATCATTTCTATAACTTTATTTCTACCCAGAGTTGCAAATTCTCATATCTGGCCCTTAATAAAAAAGGCAGGAGCATTAGGAGAGACTGTTCCCGGAATAACTCTGGTTACACAGTGACTGTCAGGATGGAGCAAGCGGAGCCCAGACTGGGAGAAGAGGAGCGGCCTCCACCTTATGAGAAGTCGCTGGAAGCAGTGTTGTCCCCCCTCACATGGAGGATCTGCGTCATGTTTGCCATTGAGACTTGGCGAGGTCCTTGTGTCACCCAGGCAAGGGGAAAATGCCACATGCTGGAGGATTATTTAGGAGAATAAAAACAGTCGGAGAAAAGCTGAAGATGAAAAATTTATGTGAATTGAAATGATTTGTCCTTTGGATTCAGAACATTTCTGATACTGCCAGGGAATTTCTCACCTGTCCCATCAAATTCCCCCATATGAACCTCATGCTGTGTCTGATAAACACTTCCATGCACGACCCAGGCCTCTCCTTGTAACCCCTTGTAATCTGTTATCCACCCTGAGGTGCAACCTGTAACCACCCTGTACTGTAATATTTTCATTATCATGTACGGTCATCCCATATCCACCATAATCCCATACCCTCAATACCCACCACAATCCCACACCCCTCATGATCCCATACCCACCATGATCCTATACCCTCATTATCTGCCACAATCACATACCCGCCACAATCCCATACCCGTCATGATCCCATACCCTCAATACCTGCCACAATCCCATTCCCGCCATGATCCCATACCCGTCATGATCCTATACCCTCAGTACCTGCCACAATCCCTGCCATGATCCCATACCCGCCACCATCCTATACCGATTATGATCCCATACCCGTCATGCACTGGGATCCCATACTTATACCATGTAGTGTGATCGCACAAGCACACATGGAACTATAGCTTCCTGGGCCACTGGGACACAACCCATGTTGCCATTTTGTTTTTAAAAAAAGAAGGAGACTATGTATGAACAATGGAGAATATACAAGACTGGAGCTGCAAGCTGAGTCATAGAACCTTACAGTAGAAGTGAGGGAAATACTTATACTGTCCCCTTTCAGTAGACCAGTTTAAAGGATTGATTTACAAAAAAAAATGAAGGTATAGTGGTCCATTCGGCCCCTGCACTTTACACTCATTTTCTTCAGATTTTCTTACACTCCCCATTCTGTACTGAACACCTAATCTGACAACCGAAAAACCAATTGGGAGCAGGCACTCAATGAAGGCAAACTTCCACCAGGCCAATAGTTCAAAGTGAAGAAAGTTTATTGTGTCCACAGCCTTACGCGTTCTTAATCTGATAACAACAAAGTTCTCATGGACTTCTACATTGTATTGTGCAGGGGTGTAACGTGGCTTGCACAGCCCCCCCCACTGGAAAATTCAATGTGGTGCCTCCTTCCTGATCATGTTACCCTCCCCCCCCACTTCTGTTCAGCCATGAATGAATGAGCCAGCGATGGTCATGGGGTCCATCGTACTGTAGTTAAACCTCACTAGTATGTTGTGAACATTGGGTGCACTTAGTATTGGTGAGTCAGAATAGGGTCACAGTTGGGTTTCTCTTCTGTATCCAAAAAACTTCAGAGCGGATTCAGACAACCGGCCTGTCCCTGCAACACCTCTCACACACTTGTTATGCATAATTGCCCAAATTCATTCTTTCTAACCCAAACTGCACCCGACCTCTCCAATAAACTGCAGCTGCCCGGCCCAAGCAAATCCTATTGAGTGTTTAGTGCAGAGGCAACCAAGTGCCTGCGGTTCTGAAATGACTTTCTCTTCTTCCACAAGGATTAATTTTTAAAGACAATGTTTCCTTTTCTTTACCAGCAGAGAGACGGGGAGAGGATTCCTAGAATAGGCCGACCTGTCATATTGAGTCACTGTCAGGCACTGCGTCATTGTACAACATAGAGAGTATAAGAGAAATGCTCATCCCTCTGCCCCCGAGAGACACAAACTGCCATATCAAAACCGACAACTGGCAGCCAAAATGCCCCCTATGAAGTCAATGTCTAAAGCACAACAATAGGGTTAATTCAGAAAGTATTAAACAGATCTATTAAATGGGCTTCAACACCATTGTTTTGAGGCTCAGAACTATGTTTAAGTCAGTTGTTTGTACTTGAAGAATGGAGACCAAAGATCCACTATAAGCAGCAGTCCTGTCCTGCTTTATGGCAGCTGAGATTCTAGCTATCTGTATAACAGAACATTCTGTCCCAGTGGCTGCACAGATCCTATCTGATCCCCATTGTAAGCAGCAGTCCAGTCCTGTTATGCTTTATGGCAGCTGAGATTCTAGCTATCTGTATAACAGAACATTCTGTCCCAGTGGCTGCACAGATCCTATCTAACCCCCATTGTAAGCAGCAGTCCTGTCCTGCTTTATGGCAGCTGAGATTCTAGCTATCTGTATAACAGAACATTCTGTCCCAGTGGCTGCACAGATCCTATCTGATCCCCATTGTAAGCAGCAGTCCTGTCCTGCTTTATGGCAGCTGAGATTCTAGCTATCTAGAGCCTATCCCACTGTCAGGGAGATAACCTAGTTACATACAATATCATAAAGCTTTCCTTCTGCCAAGTTTGAGGAACTTTTTCCTTTTTATGTGACGGCTACAAAGGGTATTTTTAAACTGCTATCACTTGGCATTATGTGCCCTCTAAATGACTTCACAGTATTCTCATACACTGAGTGCCTTCTGCCGGTGCAGCCTGCGGTAAAGCAAATCCACAAATATGTGTGACGATCCGACGCTGAACTCTCCCACTGTGCAACAAATCCTTCTGTCTCCAATGTGATGAACCGGCACAGAGACTATGGACCAACTGTCAGTGCAAGGAGGCTGCACCAGCAGGAGGGAGATTTACTGAGCTGTGAGCAAATAACCTGACATGGGGAAGATGAACACTCACCTAATCACAGGCAAGAGAAATAGCCCCTCGTATGAAACTTACAGCAGTGACGGAATCTCACTCGCCGGGGTCACTGTGTATAACAGTCTGGGACCTTCATCACTGCTCATTGTAATGACCCTTTTAATTCTGAGGGAATGGAGTGTGGATCAAGAAAGACCCAGGATTTACACTGGTTATTATATCTATAATTTCCCTCCTGAAGTGTGCTTCATACAGAGGAATTACTAAATTATTATCGTTTTAAGGCTATGAGCAAACTTAGGGACTGTTCCTGCTCAATTGTGCTTAGTACAGGGAATACCTATGCTGCTATAGTTATATGGGATCTCTCTGTACAGACTATGAGCAAACTTAGGGACTGTTCCTGCTGAATTGTGCTTAGTACAGGGAATACCTATGCTGCCATAGTTTTATGGGATCTCTGTACAGACTATGAGCAAACTTAGGGACTGTTCCTGCTGAATTGTGCTTAGTACAGGGAATACCTATGCTGCCATAGTTTTATGGGATCTCTCTATACAGACTATGAGCAAACTTAGGGGCTGTTCCTGCTGAATTGTGCTTAGTACAGGGAATACCTATGCTGCTATAGTTATATGGGATCTCTCTGTACAGACTATGAGCAAACTTAGGGACTGTTCCTGCTGAATTGTGCTTAGTACAGGGAATACCTATGCTGCCATAGTTTTATGGGATCTCTGTACAGACTATGAGCAAACTTAGGGGACTGTTCCTGCTGAATTGTGCTTAGTACAGGGAATACCTATGCTGTCATAGTTTTATGGGATCTCTCTGTACAGACTATGAGCAAACTTAGGGGACTGTTCCTGCTGAATTGTGCTTAGTACAGGGAATACCTATGCTGTCATAGTTTTATGGGATCTCTCTGTACAGACTATGAGCAAACTTAGGGGACTGTTCCTGCTGAATTGTGCTTAGTACAGGGAATACCTATGCTGCCATAGTTTTATTGGATCTCTCTGTACAGACTATGAGCAAACTTAGGGACTGTTCCTGCTGAATTGTGCTTAGTACAGGGGAATACCTATGCTGCTATAGTTTTATGGGATCTCTCTGTACAGACTATGAGCAAACTTAGGGGACTGTTCCTGCTGAATTGTACTTAGTACAGGGAATACCTATGCTGTCATAGTTTTATGGGATCTCTCTGTACAGACTATAAGCAAACTTAGGGACTGTTCCTGCTGAATTGTGCTTAGTACAGAGGAATACCTATGCTGCCATAGTTTTATGGGATCTCTCTGTACAGACTATGAGCAAACTTAGGGGACTGTTCCTGCTGAATTGTGCTTAGTACAGAGGAATACCTATGCTGTCATAGTTTTATGGGATCTCTCTGTATAGACTATGAGCAAACTTATGGGCTGTTCCTGTAGATAATGGAATTTAATGTAAGGCAGAAACTGCAAGCATAGCCTGTAATACAATAATACACAAGAAACGTATCCACTAATCAGCAGATAACATTCTCTTTTAGCATGGAAAATAGAGAGGGTAAAATAACCTGGTGAAAGACGGACCGGCCCCAAACAGATAAGGGCCCAACGGAAAGGCTGGGAGATGAGAGAAGTAACTGTCAGGAAAATTAATGGGAGATAAAGAATTCATGAATCACACGTCACAAATCACAAATGGCAGTTGGACAATGACACTGAATATACACGTCATGCTGGTAATATGTAATTAGGTGACCGGATCCTGTTCTAGACTGTCCTGGGAATATTAGTGAAATGTAACGTCTCTATGAGGCCAACGGAGACTGTACCCAGGGGGGCAATAACAACAGGGTCTCATTCCAGGTCCATTGTATCTCGGGCCTTTCATTGTATTAAAGGGCTTGTTCACCTTTAAATTAACTGTTAGTATGATTCAGAGAGTGATATTCTGAGATAGTTTGCAATTGTTTTTTATTTTTTATTATTTGTGGTTTTTGAGTTATTTAGCTTTTTATTCAGCAGCTCTCCAGTTTGCAATTTCAGCAATCTGGTTGCTAGGGTCCAAATCCCCCTAGCAACCATGCCTTGATTTGAATATGAATAAGAGAGGCCTGAATAGAAAGATGAGTAATAAAAAGTAGCAATAACTATACGTGCCTTATTTATCAAAATATATTAAAAATATCAAAATTAATTATTTTAATAAAAAAACTAAAATAAACAATTGGACCTTATTTATTACGGTACTAAAAAAAATCATGATTTAATCGGATCTAGGACAAACAAAAAAAACAATTGAGCCAAAATTGTATGAATTGACAATTGTAGGTTTTTTTTTTTACAGATTTTTTTCCCTGAATCGCTAGTTTTTTTGGGCTTTTTTACAAAAAGTCAAAATTTTTCGGATATTTGTCCGAAAAGTCAGAAATAGTAGGATTTTCAGGATAATTCCAGCAAAGATCACAGCAACTTCCAAATAGGATAGGGACCTCTCCCATTGACTTATATACAATCTCAGTAGCTCTGAGATGCGAGATTTTTACATTCTGACTTTTTCTATCCTTGGGGTATAATAAATCTTGAAAAATCTGAGGTTTTTTTCCATTAAAAATTTGGATTTCATAGTAAAAAAAACAAACAAAAAAAGCAGATTTTTTTTGGCATTCGGACTTTAATAAATAACCCCCTAAAATGTTTAGCCTTACAGAACACGGTTTTTTAGATGGGGTCAGTGACCCCCCCATTTGAAAGCCGGAAAGAATCAGAAGAAGAAAGGTAATAATTCAAAAACTATTAAAAGAAAAAAGGAAAGCCAATTGAAAAGATGATTATAACATACTGACGGTTAACGTAAAGGTGAACCACCCCTTTAACCATTAGTTTGCCCTGCTTCCCTGCAGAGTGTTGCTGTAGTGCAGAGTGCAAGCTCTTAGGGCCATTTTAACCCCATTTCCCATTAGTCACAGCTTCCAGAGAAGGGGAAGTATGGGCAATAAAAACAGTAATCAGTCACAGATTCCCTATGGGCGTATCTATAATTTTTTAGCCGAGCCGACTTGATATTTAGGGGCAGATTTATCAAGGATCAAATAGAAAATGTGAATTTAGAATTCGAATTTTCAAGTTTTCTTATGGCCAAAATTGTCAAATTTGACTAGAGAATTGTTAAAATTTGATTCGAGTTTTTTTTAAAAAATTTGAATTAAATTTTCGAGATTTATCATACTCTGGCCCTTTAAGAACTCTAATTGCTGTTTTAGTCAAAGGAAGACGTCCAGGGATCAATTTGGAGTTGTTTGCAGCCTTCCTGACATTCGAGGAAAATTTTGAATCATGTTTTTTTAAACTTGAATTGAGTTTTGAAAATTTGATTTTTTTTTAGGGATGCACTGAATCCAGGATTTGGTTCGGGATTTGGCCAGGATTTGGCCTTTTTCAGAAGGATTCGGCCGAATCCTTCTGCCAGGCCAAACCGCATCCAAATCCTAATTTGCATATGCAAATTAGGGGTGCAGAGGGAAATTGTGTGACTTTTTGTCACAAAACAAGGAAGTAAAACATTTTTCCCCTTCCCACCCCTAATTACATATGTCAATTAGGATTCGGTTCGGTATTCGGCCAAATCTTTCGTGAAGGATTCAGGGGTTCAGCCAAATCCAAAATAGTGGATTCAGTGCATCCCTAATTTTTTTAAAATACATTTCGATTGGTTGAATTTTGAGTTCATGGTTCAAGTTTTTAAAAACTCACATGAATTTGAAATTCGACCTTTGATAAATGTGCCACTTAATGTTATCCAGAATGGGCCCGCGGGTGCCGTGAGCTGAATCACTACAGCACAAAAGGCTGAGCCGGGCACAAAGACGACAGTCAGAGGGAATTAAAGAAATGTCACTTGCTGTAAATCTGACAGTGAGAGTCACAGTGTCACATGACATCCCCGGGGAGACGTTGATTGTGGCTACAATAATCTGCCCTAATAATAGTCTGCGGCTGCCACTCCGGAGCACAATCATTAGCCGGGGCCTCTCTCTTCAACAACACGGAATTAGAACTCACTTTTGGCACAATTGCTTTGGAAATGGCCGAGGAGGAACTGTCCTTGTCGTCTGGCAATGAGACTACCTGGCGTAACTAAAGGTGGCCATACACGATAAGATCCGCTCATTCACCAAATGAGAGGATCTTAAAGTAGAACTAAACTCTAGGAATGAATGTGGCTAAAAATGGCCTATTTTATATAGTGAACTTATTGCACGAGGCTAAAGTTTCAGCTTGTCAATAGCAGCAATGATCCAGGACTTCAAACTTGTCACAGGGGGTCGCCATCTTGGAAAGTGTCTGTGACACTCACATGCTCAGTGGGCTCTGATTGGCTGTTGAGAAGCTAAGCTTAGGGCTCGTCACTAATTATCCAGCAGAAAATGAGCTTCCCTGGCTGTAATATAAGCTGATGCTACAGGTTTGCTGATTATTCAATTCTGATGCTAATTGCACTGGTTTCTGTGCTGCCATGTAGTAATTATCTGTATTAATTACTAATCATCCTTATATTGTGACATTTCTATTCTATGTGTACTGTATATTGTGAGTGGGTCCCTAAGCTCAGTAAGTGACAGCAGCACAGAGCATGTGCAGTGAATCAACAGAAAAGAAGATGGGGAGCTACTGGGGCATCTTTGGAGACACAGATCTTTACTGATAAAGGGTTGTTGTTGCCTTGGGCTGGTACAGAAGCACAAAACACCATGTACACTATTTATAACTAATTCTTTACTTAGGCTTTAGTTCTCCTTTAACCCAATCTTCCAACCAAAACCAGGGCAATATCGGGTTAATCTGATCGCTTTGCCAAATGATCAGAATATAATGAAGGAAGTGGATGCCGACGGGTCGTAGGACCGAATCAACTAGCCGATACACTCCTCAATCACATATCAATATCAGGCTGATTTTTAACCTGATATCAATAGGGGATTAGCTTGTTGTGACATCACTTCCTGCCTGAGTCTCTCCCTGCTCACTCCTAGCTCTGAGCTCAGATTACAGCAGGGAGGGGAGGAGGGAGAGAGGAGCAAACTGAGCATGCTCAAGTCCAAGCCCTGGAGGTTTAAGCTGAAAACAGGAAGTCTGATACAGAAGCCCATGAGTACACAATAGAAGGAAAGAAATGTGCTGTTTCTTTTGACAGAGGACTCAGAGCAGCATTACTTTGAGGGGTTACTGGTGTATTTATATAGACCAATCTGATAAAGCTTACTTACTTTTAGCCTTTCCTTCTCCTTTAAGGGCATTGTTCTCCTGCCTATTTGTAATATCCCATTGAATGTACTTCTACACCATGTCCAACTCCAGAGCAACCCAAGTTCTAGGTGCATCTTCTACATTCCATACGTACAGCTTATAATGACACCTGCCTCGGTACATTTGCTTTCCATGAGCAGACACAGGCCAGTGAGCCAAAGTCAAACAGAAGAATATTATTATATTTTCTTTCCATGTCCCAAGAGGTATTGTGATCTTCTCACCAATGACAGCCTGGCCCTTGTGTTCCGCTGAGTCTGCAGTCAGTCTGGCCGGGAAGTGATACCAGGAATCCATTCACTTGGCTGCTTCGGTTAATAAACGAGTCGGTCTTAGGGCAGAAGCCGCTATATAATTTATGGACTGAGAGTGTATTTATCAGAGGAGGAGACTCGATGTGGGCAAATTATTAGGAAAGTGGGTGAGAGACTGGGGAGTTAATAGTAGGGAAGCCTGGGTTCAGGGTCGGACTGGGGGGCCCCTAGGGGAACCCTCATTTGCACCGCACCCCCACCCTCCGTGGAGCTCTGGCCGCTACCATACAGTGTTTTTGCAGCGTCAGGCCCAGAGAAGGGAGGTCAGCGGTAGGAAGAGGATTTGTGCAGGGAGCCGGTGTGGGCCCACGGGGCCGACGAGAGCCAGGATTAGTGATAGGCGAATACATTTGCCTGGCACAAATTTGCCATGAATTTCCACGTTGCACCGCCACCAGTTTCTGATTTTCATTATTTTTTCATGTAAACGTTCGAATTGTTAGATTTTTTTCATGAAACTGTTCGAATTGCTCGATTTTTTTTTTTGTGAAAACGTACCAATTGCTCGATTTTAGTGAAAACATTGTAATGGCTTAATTTTTTTAGTGAAACGTTCGAATTGCTCAATTTTTAAGTGAAAACTTTGAATTGCTAGATTTTTAGTGAAAACGTTCGAATTGCTCAATGTAAGTGAAAACGTTCAAATTGCTCGCTTTTTAGTCAAAACGTTAGAATTGCACCCGCACAGTCCAACCCTGCCTGGGTTTGTAGGACAACAGTACCGTTCCAATGTCCCATTTCATGAGTCCTGATGGGCCAGAGCCTAGTACAACAGCTTCAGTGAGGGGAAGTCCCAAAAATCCCACCCCATACTGACCTGGTGGTATACCTCCCAACATTCTGGAAATAGAAAGAGGGACAAAAAGATTTGCTGTGCCATTTTTGGCCACACCCCATAATTACCATGTTCATTTTACAGAATTTGGCAGGTTATGAAATTTTGAACACATTTCTGTGGTTTTGAAGTGTTATTACAGTTTTGCTAATGAAGGTGAATTGCTCTTTAAGCTGCAAATTACAGTTTCCCCAAGAGACCTGCTTATCTTAAATTGTTACAACGGTTTCTTTGCTTATTTTAAATTGTTACAAAAGTATTTCAATATCAATTCTGAGCTCTGTGCCAAAAGCCAATTAAGTTAGAAACTTTGTATCTTTTTCTGGCTGTTCAGTGCAGGAGAACAAAGAGAAAGTCGGGACTTTTCAGTAACAATCCGGGAGCTGTCAAAATCGGGATTGTCGTGCAAAAAACAGCACAGTTGGTAGGTATACGGTGGCACATTGAAATTCATCCCGAGGTGTGGCCCTATTGTATGAAACAACTACAGACAGAAGAGTAAGCAGAGATTTTAGATTTTTCTTCTTGCCTAAACTCCTCGACATCCCCAAAGCAACTCTTCCACCTGGGCTGCAGGTCACAGAGCTGAAATAAAGAGATTTTGATTGGCTGCGGCAGACCTTTTCCTTTTTATAAAGCTCGGCTCTGTCCTCGTCAGCAATCAGTCCTGTCCAGCTAAATATATCTCCATCGAACTCATTGCAGCAAATTAATTGATAGGAGAGATGTTCAGACACAAACGTTTGGCAGATGCCTTCAATTCCCTTATCTCCTCCTGCCCAACGTCTCTCTTTCCGCATATGTTTAATTATTCTTGGTAAATCGGATTTTCTTTGGCTTCCGTTCTAATCAGCCTCCCTTCCCTGGCGCAGTTCCCTTAATTTCCCAAAATTCCATTCGAATTAACCAGCTCCGATCAAATGCTGCACTGAGCTCAGCAACGGCTCTGTCGGGCGGATTTGGACAGTTTATCCAAAGAGAAATGTTTAGGGTTGGGCCCTTGCCTGGATATGCACAATTCCTGGCTTTTTAAACTAGAGCTAGAGCCTAGATGGGTCTCTTGGTGGTTTGGGACCCCACACATTCCTTACTTTCCCTCTAAGAGATATATATATATATAAATTCAACTTGCTATAAGTCATTACTGCAGCAGCCAGGTAGAAATAGAAGATTTTGCAAATACTATTGTGCAGCCAGGAAAGGGGCTCCAAGCAGTGGTGGGCCCCAAAGAGCTTTCAGGGTGCTAGTCAAGACCATAGAAAGTCTTGGCCATGTCAAGCCTTGATTCCTTCTTCTGGTAATATAGAAATATCTACAGACAAACATTATAGCACTATCATTGCTCCCTATTGACCTTGATCCCCATTCCAGGCCCATACTCCTTCCCAAACATCTAATGCTGGTAAAGACTGGTCTCCCATACTGAAGAAGCTATTGGGCAACAAAACTGTTTTAACACATTAAAGTGCTTGGGATTGTTGTTAAAAAAAACTTCCAGGTGAAACGTACTTTTTGCCAAAGGCCAGTGCACATTTTGTAGACAGAAAACTGGCACAGGGAACTTCGTAGGGATCACAATGACCCCATTTTTCTTCTTCCCCCTGGTGTTCCAGGGACTGGTCCCATTGCCATTTTGGAGTCAGGAAGGAATTTTTTCCCCCTCTGAGGCAAATTGGAGAGGCTTCAGGTGGGGGTTTTTATTTTGCCTTTCTCTGGATCAACTGGCAGTTAGGCAGGTTAAAAAAAAAAAAAAAAAAGTTAAAAAGGTTTTACTTGTTGGATGTGTGTTGTTTTTCAACCTAGCTTACTACGTTACTGTGTTCCTCCCCGGTACTGGGATGGCCACATGCCCAGAGGATCAATATACTGTGTGTGCACCCCAATCCCACACAAAGCAAAATCTGGGAGCAGAAGAAAAATGGCACCACAATGATGTCCCGGACAGTTTGTTTTATTATAGATGAGATGGACTGGCCTATGGCAAAAGGAACTTGCTTCTCTCGCAGAGCTTAATTCATCATTCATCCATCTTTATAACCTTAAAGATCCAGGTATTCGAAGTTGTGTTAGGAGCTCGCCATTGTGGATTGTATTGGGAGTGTCAGTGGCACTGCACATGCTCAGTGTGATCTGGGTCCCTAAGCAAGGTAGCGTTGATTTGATACCCCTGTGACTTTGCACTCCACATCCAGCGGAGTAACGGCGTTAAAGAAAACTTCAAGGTGAAACTTACCTTATAAGAGTATTAAAGGAGAAGGAAAGGCTAAAATTAAGTAAGCTTTATCAGAAAGGTCTGCAGTATATTAATACACCAGTAATCCCTCAAAGTAACACTGATGATTCCTCTGTCAGAAGAAACAGCACCTTTCTTTCCTTCTATTGTGTCCTCATCTGTATCAGACTTCCTTCTTTCAGCTTAAACCTCCAGGGCTAGGACTTGAGCATGCTCAGTTTGTTCCTTCCATCATCCCCTCCCTGGTTTAATCTGAGCCCACAGCTATAAGTGAGCAGGGAAAGACAAGACAGGAAGTGATGTCACACCAAGCTAATATGGCAGCTGCTATACTAAACAAAGAGCTTCTAGAGCTGTTACTCAGATATGGTAAAGCATTCTGTAGAATAAATATAGTGTTATAGTTTGCACTATTGTGGCTAATCTATTGGCAATAAACTGCTTTCCTTCTCTTTTAAAGGACAAGACATTTTACAATTTCCAGAAATGCTGGACTGGCCTGTGGCAAAGGGTTAACGGGTCAGACTAACTCAGAAAATGAGTCTCCATTACAATTAAAAGAAACACAATATAAAGAAAAAGCAACAATAAGGTGTTTGAAGCTTCTCCCTCCTGCAATTTCTGCTTAAAGGGTAATTGCAGATTCAATGTTTGGACATTTCAACACATTCCAGGCAATTTATCTTTCATTCCTCTGGATTATTATTACAGCAAATGTCTCTGTATTCAGCAGAAAAAAAATTAAATAAAAAACCCACTGGAGATGATTTGTCAGGACAGAAACAATTACTCTGATTCCCAGCAGGGGAGGATTTTGCATATTTTGTTATTTACATAGTCATTTTCCTTTATCAGCCTGATTGTTCCAGGTTAAAATTACCTCCGTCTCATCTCTTCATAAAGCGCAGAGACTTCAGGCACAGCTACTGTCATATTATACTCTCACCCTGACCCCAGCATTTGTCTCTTATTAATCCTTCAAGACAGCTGCTTTCTTTTTCTCTATCATTGTATATTAAGCACTAGTATTGCCAATCCCTATGTCTATATATTTGGTACCTATCTAGTGCTACCAATCCCTATTTCTGTAGGGAAATGAGAGAGAGCAGACAGTAACCCTTCCAACACTTTCCTCTTGTCTCTATATATTAGGTACCTATCTAGTGTTACCAATCCCTATTTCTGTAGGGAAATGAGAGCAGACATTAACCCTTCCAACACTTTCCTCTTGTCTCTGTATATTAGGTACCTATCTAGTGTTACCAATCCCTATTTCTGTAGGGAAATGAGAGAGAGCAGACAGTAACCCTTCCAACACTTTCCTCTTGTCTCTATATATTAGGTACCTATCTAGTGTTACCAATCCCTATTTCTGTAGGGAGATGAGAGCAGAGCAGACATTAACCCTTCCAACACTTCCCCTGAAATTGGTAGTGATATTCCCAAACACTATTATATAAAGATATAAGTAGTATAACTAATGGCAAGGCATAAAGTACTTTTATGAAGGACCCCTCCTTACTTTATCACTCCATAAAAAAGGTGTTAATATTGGCAATAATTAAGCTAATGGAGAAAACATTTAGCACAGACATATGGGTATCATATCACTCCCTGCAGGTGCGGGGAGTGACACCAAGTAAATAAGTGTGGCAAGACAATTAACAGATTTATTACTAATTAAACTGTTATGTGGGAGAAATGTACAGCACCGACTTCTGTCAGGTCATGTGACTCCCTAATTACAGAGTAACTTGGCCTTTATACCTTTGGCAAAGATGATCAATCCCAGTTTCATTCCTTAAAGGGATTCTACGCTCAACAGCCTGACACTGTGCACCAACACTACATATAAAGCTCCAATCAATGATGAAGTGGTGACATGTAAAGAATACAAAGCCAACCCCAGGGGGAACTGCAGTTCAAATATGACTTTTAGCTACGGTTGCTCCTTTATTCCGGTTAAACTCCAGACTGGGGGTGGGACAGTGATGTTGTGGGGGCTGGACTGTGACTTTGCGAAGTGGGTTGCCAGGGGGCGGGGCTAAAACGTAGCAATCGGCGATTGGTTGACCGCAGAGTCAATCACAGGGAATCCTGTCCAGTTGTCCTAATTTGGAAAACAGTGCAGGCAGTTTTGACCTGGGTAGCCCTTCAAAAAACCAGATCAAAACCAGACAGGTGGCAATCCTACTTTTAGCCTGGTTCACCTTCAGACTGGACCCTTCTCATTGGCTTCCTTAGCCCCCCACTATGGAAACCAAGCCCTAATTTAGGAACGACCACATTCACTGCTGAGAAACAGCTCCAAAAGCCTCAATACTAAAGACGCAAGGGATGCAAATATTATTTTACTGTAACCTCTGGATTGATCTCGGATAAATTTGACATTGCAAAAAGATTGTTTTATTTTTGGCAACCGCACAAAAAAACCCCCTGAATTTTAATGACATAAAAAGGGTCATCACTTGAACATGGTGATCAATTCGTTGTCAGTCCTGTAGACATTTAATAGTCAGGATTCATCAAAAAGTTGAGGCTGTTTATCCACTTGATAGATCAATATCTGGCCAGTTTTAAAAAAACAAAGTCAATGATGACATTGGTCTTATCTGTTGGGTCTCCAAAGGAGACACTGTATGAACCAACCATTACCCAACTGGCCAAAATCTTCTCGCTTGGTGTCCTCATCAAATGAGTAGAGCTCACTATCTATGATTAGCTTTAGGTCTTCCATAAAAATGTTGTGTTTTTTCTCTCTTCAAAGATGGGGCGCATGGATGATCTACCTATATGACATTGGTACAGATAAGATATTTTCTTCTATCTAAAATATAATTTCTCCACTATCCAAAGAGACTTTATTGGCTTCCTTTTTAAGGAGGACAAAAATAGCCATTACCCCAGCTTCACTTGTGAGGAACACAAACTGCCAGCTTCTGATATGAAAAATCCCACAGGCAATCTTAGATGTTCCTTCATTTTGTCCATAAGGATCTCGACTGTACGGAGGCTCAGCTCTTGGGAAACACCTTCATTATTTTAAGACAAAATCAAATAAGGACTTCATGAAATGTATGGAGCGGTGATTACATTTTGTTTCCTTTGCAACGGACATAAAAAGGATCATCACTTGGACACAGTGATCAATTCATTGTCAGTCCTGTAGACATTTAATAGTCAGGATTCATCAAAAAGTTGAGGCTGTTTATCCACCTGATAGATCAATATCTGGGCACGTTTAAAAATCCAGAAAGTCGAGGATGACATTGGTCTTATCTGTTGGGTCTCCACAGGAGCCACTGTATGAACCAACCATTATCAAACTGGCCAAAATTTTATCGCTTGGTGACCTCATCATATGAGTAGAACTCACCGTCTATGCTTAGCTTTAGGTCTTCCATAAAAATGGTGGGTTTTTTCTCTCTTCAAAGATGGTGCGCATGGATGATCTACCTATATGACATCGGTACAGATTTCTACGCTATTTTCTTCTATCTGATAGATCATTTCTTCACTATCCAAAGAGACTTTATTGGCTTCCTTTTTAAGGAGGACAAAAATAGCCATTACCCCAGCTTCACTTGTGAGGAACACAAACTGCCAGCTTCTGATATGAAAAATCCCACAGGCAATCTTAGATGTTCCTTCATTTTGTCCATAAGGATCTCGACTGTACGGAGGCTCAGTTCTTGGGAAACACCTTCATTATTTTAGGACAAAATCAAATAAGGACTTAATGAAATATATGGAGCAGTGATTACATTTTGTTTCCTTTGCAACGGACATAAAAAGGATCATCACTTGGACACAATGATCAATTCATTGTCAGTCCTGTAGACATTTAATAGACAGGATTCATCAAAAAGTTGAGGTTGTTTATCCACCTGATAGATCAATATCTGGGCACGTTTAAAAATCCAGAAAGTCGAGGATGACATTGTTCTTATCTGTTGGGTCTCCACAGGAGCCACTGTATGAACCAACCATTATCAAACTGGCCAAAATTTTATCGATTGGTGACCTCATCATATGAGTAGAACTCACCGTCTATGCTTAGCTTTAGGTCTTCCATAAAAATGGTGGGTTTTTTCTCTCTTCAAAGATGGCGCGCATGGATGATCTACCTATATGACATTGGTACAGATTTATACGATATTTTCTTCTATCTGATAGATAATTTCTCCACTATCCAAAGAGACTTTATTGGATTCCTTTTTAAGGAGGACAAAAACAGCCGTTACCCGAGCTTCACTTGTGAGGAACACAAACTGCCAGCTTCGGATATGAAAAAATCCCACAGGCAATCTTAGATGTTCCTTCATTTTGTCCATAAGGATCTCGACTGTACGGAGGCTCAGCTCTTGGGAAACACCTTCATTATTTTAATACAAAATCAAATAAGGACTTAATGAAATGTATGGAGCGGTGATTACATTTTGTTTGCTTTGCAACCGACTGGCTGACAGATTGGCGCGCGGCACTGAATCTCATCAGTTAAACTCAATCAGCAGGACCAAAGCCGATTATCTTACGCTTTAAATGGAGAGGATGTCAGCGCTGAGGATAAAGCTTCTAACGGGCACATAACGGGTGAATGACAAGCCAACCTCACACTCGACATCTTCCTCTTACAAAAGGGCTCCAAAATCTGCCTGTACTTGACATCATTGCACTCCCTGGGCAGAAAAGATTGTGTATTAGAACATTCGTTAGAAAAAGGATCTTTCTGTTCCACTGCCAGCTGAATATCCCGCTTCATTTGCATTAACTGCCAGCTGAGTATTGAAATCTCTTTAGTGGCGGGAGGGAGTTTGTTTACGCAAGATTTTTTTTTTTTTTATCTTAATTTTTGTGTAATTCTGCACAATTACAGAAAGCTCAAAATTAAAACAGCAACTAAAGTTCATTGTGGACACTACCAGGATATCATGTGAGCTAAAAGCCTCTAAAAGTAACTTGACCCCAGAAAAACCTGTGTTTTTTGGATTTTTTTTGGAATTCAAAGTGTGTAAAAATGTCTTTCTACTCCAAACTATTAAAGTACAAATATCTGCTAAAGTTAGCACAAAACAAGAATTGTCTGTCACTTCAGCTACTGCAAAATCAACCCACTGCAGTTTATGCGCGGTAAAGCCCCAAAAAATAAGTTGACCCCAGAAAACCATTAATTTTTGGTATGAATTCTGAAGAATTTCGAAATGAGTAAAAAAATGTCCTATTAAACTGCAATTTTCTATGAAATTTCTGAAACGCATCCACAGACATAAATGGGGTTATGTAATAATTATGAAAGGTTAGGATTATGGTTATGCCCAGGTGAATTAACACACAGCAACCAATCAGCATTTAGTGGTCCCCTGTTTGAACACAAACATCTTATTGGTTGCTATGGGGTACTGATCCTGGGCAAACCCCCATGGCTGTTATTTTTAAACACCGGGCAAATTTGCACCTGGGCAGTAACCAATCAGATTTCTTTCAGTGTTCAACCTGCAGCTAGTTGAAAAAAAGATAATCACTGATTGGTTGCTATGGGTTACTGCCCGGGTGCAAATGTGCCCAATGTTTATAAATGTTTATTACATAATCCCATTTATGTCTCCCAGTTCTGACTGGTGGAATAACAGTTTAACTGACTTCCGCTACATTGTTTCTGAAGTCTGAACCAGAGCATGGAAAGGGATAAACCAGCAATTACATTTACGGGAAAAACGTTAAAAAACGTACATGGGAAAGTTGTTTAGGACGACATTTTCATTTAATGTTTGTTTATTGAGAGTTTTCCCAGCAGTCCCTGAGCTCATTAGCCACCACACCAGTCTTAGAACACGAGAAGGTCCATTAATCGCGTTTGGATAAAATAAAATATCGATAATCACAGGGAGAGAGAAAATCGAATGGGGTTCTTGGAAATAAAACCAACTCTGCCACTTTAACACCGAGCGACATTAATTGCCTCTGAAATGCAACAAGCTACAGGTTCTGGGAAGGTTAATTGCACCACTGGCAGTTGCTCCCCTGCTTTCCTCAGCAATATATCCAGGAAAGACAAGTTGTCATTGCCCCTTATGCCCCCTACCCTTACCCATACCACTACTCCTACCGATACCACTACTCCTACCATCACTCCTACCCCTACTCCTACCCATACCCCTACCACTACTCCTTCCCATACCCCTACTCCTACCATACCCCTACCCCTACCACTACTCCTACCCCTACTCCTACCCATACCACTTACCCTACCCATACCCACACCCCTACCACTACTCCTACCCATACCCCTAACCATACCCATATTCCTACCACTACTACTACCACCCATACCCCTACCACTACTCCTACCCATACCCCTACTCCTACCCACACCACTACTCCTACCCATACCCCTACTCCTACCCATAACCCTACTCCTACCCATACCCCTACTTCTACTTCTACCCATACCCCTACTGCTACCCATGCCCTTACCACTACTCCTACCCCTACTCCTACCACTACTCCTTCTCCTACCCCTACTGCTACCCATGCCCCTACCGCTACTCCTACCCCTACTCCTACCCATACCCATCCCCTACCACTACTTCTACCCATACCCCTACTGCTACCCATGCCCCTACCACTACTCCTACCCAAACCCCTAACACTACTCCTACCCATAACTCCTACAGCTACTCCTACCCATAACCTTACCCCTACTCATACCCCTACTCCTACCCATACCTCTACTCCTACCCATACCCCTAACCATACCACTACCCATACTCCTACCCATAACCCTACTCCTACCCATACCCGTACTCCTACCCATACCCCTAACCATACCACTACTGCTACCCATGCCCCTACCGCTACTCCTACCCGTACCCATCCCCTACCACTACTTCTACCCATACCCCTACTGCTACCCATGCCCCTACCACTTCTCCTACCCATGCCCCTAACACTACTCCTACCCATAACCTTACCCCTACCCATACCCCTACTCCTACCCATACCCCTAACCATACCACTACCCATACTCCTACCCATAACCTTACCCCTACCCCTACTCCTACCCATACCTCTACCCCTACTCCTACCCATACCCCTACTCCTACCCATACCCCTAACCATACCACTACTTCTACCCATGCCCCTACCACTACTCCTACCCATAAACTTACCACTACTCCTACCCATAACCTTACCACTACTCCTACCCATACCCCTAACACTATTCCTACCCATACTCCTACAGCTACTCCTACCCATACCCCTAACCCTACCACTACTTCTACTCCTACCCTTACCACTACTCCGACCCCTACCCACAACAAAGACATTCCAGTACTGTTGGCAGCCCTAAGAGACAGATTGGGGCTTGAAAGGCCATGAAAGTGATTGGTTTAGTGGATTGTGGGTGGGCATTTGGCATAATCGGGCATGGCTGGTATAGGTGAGGGGTACAGTCGTGCATGGCTTCACCCCCTGAAGTCATGAGTCCACCACCAATACGTCACCACTGCTTCCCCCTGAAAAAAAAGGTGGCGACCCAAGGCCCAGGTGACCAATAGGTTGAAAATGGGGGCCTCCTGGGGAGGGGGGGAGCCTGCTAACAAAGTTTTGAGGGCCAGTGATTCCTGATGGTGATCTTACCAGAGGCCATAATATTTAATAAACATGTAGAGAATAAATACCTCAAATGATGTATGCAATTTAAAGGGAAAGTTCCCCTTCAAATCTATCCAATATTGTATAGGCACTTAAATTCTAATTTTTGTATCCCCTCTGGCTCTGGGAGTGAAGGGGTTAACATAGGCACGTGCATTTAGCGCAGCTTAAAATAGAATAAATATTACAATGAAATAAATGTGCAGACAATACTCAAACGCGTGGTTCAGTTCCAATTAAGGCTAACTGATCATTTTGCCTGTCCATTTCCACGGCAACAGTGGATCAAGAGGCGGAATGCCTGGGCAAATGAATTCAAGCTGTCAGGCCGCATCTCTTCAACTGCCGATTGGAGGGACCAGAGCGCGGAGAGAAAATCGTATATATTGTGCGTCCATAAACGCTACACTCTCAGCACTGGATACTGTTGATTAACACAAAACTTGCCATTTATGAACTAGTGCAGCTGCCCAGCAGCATTCAGATCAGCAAGGAGGAAACTGCAGCACTCTTTCAGAGGATGCTGGGAGTAGTAGTTCTGTAACTGTTCTGGTTATGTATACAATGTCCCTTTAACTGGTCTGTCTGCATGCCGCTAGCTAAGGTTAATGGGAGTTACAGTTCAGGAGAGTCTAATGGGTTAGAGGTTTTGCACCCCTGCTGTGCAAGGAAGAGTCTATTAGGGCAGACGGGGGAGGTAGACTAGGGCAAGCTGAGTCTCGTGACACAGATCCGGTGACTTAGCTGAGCCTCAGTAATGGAGATGCCAGTGAGACACAGAAGATTAACATGAACAGAGATTATGAGCAGCCAGAGAAAGGCCAAGTAAGGTCGAGACAAATCCTGGAAAATCAATTGGTTGTTTTAAAGAACTGCAGCAAATCGAGCCCAGGCCAGTGAGTAAAGGGACATTTGAGCCGCGGCCTTTATATTTGACTGTAGTTGGGTCATTGGGCACCTTGGAAATCACTCTGTAAAGCCCTCCCTTGTCATTGCTCAGTAAAGCTTTCTACCCTTATCCATCACTAGAGGTGCTATAATCAAGTGCTTGAGAAATATGGGGCTATCCCTACACCCCATCATAATGCTATCCCTGCACCCCATCATAATGCTATCCCTGCACCTCATCATAATGCTATCCCTACACCCCATCATAATGCTATCCCTACACCCCATCATAATGCTATCCCTATACCCCATCATAATACTATCCCTACACCCCATCATAATGCTATCCCTGCACCCCATCATAATGCTATCTCTGCACCCCATCATAATGCTATCCCTACACCCCATCATAATGCTATCCCTACACCCCATCATAATACTATCCCTACACCCCATCATAATGCTATCCCTACACCCCATCATAATACTATCCCTACACCCCATCATAATGCTATCCCTACACCCCATCATAATACTATCCCTACACCCCATCATAATGCTATCTCTGCACCCCATCATAATGCTATCCCTACACCCCATCATAATGCTATCCCTACTCCCCATCATAATACTATCCCTACACCCCATCATAATGCTATCCCTACACCCCATCATAATGCTATCCCTACACCCCATCATAATACTATCCCTACACCCCATCATAATACTACCCCTGCACACCTTCATAATGCCATCCCTACACCCCATCATAATACTATCCCTACACCCCATCATAATGCTATACCTGCACCCCATAATAATTCCATCCTTACACCCCATCATAATGCTATCCCTACACCCCATCAAAATGCTATCCCTACACCCCATCATAATGCTATCCCTGCACCCCAGCACAGTGCTCTCCCTATACCCCATCATAATGCTATCCCTACACCCCATCATAATGCTATCCCTGCACCCCAGCACAGTGCTCTCCCTATACCCCATCATAATGCTATCCCTACACCCCATCATAATGCTATCCCTACACCCCATCATAATACTATCCCTACACCCCATCATAATTCCATCCCTACACCCCATCATAATTCCATCCCTACACCCCATCATGCCATCCCTACACCCCATCATAATGCCATCCCTACACCCCATCATAATTCAATCCCTACACCCCATCATACCATCCCTACACCCCATCATTATGCTCTCCCTATACCCCATCATAATTCCATCCCTACACCCCATCATAATGCTATCCCTACACCCCATCATAATGCTATCCCTACACCCCATCATAATACCATCCCTACACCCCATCATAATACCATCCCTACACCCCATCATTATGCTCTCCCTACACCCCATCATAATTCCATCCCTACACCCCATCATAATGCCATCCCTGCACCCCATCATAATGCTATCCCTGCACCCCATCATAATGCTATCCCTGCACCCCATCATAATGCTATCCCTACACCCCATCATAATGCTATCCCTACACCCCATCATAATGCTATCCCTACACCCCATCATAATGCTATCCCTACACCCCATCATAATGCTATCCCTACACCCCATCATAATACTATCCCTACACCCCATCATAATGCTATCCCTACACCCCATCATAATGCTATCCCTACACCCCATCATAATGCTATCCCTACACCCCATCATAATGCTATCCCTACACCCCATAATAATACTATCCCTACACCCCATCATAATACTATCCCTACACCCCATCATAATGCTATCCCTACACCCCATCATAATGCTATCCCTACACCCCATAATAATACTATCCCTACACCCCATCATAATTCCATCCCTACACCCCATCATAATGCTATCCCTACACCCCATCATAATTCCATCTCTACACCCCATCATAATGCTATCCCTACACCCCATCATAATTCCATCTCTACACCCCATCATAATGCTATCCCTACACCCCATCATAATTCAATCCCTACACCCCATCATAATGCCATCCCTACACCCCATCATAATGCTATCCCTACACCCCATCATAATTCAATCCCTACACCCCATCATAATGCCATCCCTACACCCCATCATTATGCTCTCCCTATACTCCATCATAATTCCATCCCTACACCCCATCATAATGCTATCCCTACACCCCATCATAATTCCATCTCTACACCCCATCATAATGCTATCCCTACACCCCATCATAATTCCATCTCTACACCCCATCATAATGCCATCCCTACACCCCATCATTATGCTCTCCCTATACTCCATCATAATTCCATCCCTACACCCCATCATAATGCTATCCCTACACCCCATCATAATACAATCCCTACATCCTATCATAATACTATCCCTACACCCCATCATAATACTATCCCTACATCCCATCATTATGCTCTCCCTATACTCCATCATAATTCCATCCCTACACCCCATCATAATACTATCCCTACACCCCATCATAATGTTATCCCTACACCCCAGCAAGGTGCTCTCTCTATACCCTACAACAGTGCTATGCCTTCACCCAGCATGCCTTGCACCACTTATTTTCGCTTTATTGAGGGCCTAAGATTTTTGAAGCGTAATACAGCAACTCTAGGGCCCCAAGCTAGAATGAAAATCTCTCAGCCAATCAAGTATCTATTTTTCCGTTACTGCTGAGAAAGAATAGTGATTCGCAATAAACTCCCAGGGGACTCCCCGCTTTGCTAAACATGAAATAACATTTTTCTGCTCACAGCTGCCCGGCCTCCCTAATGGGTGTTATTTATAATAGCAATAAATGGGAAGCCCTGCTCTGTAATAATCACAGTGGCCACATCACGTCAGCACGGGTGAACCGCTGGTTGCCTTGGTAACAATATAACATATAATATTACATACACCATTGTCACCCCTACTTCTTTATACACTCCCATTAAAGCCCTATACTGAATAGCTTCTTAGGAACGGACAGAATGGAGCATTACGTTTCGAGCAGTATTACTGGTAGGTCTTCATTTGAGCATTTGTGCAAAACGTGTCGGTATTAAGTTCTCCTCCTGCTGAAAGTAAAGGGGCACAGCCTGAACTTGAGACTTTCAAAATACAACCTGAGCAATTCATTTGATTTCTGAGAAGATTTGGAGCCCCCTTGGGTCCTGTGAGTGTTACCTGTGATGGGTACCTACTGGGTACGAGAAACAATTAGATATTCCCTAATTCTAAGGAAGTACTTGCACAATGCTAACTATTCAGTTATGTTTCCTACCAAAAAAATCCTGATGAAGGAATTAAACCAGACACCAGTGACTGCAGTTTGGGGGCTACTGGGTAAGACATTTTCTCAGCGCTGTTGCTGGTTCCCTTTAATATACAATTTATATTCAGGCAACACGACTGCGCTCCCAGATGCATGGATATTTACAGCACGAGAACAAACCGTACCTTGTCTCCATCTATATTTCATAGACACACAGTGATATCATGAGCTGGGATCTGCACCCCGGGTTTGGGGGCTTATTACAAGCGCAGCCAGTAAAGGGGGTGACTCATGCGAGAGAGAGAACTGAGAGCATAGAGCGGCTTTTCATTGCAAGGCAAGATGTTGGCAGCAATATTCCGTTTGGAGGAGCTGAGCCGGAATTCAAGAGATGGGCTGAACTTTAAAGCAAAACTCATTTTTTTTTCTTATTTATTGCAAATATACAAGGACAGAGAAGCCTTTGGAAAACCTTGATTTAAGCACAAGGGACGGCAACAGATCAGTAATGCTATAGGCATAGGCCTTAAGGTGGCCACACACTGTCCAACATACAAGGAGCAATACATGGTATGTACACCTTTAATTGTTCCTCATCTGATAATGAACCAAGATCCATCAACAGACTGAAGAAAAGGAGTCCATCTGATAACTACATTACAAGAAAATGGGTCAAGATCATCCACCCAACTAACATGTGCTAAAAACTCTGTGTATGGTGGCCAGAATCAGCCTGACGGCAGAGGTCTCCATCCACAGTCCAATGATGTCCTCACCTGGTGGGATAATATGAGACTTGAAGTCTCCTATGTCCTCTACCCAAGTCCCAATCAGATATCCCTCAACATTTTCCACTGCGTGGAAAAATTATCATTCAGATATGGGTTTAAGGGTTAGATCCATGTAACAAAGAATGTTCTATAGATCACTTGGACCCTTTAGTGACCATAACACTTTCTTAGAGGGCCACTTCTAGTCCCAGCATGACTGTCCCTATATTGATATCCATCATGCAAAGATATAGGTCAGAATCACCCACCCAACTTACATGTGATAAAACTTGGTATGAGTATGGTCAGCTTTAGCCTCTGGGTAGACCTGTTCTGAACTATAACTAGAGGTCTCCATCCACAGCCCAATGTCCTGATAGGACACCTATTTGGACCTGGGTTCTTCTCCCGCCATCTTCTCTCTCCAAGCCCCAACCAGATATCGGTGGACTTTTTCCCACTTAGTGGGGTTCTTGGGGTGGTCGGATCCATATAACATGATGTAATACAGAAGGTTCTACAGATCTCTTGGATTGTTAGTGCTTACAGAAATCCCATAGATATCTGGCAATAATACCCAGTTAGATTGTTCCCAAATAAATAAATATTGTTGTGGGGTTAGTATGCCAATTTTTTAAAATATTTTGTACAAACATGGGGAAAAGGATGGGATTTGGGGAATAGCATTTGATTATTTTGCCCTTGGATGGTCCCAGGGAACACAGGTCCTGCCCTCCTGATGAATACCGTATGTTCCATTGCAAGTCTGAAGGTGCCCAGTACAAAATCAAAGGCCTCTGCTGACTGAAGGGGTTAGATTTTTAATTATTTTATGTATTTTGTATTTTATGTTCAGGTCCTTTCCTATTTAACCTCCAGTTTCCCATTCATACCACTACCAGGATATTTGTGTTAGATGTGTGTTCCAGTTAAAATTGTATTTTTCAAAAATGAAAAATTCCCTAAAATATCCATGTAGACAGATGTTTTGTATTTCGTACAGGATCGGCTGCTCAAATAAGGAATAACCCAAGTGTGACGCACGTCGTGCCGGGGGGGGGGAGATCATTAACAAAGCGCATTGTAAGCGATATTAATCTCTTCCAAGCAGGGGACAGAAATGAACCCAGCGTGAATCTATAATGGAACTTTAATGCATTGGGCCCTGTGTGTATATCACTCTGGTTAATATTTAATGCAAATTACTAGCATTATGGAAATAGAAGTGGGGGATATGGAGTCTCATATACGCACAGTACCTGAATACATGTTCGCGTACTTTCTGTAAAGGTGCGTATGTTGGTCAGTAATTGCCCACGTTGCAGTCAAGTCCTACGTTAGTTGTGATGATGATTTTGTAGTAGGACTGTGTATTGTGGCACATGCCAGGGCAGAAGTGGGCCTCTACATTATTGCCTTGAATCACCCGTTTTACCTAATGAATATTATAGTAATACTGTCTCGTGTGCACCTGAACTGTCCTGACTCCACCACTCATCTCTAACTTGAACTTTGACTCTTATGAACTCACGGCAGCAACCATTAGGTTGGCACAATAATGTGGTGAACTTCGGTATGGCACTAAGAGTGACTAGGGAATCGCATGCCCCTCAGGAGGACTTGGGTATGACTTGGATAAGGCAAAGCCATGAGGGAGACTTGGGTATGGCACAGTGAAGTGGGGGACTTAGGTAGGACACAACCATGAGGGAGGCTAGGGTATAGCATGGCCATGAGGGGGACTAGTGTATGGCACAGTGATGTGGGGGACTTGGGTAGGGTACAGCCATGAGGGGGACATGGGTATGGCAAAGCCATGAGGGGGACTTTGGTATTGCATGGTGATGTGAGGGACTTGGGTAGGGCACAGCCATGAGGGGGATTTGGGTATGGCACAGTGATATGTGGGACTCGGGTATAGCATGGCCATGAGGGAGACCAGGGTATGGCAAAGCCATGAGGGGGACTTGGGTATGACACCGTGATATGTGGGACTCGGGTATAGCATGGCCATGAGGGAGACCAGGGTATGGCAACGCCATGAGGGGGACTTGGGTATGACACAGTGATGTGTGGGACTCGGGTATAGCATGGCCATGAGGGAGACCAGGGTATGGCACAGCAATGTGGGGGAATAGGGTATGACTTGGATAGGGTACAGCCATGAGGGGGATTTGGCTATGGCACAACTGATGACCTGAAACCGCAACCCAAAGATAATTTTTGCCCCAAAGGACCTCACTCTTATAATGAAACATGTTGGGCTACATTGATTTATTACTAATGAGCAACTAATCACTTCGATTTTGTAAGTGCAATTTTTACTTATAAATAAAAAGTTGTTACGTTTGTTACACTAGGGGAGTGTTCCCTTCTTTTTTTATTTATGTCCAACCATTGGAAGTGGCAGTGCCCATTAAACAACAATGGCTGAGTACTGTAGGCACTAAAAACTCAACTTCATCCTCAGCTGAGGAATTTGCATAATTGTATGTTCAAAAAAATGTTGTCTCCCCGGCAAGTGACTCTATTATTATTGTCATATTGTCATCTGCCTGGGACAAAACACGTTTCTCCACATCCTACTGACACGCGACCCTAATAAAGTTCTTTATAAAGCTCATGGGAAAACTCTAAATAATGCAGTTCATACATGTCTGGGGGAGTCAGGGCCTGAATAAGCTCCTTGGCACAGAAGTCTCATTTCATTTCCAGGGAATTCTCGGCCCAATCACTGGTTTGTGAGCTTGGATGATTACATTTTCATCTCTGGTCGGATCCCAAGTAAAGGCAATATATCCCCAGGAATCAATAGACCTAATGAAGAAGGATTCTCCTGTATAGTCTATATGCTCCTAAAATACAATTAAAAAAAGACCAAATGCATTACAGATAATTAAGATACAACACCTATTACAGGCTGACAGTTGGGAGTCATTCGGTCTCCATGATGCAAATGTGTGCTCTTAAGACCACCAGTAAAGCACGTGCTCCCTGTTGGAAGGCATAATTGGATGCCCCCTAGCTTTGCATGTCATTTTTAAACAGTAGCATGAATGGTGCCCAGCGGTAGAGTCCTGCATGGGTCCAATTGGAAGGACCGACCCTAACCCGCTGGCCTCAAACCTGAATCGCATCATCCACCAAAAACATCCCCCCTACCCGGAGTCACTGCCCGACTTGGACCCTATAAGTCAAACTTACCACGCAACCCGGTGCCCGTGAACTCGGCGGCCCATTCCGGAAAGGTACATAAAAATTCTCTTGCAGCACCAGGGAGCGGGGCGGGACCAGTCCTGCACATTTGTCGGGTACCCAGGCAGGTTACCCGTGGACCCACACAGTTAGGAAATCAGGGATTTTCTACCCACAACCCGACTGTTTTGTGGGTATTCCGCGTGTACCCAACCCGATGCAGAGCTCTACCCAGCGGTGTCACAATATTTTGTGTATGTAGGTAAAATATCAAATGACTATTGCCCCCATTTAAAGTTCTTTTTGGCCCACGGCACTTTGGGTTTGGCCTATCGAATTCCATTAGTAAAAATAATGCTGTGAGTCAGAATGACATATTCCCTCAGTCGATATAATTGCCCATAATACTCTGTGAAGCAGTCGGTATTGTCTCCGTTTATAAGGAAAGGTAAAAAATATCCCCTCGAAAGGAGGAAATATGGGTCGTTAGTGAATTGATCTGAATGACGAATATATATTGCCCGGGGTGAGAAGTAAATGCTAAATACATTGGTACTCTGGATCAATCCTTGACACCAATACCCCCCCCCCCCGTATCCCCACACCCAACCCATAAATACCAACTTGTCTTACATGACACAACAGCAGTAATGGGCTGGGGGCACAGGCAGTAAAAATGTGGGCTGTTCATAGACCACCAAGGGTCCAACATTGGCTGCACTTCCTATGAAGAGTCATGAAAGTCTCAGCTTGGACAAGGAGAGGGAGGAAATAATGATTCAAGAAACATAAAGTACGTCTGCAATCTCTAGGGATGCACCAAATCCACTATTTTAGGATTTGGCTGAATCTTTTGTGAAAAATTCAGCCAAATACTGAACCAAATCCAAACCCCAATTTGCATACATAAATTAGGGAAATATGTGCAATTTTTTGATTTCCTTGTTTGTGTGACAAAAAGTTGCCTGATTTTTGGGATTCGGTTTGGATTTGGTGCATCCGTAGTAATCTCTAGGTTGTCCAACATAATTGGCTATTCAATGGGCACTAGTATGTCACCGCTAGCATATTTCATTAAACCTTAGCATGTAATACACCCCATGTTCTGTAGTATAATTCCATGCACAACACACAGTGCGCACAGGGACAGGGTATGTAGGGGTTAAAGTCCAAAACAGCATGAAAGTCCATCCAGTTATTTGTACATATACAAATACACAGAGAATGTTCTGGGCACACAATAAGCTGTACCCTCATATTGTACTGTCTAAGGGAATCAATATGGCACCTCCTCCTCCCATATGTATAAATACAAATATACAGAGAAGGAATGTTCTGGGCACACAATAAGCTATACCCTCATACTGTACTGTCTAAGGGAATCAATATGGCACCTCCTCTTCCCATATGTATAAATACAAATATACAGAGAAGGAATGTTCTGGGCTCACAATAAGCTATACCCTCATACTGTACTGTCTAAGGGAATCAATATGGCACCTCCTCCTCCCATATGTATAAATACAAATATACAGAGAAGGAATGATCTGGGCACACAATAAGCTATACCCTCATACTGTACTGTCTAAGGGAATCAATATGGCACCTCCTCCTCCCATATGTATAAATACAAATATACAGAGAAGGAATGTTCTGGGCACACAATAAGCTATACCCTCATACTGTACTGTCTAAGGGAATCAATATGGCACCTCCTCTTCCCATATGTATAAATACAAATATACAGAGAAGGAATGTTCTGGGCTCACAATAAGCTATACCCTCATACTGTACTGTCTAAGGGAATCAATATGGCACCTCCTCCTCCCATATGTATAAATACAAATATACAGAGAAGGAATGTACTGGGCACACAATAAGAGAGAGAAAGATAGATATATATAGGTATGGGGCCTGTTAACCAGAATGCTTGGGACCTAGGCTTTTCCAGATAGTGGATCTTTCCACAATTTGGATATTAAAACCTCAAGAATACTATAAAAACATTTAAATATTAAATAAGGCCAATAGGCTGGTTTTGCTTCCAATAAGGATTAATTAGATGTTAGTTGGGATCAAGTACAATCTACTGTTTCATTATTACAGAGAAAAAAGAAACCATTGGATTGAAATAATTTGGATTATTTGGATAAAATGGAGTCTATGGGAGATGGTTATCCCATAATTTGGAGCTTTCTGGATAACAGGTTTCTCTATAACGGATCCCATATATATATGTAAATAGAAATGTAGAGAGATGGAATGCTCTGGGCACATAAGAGGTGATATAGCACACTGTGATGTAATGTATTACAGAAGACTAGATGAGAAGGAGCAGAGTACATTATGCACCGGGGGATATTTATAGCCGCACCATTAAAGGCTTCTGTCAGCCTAAAAACCTGTTTATTAATTCAGTGATACGCGTGGCAGTCGGGAGCCGGGGGATGAAGCCAATGTGAAACGGAATCAGCTCGGAGACGCCACTTGGAATTTAGCGCCGTACAAGAGATTTCTGATGTTCTGATTTCACGTACTGCGTCTCGTTCCCCTCCTGCCGGGCAATTAAATAGAATCTTGTGAGAGTGAAAGAAGGGCACAGGGAGTATCTAAAATGTAATAACATCTCACACGTCCAACACATGCAAGGGTAGCTGGGGGTTAAAGGAGACTGGAGGGCTCATTTCTTTTCAGTGCAAGTGCTAAACTGGATATTTGCCTCCATATTGGCTCCTTTGCAACTTGCGGGGGGTTACCGTTACTTTCAGGGGTTCCATTAGTGGGGTGCAACGGATTATTGGACGCGACTTCCATTATTAATGAATGGCATGTGCCGAAAGTTTCACCATTTGAACATAAAACCTGTGCCTCAAAGTGCCCGTATTAATGGAACATGCAACTTAAAGGGATACTGTCATGGGAAAAAAAATTTTTTTCAAAATGAATCAGTTAATAGTGCTGCTCCAGCAGAATTCTGCACTGAAATCCATTTCTCAAAAGAGCAAACAGATTTTTTTTATATCAAATTTTGAAATCTGACATGGGACTAGACATATTGTCCGTTTCCCAGCTACCCCCAGTCATGTGACTTATGCTCTGATAAACTTCAGTCACTATTTACTGCTGTACTGCAAATTGGAGTGATATCACCCCCTCCCTTTCCCCCCAGCAGCCTAACAACAGAACAATGGGAAGGTAACCAGATAACAGCTCCTTAACACAAGATAACAGCTGCCTGATAGATCTAAGAACAACACTCAATAGTAAAAACCCATGTCCCACTGAGACACATTCAGTTACATTGAGAAGGAAAAACAGCAGCTTGCCAAAAAAGCATTTCTCTCCTAAAGTGCAGGCACAAGTCACATGACTGGGGGCAGCTGGGAAATTGGCAAGATGTCTAGCCCCATGTCAGATTTCAAAATTGAATATAACAAAAACATCTGTTTTCTCTTTTGAGAAATGGATTTCAGTGCAGAATTCTGCTGGAGCAGCACTATTAAAGGAGAAGGAAAGCTACGGAGGCATTTTATTGCCAATAGATTAGCTGCAATAGTACAAGCTAGAATGCTATATTTATTCTGTAGAATGTTTTATCATACCTGAGTAAAAAGCTCTAGAAACTCTCTGTTTAGGATAGGAGCTGCAGTATTAACATGGTGTGACATCACTTCCTGCCTGAGTCTCTCCCTGCTCTGGGCTCAGATTACAGTAGAGAAGGGAGGGGGTGGGGGAAGAGGAGCAAACTGAGCATGCTCTTGCCCAGGGCAATGAGGTTTAAGCTGAAGGCAGGAAGTCTGATACAGAAGCCCATGTGTACACAATAGAAGGAAAGAAATGCTGTGTTTCTTTTGACAGAGGACTCAGAGTAGCACTACTTTGGAGGTTTACAGGTGTATTTAGATGGACCTTTCTGATAAGGCTTACTTAGTTTTAACCTTTCCTTCTCCTTTAACTAATGTGTTTTGAAAAAAACATGTTTTCCGATGACAGGATCCCTTTAACGTGCGCCCCTAATTACCCTGTCATATATATAAATTGTATCAATTACTGTACAGGCTAATTGTATTTGTAGTTGCCCCCCCCCAAATCTGAAATTGGCCCTGGGGCCGCTGAATTCTGATGTCTGATAAAATATTAGACATTATTTGTTTTTGGGTTTTTTTCTGGGAATCCATTTACATAATCTCCAAAAATAGCACTCAATCTGTTTTGTTGTAAAGTAAATTCTATTTTTTTCACCCCAGTTTCCATGGAGATATTTCGGAGTATCAGACGGACGGCTCCAGTGATCCTGTCGCTCTTAAACCGAAGTTGCCTAATTATATCAGACTGGGCACAGGAATCTGCCCCGTGAGGCTATTTCCAGCATTATCGGCCCACGTTGACCCCTTGCTAGAGAAAGAGGTCCTAACACTGCAAGTGATTTTAACATTGCATGGATTGGTTACCCTTTAAATGGGACCTGTCACCTAAAAAAAAATATTCCAAATCCTATTTTATCATGTTAGTTAAGCATAATAAACTTTAATTACAGTTTATAAATTATTTGAATCGTGTTTCCTTCAGTCTGGGAATTCATAATTATAACAAGCAGGCAGGAGCCATTTTGTGGGACACTGTTATTAAGACAAGTCTTGTATCATCTCAGAATCTTGTTTGTGCACCAGAATGGGGGACCTGATGTCCATCCCCATGTCCTGGCTACACAATTAAAAGTGAAGAGATTGGGGGGAATGTGGGGAGAGCAGTGACATGTAGGAAGTGCTGAATGGAAAGTGAAAGTAATTGCCAAAGGCATAGACAATATTTGATTGACAGCTGAGATTTTTAAATTAGTTTAAAACATCTATAAATGCTTTAATAAAAAATAGTGTTTGGATTTCATGTTTAGTTTGAAAAGGACTTTTATTATACAGCTTTTTATGTCTGGATGACAGGTCCCCTTTAATTCAAGATGGCATTTAAAGGGCCAGAGACACCACACTAGTCTCCAGGCAACATAGCAGGGGCAGGATAATGCTTCTCTTTGCCTGATGTGTCTATATTCGACTTTAGTTAGTATTGCCCTTAGCAGGTCCCTCTGAGCTGGCCAATGGAGTGCTCAATACCAAACTCAGCATGAGATAAAGCAAGACGGTGCCTGTATACTGCCTCAGAGCTTATTAAATATGTATGTCTCCAATAAAGGCACATCGTTTGGAATAGGTTCCAATCCCAGCTCTACCCCGAGGCCATGCCGATGTTGTACTACGGAGATATTTATAAGGGGAAATTGCATTGTTAGCCTTTATTTGCTTATAGAATGTTCTGCCCCATCACTGATGAACAGATATCATAAGACTGGAGACTTTTATGTACATGATATAAGTTGGATGGGGGATTGGGAGAAGGCTTGCACTTGTCGAGTAAACACCCAGTCCCCTAATTTAAATGGAATTTTTTTTTTTCCAAAACACATCCGTTAATAGTGCTGCTCCAGCAGAATTCTGCACTGAAATCCATTTCTCAAAAGAGCAAACAGATTTTTTTATATTTAATTTTGAAATCTGACATGGGGCTAGACATATTGTCCATTTCCCAGCTGCCCCAGTCATGTGACTTGTGCCCTGATAAACTTCAGTCACTCTTTACTGCTGTACTGCAAGTTGGATGAGCCCCCAGCAGCCTAACAACAGAACAATGGGAAGGTAACCAGATAGCAGCTCCCTAACACAAGATAACAGCTGCCTGGTAGATCTAAGAACAGCACTCAATAGTAAAATCCAGGTCCCACTGAGACACATTCAGTTACATTGAGTAGGAGAAACAACAGCCTGCCAGAAAGCAGTTCCATCCTAAAGTGCTGGCTCTTTCTGAAATCACATGACCAGGCAAAATGACCTGAGATGCACCTACACACCAATATTACAACTAAATACACTTGCTGGTTCAGGAATGACATTTTATATTGTAGAGTGAATTATTTGCAGTGTAAACAGAATCCCGTTAACTCTTTTATCCGAAACCTTGTTTAATATGTATCCCAGTTCATTAGAGACAAAATCTGTTAATTCCCCTGCAACTTTTCTTGGAACCGGAGGATAATTCCATGTTCTGTGTTACTGCCTATAATAAATAACCCACCAATCGTAAAAGGACTTTGCGATGTCCTCCGCTATGATCTCTTCCCTAAACTTTAAATAAACTTTGTTGTCACCTAAATAATTAACTACATGTTCTCGATTAATAGTGTGATGATTAAACCATTTGGTTACTCCTTCCCCAGAGAATTTTCGGATTAGAAACCTCAGTGCGTCGGAGGGATTCGGCAAAGGCGAATACGTTCAGCCGCAGTGCCGGCCTTCGAAGAGCAGTATTGAGTATATTAATTCACTGCTGGAATGGCAGGGCGTCCGTTGGAGTGGCTTGTCACTGAGACAATAGACTGACAGACACAGAAATAACACTATCTCAGGGGAAGGCTTAGCAGGTACTTACTGGGGCAAATTTACTAAAAGGCAAAGTGACTTAATGCTGGCGAAGATGCGCCAGTGTGACATAATTTCGGGACTTCACCTACTAACGGCGTAAATTTCCTAATGAAGGAGATAGACTCAAGCGCTACTTCGCACTCGAACGCCAGGCGAATTTTCGCTCTGGCGAATGGACGTAACTACGCAAATTCACTAAGATGCAGATTTTACTGAACGTTACCTCTTGCGCCAGATTTGCCTTTGCCACCTCAGACCAGACGACGTGCAATAGGGTAGATAGGAGTTCCTCAAAAAGAATTTGTAAAAACACTGGCGACTTTTCAGTTTTTCAGGGTGATACGCTACAAAAGATCGTAAATTTTTTATAGGGTAACCAGCTTACATTTCCTAACATATGGCACATAAACTATACAGTGGGCTCATGTGTAGGGCGATATACTGTATATACTCGAGTATAAGCCAACCCGAGTATAAGCCGAGGTACCTAATTTTACCTATGAAAACTGGGAAAACATTGACTTGAGTAAAAGCCTAGACACAACTACAGCCCTGTCTCCCAGCAGCACATTCCGCCAAAGCAACCTCCCCAGCGATCAACCGGACTTCTTTGCAAAGTTGATGGTGACAGAGAATTGCCACATTTTTGATGCTGAAAAACTCGGCTTATACTCGAGTATATACGGTAACAACTTTATTTTATTACGGTTCCCTGGGCTTGTGTAATGTAATGTATTTGCTGCAACATATTTGTCCATTCAACTTTAACTTCCCACCGTATGCAAATTAGCCAACACTAGCATAACTTTATTTAGCTTGCCGCAGTAACAATAGTGAAACTTCGCCAGCTTTCGGCGCCCTGGACGTAACTTCGCATTTAAGTGAATCTACGCCCGGCGAAGTGTTGTGTTGTGAGTGAATTTGCCACACTGTGTATGGAAAGAGTACGATTAAAGGGGAAGTAAAATGTTTAGGTATTTGTGCAGGAGCTGCCATGATTGCTCTGATGCCCATATCTAAAAACACAAACCTACATGAAAGGAAGGATCCTGTTCCCTCCAGGCATCTCCCGTAGCAGGAGCAGAGACTTTTGTTTCTAATAAACCCTAATTGACCGTAGGGGTAGGAAGCACAGCGTGGGGGCATGTGAGGATCTTGAAGGAAAGTCAAGCCATCATGAAAGCAAGCCGATTCTGACAGCCTGTGTGTCTAACGACCATAGAGAAAACATATCACCGGCAAACAGGCTAAGCGGCGGGGGAATTCTGCTCATCGGAAAACGCACGGTCCATTGAGCGTAACTTGTGTTTGCGGCTGAGATCAGCGGTGTGATTCGATTACAGAGGAGAGAGTTAGCCGTTCGTTAGACAGGCGGCCAAAGTGAAAATGATACCCGAGTCCAATTAAATGAAACCACTCGCCCTGAAAACCTTCTCTTCCTCGGATTTTATTTCTGGCTCAGCAGCTTTTGGATTCACAAGAACAACAGGAATGAGTTTAAATACCAAGCTCAGGGGATGCGAAAGGGTCTTATCTACCCCCCACCTTAAATACACATGGAACAAAGCTTGGCGAGAAGAAGGTGCAATGTTCTGAACAAAACTTCACTAATCCAAATAGAGCCCTTGGATCGAACTTGACTTGTATTCTGCTCTACGGTTTTCCTTTTGCACTTCTACCTCTCAGCATTGGGGTCTTGAAATGGATTCCATTAAAGGAGAACTTAAGCTAAACTAAAGAAGTAGCCAGAAATGTTGTACATTATGGGGCAGATTCATCAAAGGTCGAGGTGAATTTTCAAATTTCAAAAATACGAATTTCAAGCTATTTTTTGTGTACTTCGACAAGGGAATAGACCAAATTCGAATCAAATTTGAAAGAAAAAAAATCAAAAATTCTAATATCAAAATTTATCATGTACTGACCGACCATTCGCCATCTAAAACCTGCCGAATTGCTGTTTTAGCCTATGGTGGACCGCCTAGAATCTATTTGGAGTCAATTGGTGGACTTTGAAAGATCATAGTTTTTTTTGGGAAAAACTTCTATTCGAATTCGATCGAATGCACTATTACTTTGATTCGTACAATTCGAATTCGCCCGAATACGGACCTATTCAACCAAAAAAAAACTTTGACTTCATTTCGGTCGGTGTTTTTGAATTTTAATTTCGAAGTTATTCAGATTCGACCCTTGAAAAATATGCCCCTATGTTTTGTGCTTCTGTACCAGCCCAAGGCAACCACAGCCCTTTAGCAGTAAAGATCTGTGTCTCCAAAGATGCCCCAGTAGCTCCCCATCTTCTTTTCTGCTGATTCACTGCACATGCTCTGTGCTGCTGTCACTTACTGAGCTTAGGGACCCACTCACAATATACAGTACACATAGAATAGAAATGTCACAATATAAGGATGATTAGTAATTAATACAGATAATTACTACATGGCAGCACAGAAACCAGTGCAATTAGCATCAGAATTGAATAATCAGCAAACCTGTAGCATCAGCTTATATTACAGCCAGGGAAGCTCATTTTCTGCTGGATAATTAGTGACGAGCCCTAAGCTTAGCTTCTCAACAGCCAATCAGAGCCCACTGAGCATGTGAGTGTCACAGACACTTTCCAAGATGGTGACCCCCTGTGACAAGTTTGAAGTCCTGGATCATTGCTGCTATTGACAAGCTCAAATTTTAGCCTCGTGCAATGAGTTCACTATATAAAATATGGCATTTTAACTATATTCATTGTTATGGTTTAGTTCTCCTTTAAGGGTGTGTGTGAGTTTGCTGCTTGATTACATTTGTAAATTCAAGTTCCACCAGTTTCTTCCCATCTGGCAAAGCAGAATTTCTAAAGAAGAACCTCAACCCAGAAGGGCCCAGTGGAGTTGAGTAAGCCTTCATCTTGAGGTCAGTGTTAGATGTTAAGATTTTTCAACCAATTTTCCTGCAATCCATCAAATTATCATAAGTTTAGTGGGGCACTGAACGATCGTGTATCTAATAATTGTTGGCTAACATCATTTAGAAAATCGATGGGTCAGGTTAGAAAATTTTCATCGGTCACAGTGAAATGTATCCAATGTCCAACTGTTTGCCATACATGCAGCTACTAGATGATATCGCTTGAAATGGTCTTTTTTGTTCATGAACAAATCGTGTATTGAAACGATCGTTACAGTTCCTACGATAACGAAAAGATATTTTAAAAATCTATGGCCGACTTTAGGGGTCAGTGCTGATTTGGTGATGTTCTGGCATGATTCCTAATAATGACAGTCTGCATAAACCTCTAACTTTGTCGAGGGCTAGAGGGGTCCTTGACCAGATGTTGGCCTTCAAAGGGCACACAAGGCCTGAAAATCAATGTGGTGGGGTAACTGGATGAAAGCAATAAAGGAAAACTACAGTAGGTTCTTCATATCTGAAAACTAGAAATATCTTGCTCAAGACTTCTTTAGTGTACAAATGGTGTACTAGTTAGTGTACCGTGAGAAGGGACCCAGTAGGTTACATAAGGAGGTTCTCTAAGTCAAGCCAAGCCATTTCCAATGCATATGTATATAGTTTATCTTACAGTATGGCTTTTAGCAGTAGTCTTATGGTTTCATTACAGACTAAACAATACTGATGGTGCAGTGGAGGTTTAGTTCCCCTTCATGCTGAGCAACGAGAGATACAGGTTCGTTCCCATGTTGAGTAACGATCCTTTCACGCCCATTGCAGATCTCCGCTTGCAGCAGCTGAGCCGTGGTCATGCTCACAAGGCCGGAGTGCAGAGGGGAAGCCAAGCGCTCAGATAGAAAGCAACATGGGCTGATTTATGTGTCCAATTCATCTAAGAGACATCTAGCAGATGTGCCCAACACCCACCTGAGCCTCGCACTTCTTACTCAAGTTATTCCCTTTGTAACAATCACAAGCCAACCCAAATCTCCTACACTCATTGTCTGCCTTTCAAACTCACACATAGACATAAAATAAACACTTATTTAAAGGAGAAGTTCACCTTTACATTTAACTGTAGTATGATGCAGACTGTGGAATTCTGAACACACAACTGTTCTATATTTTCTATTCTTTGTTACTTTTGTTCTCCACTACCTGGGCCCATAGCACCTACTCATCAACACCTATGAAGACGACTCTCTGTTTCCATTACCCCCCATGTACTCAGGTCTTTAAAGTTTCTTCTTTAGTAACCCCAGGCTATAATTCTCTTCTCCAGATGAATAAACGCATCTGCCACTTGCTGACTTGTATTTACTCAAGTTCATAATGAGACACAATCAAACACATATAATTGACCGACCTCTGCTATCTTCTGATTTTTGTGTCCATACTGTAGTGGCTCATAGCAGTTTATCCATCCCTTACTACATCACTTAAGGCAGCTTATTGGCAGTGTGAGGCCATCCGAAGGGCTTCCCCAACCGATATCTGGCTGAAAGTTGGGCAGATCTCGGTCAGGCAGGAATGTGATCCCACATTCCAACCGCCCATATCGGATCCATTATAATCTGATTGTTGGGCTCTAGGGCCACAATTGGATCAGCCCATATTGCCCACTTCAATGTGCGCATGTCGTGGAGAGATCCGCTCATTCGACGACCGCCAAACGAGCGGATCTCTACGTCTATGGCCACCTTTAGACTTCACTATCATTTCGTTGTACAATTTTGAGCAACTGGTCGTCAGCTTATGGTCTGAGCACTCCCGTACAATTCTCCCAGTACAGCCCATTGCGCACTGCGCATAATTAAAATAAGGCCTGTCTGTTAGAGAGCGAGACAAAGCAGAACACAGATGCCGCAGATGCACGCAGCACTTAACATAAAATCTCATAATGAAGAGCTGCCAGTCATCTTCCGAAAATGACACCCAGCGCTAGGGAACAGCATGGCACCCTACGTGTTCATTTAACGCATCTCTGCCTCCAACTGGGACCCGTGGGTTCACCACCATTGATATGCAGAGTGATTCACTGAGAAAGCATAATTATGCGCAGAATTAGTATATTAAGCAGCAACGGATCACAGAGTGATTCCAGACAACTCATTTCCAATTTACTTTCTTAGATCCAAAGATGAAATTTGCCTAAATTTGCCTAATAATTTGAGTAATAAATATATTAGCAACATTAGAACAAGATGGCGACAACAGGACAGGATCAAGACAGCAGGGAAAGACATGAGAGTAAGATGGAGACAACAGGACAGGTTCAAGACAGCAGGGAAAGACATGAGACCAAGATGGAGACAACAGGACAGGATCACGACAGCAGGGAAAGGCATGAGACCAAGATGGAGACAACAGGACAGGATCAAGACAGCAGGGAAAGACATTAGACCAAGATAGAGACAACAGGACAGGATCAAGACAGCAGGGAAAGACATGAGACTAAGATAAAGATAACAGGACAGGATCAAGACAGCAGGGAAAGACATGAGACCAAGATGGAGACAACAAGACAGGTTCAAGACAGCAGGGAAAGACATGAGACTAAGATAAAGATAACAGGACAGGATCAAGACAGCAGGGAAAGACATTAGACCAAGATAGAGACAACAGGACAGGATCAAGACAGCAGGGAAAGACATGAGACTAAGATAAAGATAACAGGACAGGATCAAGACAGCAGGGAAAGACATGAGACTAAGATAAAGATAACAGGACAGGATCAAGACAGCAGGGAAAGACATTAGACCAAGATAGAGACAACAGGACAGGATCAAGACAGCAGGGAAAGACATGAGACTAAGATAAAGATAACAGGACAGGATCAAGACAGCAGGGAAAGACATGAGACTAAGATAAAGATAACAGGACAGGATCAAGACAGCAGGGAAAGACATGAGACCAAGATGGAGACAACAGGACAGGTTCAAGACAGCAGGGAAAGACATTAGACCAAGATGGAGACAACAGGACAGGTTCAAGACAGCAGGGAAAGACATTAGACCAAGATGGAGACAACAGGACAGGATCAAATCAGCAGGGAAAGACATTAGACCAAGATGGAGACAACAGGACAGGATCAAATCAGCAGGGAAAGACATTAGACCAAGATGGAGACAACAGGACAGGATCAAATCAGCAGGGAAAGACATGAGACCAAGATGGAGACAGTAGGGCAAATGGTGACAGTAGAACAACATCACACCACTATGAAAAGGTGAAAACAGTAATACAGTATGTCAAGAGAGGAGAATGAGACAGTAGAACAAGATGGAGGGGACATGCCATATACACAAGCTTTTATTGGCCGTGTACTTAACAACATAATGTTTCAGTAGACAGAATTCAGACTGGACACAAACCATGTTGCCCCACTACTACTAAAGTCAGACTTGAGCTAATAATCTCAGTACAACAGAGAACAGCGAGACATGGAACTTGCAATAATCCAATCATCTGCTCTCTCTATTCTTAAATCTATTTCTGCCACAAGCAGTGAATTTTTATCAAAGCTGCAACGTTCATTAAAAAATGTTCATTTCACCGAAGTACAGAAAAGTCGTTGGGAGAATTCATTTAGCGTGTATTTAATTATTCATAGCAGCCCCATTATAAAGATCAGGATTACTCTCCCAATGCCAATAGCTTCCAGGAATACCGTCATCATCATCATCAAGGCAACAATTACGGGCTCATTATGTGCAGCTGCGGCAGACAAAACTGCTGGAGTGTCGGAAAGTCTCTCGATCAAGAAGCACCGGATCCAAATAACCCTCCCCTGTGGGAAACTGAAGCAACTGAACGATATTCAAGTTTATCCAATATACAAATGGAGTATACAAGTTTGCAAACTCAATGCCTGCCCATAAATGGCAGTGGCTTCAATGGGAGTTACCACAGCCTCATTCTAATACGGACACTTGAAAATTCTGATCAGTGTGACCTGGGGGAGGGAATTCCTGGAGTGGATGAAGCAGAGGCAATGGAATGGGCACCCTGGTCCTTAAAGGTGATGCAAATACTTAAAAACTAAGCACTACTGAGCACTTTTGCAATTTACATTTTTCTTCTAGTTTTCAAGCTGTTAGCAGTTTATGCACTACTGTGGGTGGTTGGATGGTTTTGGAGGTGCTAGCCGGGACAGAGGCAGTGAGTTACATGATGTATGTTGTGTTCTGGAAATGGCAGTTGGGGGGTGCGTACGTGTGACCGGTGACGTAGGATTGCTGGGTGCCCAGTATTGGGGGCAACAGAACTTCACTCAGAACTGCTATAGAGACGGGAGAACTGCTGCTGGACCAAACCAATATTTTTTTTAGCGGGGGAGCTAAGGATTATTCAGTGCTCCATGTAGGATAAGTGAAAGCATTATATGGGTGGATCAGACCAATATTTTTTTAGCGGGGGAGCTAAGGATTATTCAGTGCTCCATGTAGGATAAGTGAAAGCATTATATGGGTGGACCAGACCAATATTTCTTTGTCTGCGGGGGAGCTAAAGTTGCGAAAAATCGGAAATGGCAGTTGGGGGTGGTGTTTACAAGCAACTGGTGGCGGTGGCATAGGATTGCTGGGTGTCCAGACTTGAAGGCCAATAGAACTGAGCCCAGCACTGCTATAGAGGCACACAGGAGAACTGCTGTTGGACCAAACCAATATATATCTTTTGGCAATTGGGGGTGGTGTGTAAGTGTGACGGGTGACAGTGGAGTAGGATTGCTGGGTGCCCAGTATTGGGGGCAACAGAACTTGACTCATCACTGCTCTAGAAGCATACAGGAGAACTGCTGTTGGAATGCGTGGGAGCTAAGAACTATTCAGGGTTCCATGTAGGATAAGTGAAAGTATTATATGACTGGACCAAAACAAGATTTCTTTTTTGTAGGGGGAGCTACGGTTGCGAGCAATAGTAAATGGCAGTTGGGGTGGTTTATATGTGACTGGTGGCGGTGGCGTAGGATTGCTGGGTCCCATGTAGGATAAGTAAAAGCATTATATAGTGAATAAACTACCCCCTGTTGTACAATATAAGGATATTGTAAGTCACCGAGGAGTTCCATGACCATATAAAAACACGAAGGCCGAGTGCTTTTATACAGGTCATGGAACTCCGAGGTTTATTTATTATAATACACAAGTTTTAGGAGTCATGTGACAAGAATTACATCACTACTCACCGTTTATAAATGATGACATCACTAGCCAACATTTATAAGGGTATAATTTAGAGGCTATTCATGACTCTTGTGTATTATATGACTATATATACAGGGACTGTATTACTGAGTGTGACTTCAGCTTGGATACGGCTACTGAATGACATTGACACATTTCTATATATTTATTTGTATCCGTTTCGGAACGAGACATCTGTTTCCATGTGTATCGCAAGCTGTCCGACTGATGCGAGTCATTTCCTTGGCAATGGAGCAGAATATGGTGTCTGTACACACGGACGCACACGCAAATACATATGTACACCTGCTGAACGGGTCATGTCTATGTTGCAATGTTTATTCTGCTCCATTACAGCCGAGCTTTGCCACAAGCAGGTGCATCACTGCTGTTCTCATTACGCGTCGGGCTATTTGTGAGCAGTAAGTGACTAAGAATCTGACGGACATATGTGCCGAGTGCTGGTATTTACAGAGCAGCGTCTGCCACTGAAACAGCCCTAATTAATCACCGCAATCCATGCGCTGCTGCTGCTGCCAGGGAATGCAAGGAAGCTTAAAGGACAAGTCAAACTGCCATTTTTAATTCCAATATACACTTATTTGTAAATATAGCTGCAACTGAAACAGTTTTTGTCTATTACAGGTATGGGATCCGTTATCCAGAATGCTCCAAATTACAGGAAGTCCACAGTGTCTGACTGGGGCTAACAAATCAGACCCCCCCCCACCCCAACCATGGACCCCTCCCCTTCACCCCCCCCTTTTACCTTTTGCATTGCTGCAAGTGGAGTACCCATGGGGGCAAACTTACTAAATCGCCAGCGACAGCTTCGCTCACATCGCAACACTTCGCCAAACGTAAATTTGCCGGGACAACGTCAATTTGTTAAAATCTGAAGTTGCGTCCAGGGCGCCAAACGCGGGCGAAGTTGCACTAGCGTTACTGTGCCAAGCGAAGCGAAGTTACGCTAGCCTTGGCTAATTTGCACACGGCGGCAAGTTAAAGTACAATGGACGTATATGTTGCAGCAAATACATTACATTACACAAGCCCGGAAAACCTTAATAAAATTATATAGAGTTGTTATATTGCCCTACACATGAGCCCAGTGTATAGTTTATGTGCCATATGTTAGGAAATGTAGGGGGGAAGCTGGTTACCCCAAAAAAAAATGTATGTTTTTTTTCAGCCTATCACCCTGAAAAAGGAAAAGACGCCAGGGTTTTTTGGGACTTAGAAAAATGTTAAACTATTTTTTGAGGCACTCCTATCTACTCTATTGCACTTCGCCTGGTCTGAGGTGGTGAAGGCAAGTCTGGCACAAGAGGTAACGGTCAGTAAAATCCGCATCTTAGTGAATTTGCGTAGTTACGTCCATTCGCCAGAGCGCAAATTAGCAGGCGTTAGGGAGGGAAATAGTGCTAGAGTCTATCTCCTTCGCTAGCGAAGTTATCCCAGCAACCGTTAAAAGTAAATCTGCAAAGTCCCGAAATGACATCATGCTGGCAAATTTTTGTCCTTTAGTAAATTTGCCCCATATTTCCTGGCAAGGATCTGTCCTGGGTCAGCGGGGCTAATGAGGGCCAGAGCCCACCTGGTTTTTTTCCAGTGTCCTGCTGGCCCAGTAAAACCCTGGCAGGTCATCTCCCAAACACTGCAGTTCATCCAAATATTTAAAAATTGTTCCCCTTTATTCTGTAATAATAAAAGTCGCTTGTACTTAATCCCAACTAAAATATAATTAAACCTTATTGGAAGCAAAACCGGCCAATTGGGTTTATTTAATGTTTACTTCATTTTCAAATAGATTTAAGGTATAAAGATCCAAATTACGGAAAGGCCATCTCCCATAGACTCCGTTTTATCCAAATAATCCAAGTTTTAAAAAATGATTTCCCATTTCTGTGTAATAATAAAACAGTAACTTGTACTTGATCCCAACTAACATATAATTAGTCCTTATTGGAAGCAAAACCAGCCTATTGGGTTTATTTAATGTTTACATGATTTTCTAGTAGACTTAAGGATTCAAATTACAGAAATCGGTTATCCAGAAAACCCCAGGTCCTGAGGATTCTGGATTAAAGGTCCCATATCTGTGCTATCCTTTGCACTGTTGGTTCTGACTGTGCACCACTGAAACACAGATCATGTAAGGTATTGTGGAAAGTGGAGTCCTAATCCATATACACCCCAAGGTGTGGTACTTGGGGATCCAACTGGATGGGAGGCAAACATTTGTGTATTGGGCTGTTGCCTAAACATTTATTAGAACGTATTTAACCAATGTGATGTGAGTATTCCCTGGATCTCTCCAGTGGCTCCAGCTCTTCTGCACAAGATTCTTTTCATTTCCACTTATTATTCCCTAACATTTGCTGTAAATTATTCAGTCATATAAAGACCACGGAACCCCCAGCTGAACAGCAGCCCATGTAATTTCAATTATCCCGAATTCTGCCACATTATCCCGATGTTGTGTCCTTATCAGTCAATACCCCCGCCAGCTATAGATGCTCTTTCTGCACATCAGCACTCCTATACATTAGGATTTGTTATCCTTTAATTCCTCTCACAGTCAAGACCCGGCCAAGCAAGAAACACAGAATCCAGCATTGGTTTCGCTACAGAGTTACAGCAGCCTTTTCAGTTACGGGTGAATTATGGCACCCTGGGAAAAGTCCAATTTGGAAAGAGAGCGGGGGGCCTTGCTAAGCCGGGCTAAACCATTTACAGACTGCCTGAGGAAGTAACACTCGGCGGAATGGCAGGGATCTTACAGGTTTGGGTGAAAATAATGTAAATGTCACATTTTTAATGGAAACAGCCGTATAGAGGAATCAGCTGACATTGTAATATCTGCAACAGTCGGCTGATTTCTGGGCATATAAATTAGGGATGCACCGAATCCAGGATTCGGTTCGGGATTCGGCCAGGATTCGGGCTTTTTCAGCAGGATTCGGATTCGGCCGAGTCCTTCTACCCGGCCGAACCAAATCCGAATCCTAATTTGCATATGCAAATTAGGGGCGGGGAGGGAAATTGCGTGACTTTTTGTCAGAAAACAAGGAAGTAAAAAAGTTTTCCCCTTCCGTCCCTAATTTGCATATGCAAATTAGGGTTCGGGTTCGGTATTCAGCCGAACCTTTCACAAAGGATTCAGGGGTTCGGCCGAACCAAAAAAGAAGTGGATTCGGTGCATCCCTAATATAAATAGTTCAGTACAAGGCACTACAATTATGGCCAGGGTATAAACAGGGTGAGATAAAGAAATCTCAAGCCCAATAGTATTTATATTTTACAGCAGCAAATGGGTTTTTACTGTGATGCTGAAACACCTGAGATTCAGAGAGGTCAGAGCAGCCGATAATTATGTGGATTTATAAAGTTTGGGCAACAGAACCAGCTGAACAAATGCTGCAGATTGAACGCAAGAAAGTGCCTAAAAAGTCAGCGGATTCGCATAAGGTCTAGAGAGAAAGAGTTTCCGGTGATATTGCACCAGTAACTCATAAGAGAACGTGTTGAGCAGGTATTAAATACCAGGGAACGTGCAAAGAGGAGAGGAAAATGAGATTGTTTTCCAGCCACTGTTGCCGCCATCTGTTGTGGAACCTGAAGTTCTGCGTTACTTTGTAGAATACAGACGTAAGAATATGCAGATTGTACCGAGCGATGAATAATGATTATACAATACCAGGATTATGAAAATATGATCCAGAGAGAGGGAGGTTTGGAGGAGATGTAGCAGCTTGTGGTACAATGTTACACGTCCTCGGCTAGAGCTGTCCATGGTACTGAAGTCCATTAGCAGTACAGTGTTAAAGGGATACTGTCCTGGGAAAAACATTTTTTTCAAAATGAATCAGTTAATAGTGCTACTCCAGCAGAATTCTGCACTGAAATCCATTTCTCAAAAGAGCAAACAGATTTTTTTATATTCAATTTTGAAATCTGACATGGGGCTAGACATACTGTCAATTTCCCAGCTGCCCCCAGTCATGTGACTTGTGCTCTGATCTTCAATCACTCTTTACTGCTGTACTGCAAGTTGGAGTGATATCACCCCCCTCCCTTTCCCCCCCCCCAGCAGCCAAACAAACGACCAATGGGAAGGTAACCAGATAGCAGCTCCCTAACACAAGATAACAGCTGCCTGGTAGATCTAAGAACAACACTCAATAGTAAAAACCCATGTCTCACTGAGACACATTCAGTTACATTGAGAAGGAAAAACAGCAGCCTGCCAGAAAGCATTTCTCTCCTAAAGTGCAGGCACAAGTCACATGACCAGGGGCAGCTGGGAAATTGACGATATGTCTAGCCCCATGTCAGATTTCAAAACTGAATATAAAAAAAATCAGTTTGCTCTTTTGAGAAATGGATTTCAGTGCAGAATTCTGCTGGAGTAGCACTATTAACTGATGTGTTTTGAAAAAAACATGTTTTCCGATGACACTGGGACAGCGCTAATACAGTACAGGTATGAGACCTGTTATCCAGAATGCTCAGGACCTGCGGTTTTTCGGATAATGGATCTTTCCATAATTTGGATCTTCATACCTTAATGTAGAGACCCTGAGGGGTTAGGCATCTCCACAGCAGTTCTACCCTGTACTCTGGACACCTAAAGTGGTCCTTGGTGAGCCCTGGGTGATTATTTCTTTATTCCTGAGCTTATCAGTAATTTCATCTGGTTCATTGCTTGCCCAGTAGGTGTAGGTTTGCAATCTTTTCCCGCTGGGAACTCTGGGCAATCACATCATGGGGGTAGGGCGGTGACATTGTGGGTGGGGTGGTGACGTTGTGGGTGGAGGGGTGTGTTGGGCGGAGCTATGATGTAGCAATTGGCTGATCGCCATGTCAATCTTAGGGAATACTGCCCGGTTTTCCTTATTAGGAAAATTGGGCAGGCAGTTTTAGCCCAGACAGCCCTCCCGAAGTAGGTGGCAGTGTATAAGGGAGAGAACACGTGAGCTTAGGGCTCTTTTCTTGGATCCCACCTTTCGGGGAGGTGGTACAGGACTGGGTCTGTCAGGCCCTCGTTAGGGACAGTTCTATTTAATGATAGGAGTTTGTGTTATAATCACTCTAGGCGCGAAAGTTAGTGGCAGTGTATTTAGTGAGCAGCTTGCTGGCTCCAACAAATAGAATAGTGGGACCCCAAGTGCTGGGAAGAATCACCAAGACAGGCTGCACTATTCTCCCTAAGAGAAACTGAACTGAAATTATCTCAAAGTGTCAGGTTTTCCACTGCCTGATCTGAATGTGTTGAAGAGCTTACTATCTAATAACTGTGATGCTGCTAAACTACCTGTTTATTAAATAGAGAAATTCATTTGGTTTAAAGCAACAACCAAGCCGCAGTTTAATTCAATCTGGTTGAGCTGTGCACCGGAGACAACAAGGATCCACCTGAGGGTAAAGTGCTTAAAGGGCCATTGCATACCACTGGGAGTTGTTGGGAGTTGCCCATATCCTAAAAGTGCCCAGGGTACACTGGCTGCAAGTCAGGCATCCAACACATAGCTCAGGCCCACCTCTGGGTGTGCTACACTAACGGGGTTATTTACTAAACTTCGGTAGGAGGTTTTGGGGGCAAAACTCAAAATTTGCAGTTTTTTTTTTTTTTGAGATTTATTAAAGGGGTTGTTCATCTTTGAGTTAACTTTTAGTATGATGTAGATGGTGATATTCGGGGACAATTTGCGATTGGTTTTCATTTTTTATTATTTGTGGTTTTTGAGTTATTTAGCTTTTTATTCAGCAGCTCTCTAGTTTGCTGTTTCAGCCATCTGGTTGCTAGGGTCAAAATTATCTTAGCAACCATGCATTGATTTAAATAAGAGACAGAAATAAGAATAGCAGAGGGCCTGCTTAGAAAAATGAGTAATAAAAAGTAGCTTTGACAATAAATTTGATCCTTTCAAAGCATTCAAAGCATAATGGGGTCAGTGACCCCCATATGAAATCTGCAAAGAGTCAGTAGAAGTAGTAAAATAATTCAAAAACTATAAAAAAACAAAAAAAATGAAGGCCAATTGAAAAGTTGCTTAGAATTAGCAATTCTATAACAAACTAAAAGTTAATGTAAAGGTGAACCACCCTGATGCAGCAAAAAGCCTGAATTCGAAAATCCACCGTCTCCGACATGCCGAGGTTCTGTAAGTCAATGGCAGAGGTCCCGATTCCATTTTGAAGTTCCTGTGGTCTGCGCTGGAATTAGCCCGAAAATCCGTCCATTTCGCTAAAATTCAGCAAAATTCAGGCTTTTTGGGAACTCGAAAAAATTGAGTGATTCTGGAAATAACGCCGAAAAAATGTACAATTCGGGATCTTTTTTTAACAATAAAGAAGTTAAAATCGTATCTGGGAGTTTGGTCAAGGTTTTTTTATCTAAATAATGAAATAAATTCAGATTTTAGTAAATAACCCTCCCTGTCTACTAGAAAATCATGTAAACATTAAATAAACCCAATAGGCTGGTTTTGCTTCCAATAAGAATTAATTATATCTTAGTTGGGATCAAATATAAGCTACAGGTATGGGACCTGTTATCCAGAATGCTCAGGACCTGAGGTTTTCTGGTTAATGGATCTTTTTGTAATTTGGATCTTCATATCTTAAGTTTACTAGAAAATCATATAAACATTAAATAACCCCAATAGGCTGGTTTTGCTTCCAATAAGGATTAATTATATCTTAGTTGGGATCAAGTACAAGCGACTGTTTTATTATTACACAGAAAAAGGAATCATTTTTTAAAATTTGGATTATTTGGATAAAGCAGAGTCTATGGCGCAAATTCACTAAGCGCCGAAGCACCGAACGGTAGCATCAATTCGCTAGCGTTTGGCATTTTCGGTACTTCGCAAATTCACTAACGAACGCTGGCGTAAATTCGCTAGTGTTACTTCGCACCCTTACGCCAGGCGAATTTTCGCTAGCGACGTAACTACGCAAATTCACTAACTTGCGCAGTGTACTGAACGCTACCTTTTACGCTAGACTTCCTTCGCCACCTCAGACCTGGCGAAGCGCAATAGAGTAGATAGGGATAATTTCAAAAAAAGTCTTATTTTTTTCTAAGTCCCAAAAAACGCTGGCGTGTTTTCTACATGATGGGTGATAGGCTGAAAAAGATCGAAAATATTTTTGGGGCTCCCCTCCTTCCCCCCTACATTTCCTGACTCATGGCAACTTACCTAGACTGTGGGCACATGTGTAGGGCAAAATAACATTTTTATTTGCTGATTTGAAGGTTTTCTAGGCATTTGAAGTGGTGATACGTGTTCCTCCATTGAAATTTGAATTTCACGCTGTATGCAAATGAGCCATCGCTAGCAAAACTTCGCTTCGCTTGGTGAATTAACGCTAGCGCAACTTCGAAAAACTTACGCTACACCTGTGCGCAACTTCGGATTTTAGTGAATTTGCGGAGCGCTGGCGAAAATACGCCTGGTGAAGTGTAGCGAAGTGCGGCGAAGTTGTGCCTGGCGCAACTTCGCATCTTAGTGAATTTGCCCCTATGGGAGGTGGCGTTTCTGGATAACAGACCCCATACCTGTACAGGAATGTGAGCACAGGATACTCTGCCCGTGGTACTGAAATCTGTTCGCAGACTTTGTAATTGTAACCGGGATAATCATTTTTTTCATAATCTAAAACATATTTCGTTACAATATTCACGCCAGTTCCTCTTCAAATGATGATGTTTAAAGTCTGAATCTGAATAACATCGTTTCTCGAGGGGCTTCTGGGCTACGACCCCTTTCAACTCGTGCCACATTCTTCCATTTAGTTACAAGGGCAATTAGTACAACGCCGCTCGTTACTGTCATTTCTGCGCAGAGCGACTTGTCGTTTGCAACTGAATCATTCTGACGTTTCGACTGAAGTTTGTGTATTTGACCCAACGTTTCTGCAAATCGCAGGGAATTAACGTCCAACAACTGATCAGGGATAACGGCACTGACTGGAGTCATAACTCAAAGCCACTTTGAAGTGTAAAGAACTGGGTTTCCCAGGGGATCTTGTTTGTTTAGTGCCTGTGTTTTTTCTAAATTAGGCCTCAATTACTGTTCAAGCTGCTGAGGATTCTGGGAATTGTAGTTTGGAATAAGAAAGAATAGGAGAGCAAAGATTTCAGCTCTATTGCTTTGCATTAAGGTGCCAAAGATATATGGGGCAAATTCACTAAGCGCCGAAGCGCCTAACGCTAGCGTGAATTCGCTAGCGTTGGGCATTTTCGTTACTTCGCCAATTCACTAATGGACGCTGGCGTAACTTCGTTAGTGTTACTTCGCACCCTTGCACGTGGCGAAGTTGCGCAACGGACGTAACTATGGAAATTCACTAACGCGCGCAGTGTACTGGACGCTACCTTTTACGCCAGACTTCCTTCGCCACCTCAGACCAGGCGCAATAGAGTAGATAGGGATTGCTTCAAAAAAAGTTAAAAAAAATTTTCCCAAAAAACGCTGGCGTTTTTTCTTTATTATGGGTGATAGGCTGAAAAAGATCGAAAACATTTTTGGGGCTCCCCTCCTCCCCCCCAACATTTCCTGACTCATGGCAACTTAACTATACAGTGGGCACATGTGTAGGGCAAATTTTATTTGATGTTTTGAAGGTTTCCCAGGCTTGTGTACTGCTGCTACATATTCCTCCATTGAAATTTGAATTTGGCGCTGTATGCAAATTAACCATCGCTAGCGTAACTTCGCTTTGCTTAGCGAATCAACGCTAGCGCAACTTCGCAACCTTACGCTACCCCTGAGCGCAACTTCGGATTTTAGTGAATTTGCGGAGCGCTGGCGAAACTACGCCTGGTGAAGTGCAGCGAAGTTACGCCTGGTGCAACTACGAATCTTAGTGAATTTGCCCCACACTGAGAGGTGCCACATAATAAAGACGCTCATTTCTACGGTATCACTGGCTGCTGGAACAATGGTCTAAAGCTAAAGACAAAGGAACGGCAATGGTACACGGGGTGCTGCCATTCTTTAAAGGTACAGGTACGGAATCTGTTATCCAGAAAGCCCCGAATTACAGGAAGGCCGTCTCCCATCGGCTCCATTTTATTCAAAAAAAATGAAACGTTTTAAAAAAGATTTCCTTTTTTCTGTGTAATAATAAAACAGTCGCTTGTACTTGATCCCAACTAAGATATAATTAATCCTTATTGGAAGCAGAACCAGCCTATTGGGTTTATTTAATATTTACATGATCTTCTAGTAGACTTAAGATATAAAGATCAGAATTACAGAAAGATCCATTATCCGGAAAACTCCAGGTCCTGAGTATTCTGAATAACAGGTCCCATATCTGTACTTGTGAGATCATTCCCAGTACAGGTATGGGACCTGTTATTCAGAATGCTTGGGACCTGGGGTTTTCTGGACAACAGATCTTTCCATAATTTGGATCTTCGTACCTTAAGTGTACTAGAAAATCATGCAAACATTAAATGAGACCGGTTTTGCTTCCAATAAGGATTAATTATATCTTAGTTGGGATCAAGTACAAGCGGCTGTTTTATTATTACACAGAAAAAGGAAATCATAATAAAATGTTATTATTTGATTATAATGGAGTCTATGGGAGGCAGCCTTTCCGTAATTCGGAGCCTTCTGGATAATGGGTTTCCGGATAACGGATCCCATACCTGTACAAAAAAAATACAACCAAAAAAAAAAAGTGGTCACTGTAAAGGGAAAGTACCCCTACATGTTCATCTTGTTTAACCCCATGGGCCCAAGGAAGTTATTAAACTATAGCCCAACCCAATGTCTCCTGTCAAATATTTGGGGCTAACGGGACTGTGGCTCAACAACATCCTTCAGAGCGACCGACTTATAAATAAACCATCTTATTTTTAATGTGATTACTTAATTGCAGCCTTGGGAGTATGAAGAGAAAAACAGAATGTCTGTTCACATAACACATAAGCAATATTGTCTATTCAGTTGTGGTAGCAAACGGGTTAAAAATGAAATGCCCCAAGGGGAACAGATGTGATCCCAGCTGAGGAGCCACTTACCCCACTGCAGAGGAGCCAGTTGGAGATGCTCGAGAACCAGCTGGTTTAACACTCCTTCTACACTTGCCTCTCCTTCTCGCTTCAGGGTCGGGTAGGAATGAGTTAAGGGAGAAACACATTGTCCAACTGAAGAATAAGGAAGAAATTCTACTGGTCAATATGTTCACCTTTAACCATTAGGATGACGTAGAGACTGATATTATATTATTTTCATTTTTTATTATGTGTGCTTTTCAACTTATTTCGCTTTTTATTCAGCAATCTGGTTGCTATGATCCAAATTCCCCTAGCAACGATGCATTGATTTGAAAAAGAAACAGGAATATGAATAGGAGAGGTCTGAATAGAAAGATGAGTAATAAAAAGTAGCAATAACAATAAATTTGTAGCCTTACAGAGCATTTGTTTTTTAGATGGGGTCAGTGACCCCCCCCATTTGAAAATTGGAAAGAGTCAGAAGAAGAAGGCAAATAATTAAAATAACTATAAAAAAATAATGAAGACCAATTTAAACGTTGTTTAGAATTTCCCATTCTATAACATACTTAAAGTTAACCACCCCCTTAAGTTGACTTTAAGCATGTTATAAAATGGCTAATTCTAAGAAACTTTTCTTTCCAGCTTTCAAATCAGGGTCACTGACCCCATCTAAAAAAACGAATTCTTTGTAATGCTTCCAGTGTATTTTTATTGCTACTTTTTATTCCTCATCTTTCTATTCAGGCCTCTCCTATTCATATTCCAGTTTCTTATTCAAGTCAATGCATGGTTGCTAGGGGAATTTGGACCCTAACAACCAGATGGCTGAAACTGCAAACTGGAGAGCTGCTGAATTAAAGGCAAAATAACACAAAAACCGCAAGGAATAAAAAATGAAAACCAAGTGGAAATTGTCTCAGAACATCCCTCTCTACACATCATACTGACACTTAGGGGCCGATTTATTAAGTACAAAAAACTTTGAAATTCAACCATCGAATTAAAAAACGTAGAATTGGAATATCGAATTCGAAGTTTCTTCAGCAAATTTGGCAATCCTGCGGTCGAATAAAAATCGTTCGATCAAACTATTAAACGATTTTAGCATACGATCGAAGGATTTTTATTCGATGTGTAAAGACTTATAAAAATGTTATGGAAGGTCCTCATAGGCTAACATAGCACTTCAGCAGGTTTAATTTGGCGAAGTATTGAAGTCGAAGTTTTTTTAAAGAGACAGTACTTCGATTATCAAATGGTCGCATATTCAAACGATTTTTACTTCAAATCGAAGTCAAAGTAAATTCTAAGGCGTAGTATCCTATTTGATGGTTGAAGTATCCATTACTTCGGATTTCGATTTTTTTTTTTACTTTGAAAATTCCCTCTAATTCACTTCGACCCTTAGTAAATCTGCCCCTTAATTTAAAGGTAAACAAACCCTTTAAGAATCATGAGCCTTGGGGGATTGCACCATTTGTCTTGCACATATAAATGACCCGTTATGTCTCTTGGTTGCTCCCACAGTCTATGGCATTTTCACTGATACAGCACTGGGTCTGCTGGAGATTTGCAGGAATGTTGTAGAACCCCGAGTATAATGAGGCTCATTCTCCTGAGGAATAACAGAATCATACGGAATCATACTAAATCATACGGAATCATACGGAATCATACAGAATCATTCTAAATCATACAGAATCATACAGAATCATACGGAATAATACAGAATCATACGGAATCAACGGAATCATACAGAATCATACAGAATCATACACTGAATCACACGGAATCACACGGAATCATACGGAATCATACTGAATCATACGGAATCATACAAAATCAAACAGAATCTGCCTCGGTGTCATTACTGGGTCTGCTGGAGATTTGCAGGAATGTTGTAGAACCCCGAGTATAATGAGGCTCATTCTCCTGAGGAATAACAGAATCATACGGAATCATACAGAATCATACAGAATCATACGGAATCATACGGAATCATACAGAATCATTCTAAATCATACAGAATCATACAGAATCATACGGAATCATACGGAATCAACGGAATCATACAGAATCATACACTGAATCACACGGAATCACACGGAATCACACGGAATCATACGGAATCATACTGAATCATACACTGAATCACACTGAATCACACGGAATCACACGGAATCACACGGAATCACACGGAATCATACGGAATCATACTGAATCATACACTGAATCACACTGAATCACACTGAATCACACTGAATCATACTGAATCATACGGAATCATACAAAATCAAACAGAATCTGCCTCGGTGTCATTAAGAGTCAATTTCACATATTGGCTGTTGGAAGAGGCTTTGGTGTGGGAAAGGGAAGTCAATAAAGAAGTGTAAACATCGACGTGTTTGTTTCCATATCTCCAGGCAATCCGTCTCCTTCACAAGACACACTTGTTCCAAACTTGCTAATGGCCTATTTGAAGCATCGTTATCAGAGCAAATATGATAAATGCAAGTGCAATCAATGGCTCCTCACATACACAAACATAATCACCTCCTATCGGCTCAATATTTCTCCCTCCCTTTGTTGCTTCTGGGAATCTCGCCGTTTGGATTTCTCATCTTGTTCTTATCACTTGAGTACGGGCGTCCCCCCAAGAAAAGCTCTGAGCCTCATATGCAGCAATTTATATATTTATATCCTCCCTCGCAATGGTATCTTTATCAACCAGCCACAAAAAAAAATAGCAGCCTAGCAGGGAGTTTCTAATTATAAAGAGCAAATAAAACTATATGTTTCATATCTATATGACAGGCAAGTTAAAGGACAGATAGGCTGCAGGAGGGAGGTGCTTAAGTGCCACCCCTCATAATTCCAGGGTTGCTGAACAAAGGCAGCATTGTATTCATAAAACCACACCCCTTTAACCACTCATGTATCCAGGGTTTCTCAACAAAGGCAGCACTGTATTCATAAGGCCACACCCCTTTAACCACTCATGAATCCAGGGCTGCTGAACAATGGCAGCACTGTATTCATAAGACCACACCTCCTTTAACCCATCATGAATCCAGAGTTGCTGAACAAAAGCAGCACTGTATTCACAAAACCACACCCTCTTTAACCCCTCATGAATCCAGGTCTGCTGAACAAAGGCAGTATTGTATTTATAAGACCACACCACTTTAACCACTCATGAATCCAGAGTTTCTCAACAAAGGCAGCACTGTATTCATAAGGCCACACCTCCTTTAACCCCTCATGAATCCAGGGTTGCTCAACAAAGGCAGCACTGTATTCATAAGACCACACCTCCTTTAACCCATCATGAATCCAGAGTTGCTGAACAAAAGCAGCACTGTATTCATAAGACCACACCCCTTTAACCCCTCATGAATCCAGGGTTGCTCAACAAAGGCAGCACTGTATTCATAAGGCCACACCCCTATAACCACTCATGAATCCAGGGCTGCTGAACAATGGCAGCACTGTATTCATAAGACCACACCTCCTTTAACCCATCATGAATCCAGAGTTGCTGAACGAAAGCAGCATTGTATTCATAAAACCACACCCTCTTTAACCCCTCATGAATCCAGGGCTGCTGAACAAAGGCAGTATTGTATTTATAAGACCACAACCCCTTTAACCCCTCATGAATCCAGGGTTGCTGAACAAAGACAGCACTGGATTCATAAGGCCACACCTCATTTAACCCATCATGAATCCAAGATTGCTTAACAAAGGCAGCATTGTATTCATAAGGCCACACCCCCTTTAACCCCTCATGAATCCAGGGTTGCTTGACAAAGGCGGCACTGTATCAATGTTATGTCAATTGTTGTTCACCTTTGGGTTAACGTTTAATATGATGTAGAGAGGGATATTCTGAGACAATTTGCTATTTGTTTTACTTTTTTAATATTTGTGTTTTTTTTAGTTATTCAGCTTTTTATTCAGCAGCTCTCCAGTTTGCAATTTTAGCCATCTGGTTGTTATGGCCTGTATTACCCTAGCAACCATGCACTGATTTGAATAAGAGACTGGGCTATGAATAGGAGAGGGTCTCAATAGAAAGATGAGGAATAAAAAGTAGCAATAACAATACATTTGTAGCCTTACATAGCATTTGTTTCTTAGATGGGGTCACTGACCCCCATTGGAAAGCTGGTAAGTCAGAAGAAGAAGGCAAATAATTAAAAAAATCCTCTTTGTAGAACTCCCAGCTGTCAGCTCTTGTGCACTACAAGAACTCCCAGCATGCACGCTCAACCATCGGCTCCGGTCCAGTGGAAACTGGGGGGAGGGGAGGAGGAGGGCTGACCATCTGCTTCTGATAAAACAAAACCAGCAAAATGTTTCAGGAAGTGAATTATCCCCAAACCCTCACAAGGTGAACAAAGACAAGACAATTAAATCCTGATAATGATGGAAACTTCATTACAAAAGCAAATGCCGGCTAAAAATAGCTTCTCCTAACAATGATAATTATAATTGATCCGAGTTCCACAGTTCCTTTTATTAAAGCAATTTTCAGCCGCGTGTAATTGCAGATCTGGCGCTTCTCTTGGACAGGAGCTGAAACTGCTGATTTTTAACAGTTTCGATTTGAGAGAATTCCCAATATTTTCTTCTGCCTCATTTCCCAAGGATGTTAGTGGCACCTACACCAGTGGCCTCCAGATTGTCAGCTCAACACTCTCTTTGAGAGCTCAGTGCCCCTACCTAGCTTATAGCAATGTTACATGAAAATATAGTTCCAGGGGTACCCAGGACACAAATAACCACTCACCCCAAATCTCCCCCTTACTGGCCTTCAGGCTGGGCCCCCTTAGCTCATAACAAGGTTACAGATATATAGAAACATTGGGGTGTCACCCTGCTATAGTTTCAGGGGTACCCAAAACACAAATAAGCACTCACCCCAAATCTCCCCCTAACTGGCCTTTAGGCTGGGTCCCCTTAGCTCATAACAAGGTTACAGATATATAGAAACATTGGGGTAACAGTCACCCTGCTATAGTTCCAGGGGTACCCAGGGTACAAATAAACATTCACCCCAAATCTCCCCCTAACTGGCCTTCAGATTGGACCCCCTTAGCTCATAACAAGGTTACAGATATCTAGAAACATTGGGGTGTCACCCTGCTATAGTTCCAGGGGTACCCAGGGCACAAATAAACACTCACCCCAAATCTCCACCTTACTGGCCTTCAGGCTGGGCCCCCTTAGCTCATAACAAGGTTATAGATATATAGAAACATTGGGGTGTCACCCTGCTATAGTTTCAGGGGTACCCAGGACACAAATAAACACTCACCCCAAATCTCCCCCTAACTGGCCTTCAGGCTGGGCCCCCTTAGCTCATAACAAGGTTACAGATATATAGAAACATTGGGGTGTCACCCTGCTATAGTTTCAGGGGTACCCAGGACACAAATAAGCACTCACCCCAGATCTCCCCCTAACTGGCCTTTAGGCTGGGTCCCCTTAGCTCATAACAAGGTTACAGATATCTAGAAACATTGGGGTGTCACCCTGCTATAGTTCCAGGGGTACCCAGGGCACAAATAAACACTAACCCCAAATCTCCACCTTACTGGCCTTCATGCTGGGCCCCCTTAGCTCATAACAAGGTTAGAGATATATAGAAACATTGGGGTGTCACCCTGCTATAGTTCCAGGGGTACCCAGGGGACAAATAAGCACTCACCCCAAATCTCCTCCTAACTGACCTTCAGACTGGGCCCCCTTAGCTCATAACAAGGTTACAGATATATAGAAACATTGGGGTAACAGTCACCCTGCTATAGTTCCAGGGGTACCCAGGGTACAAATAAACACTCACCCCAAATCTCCCCGTAACTGACCTTCAGGCTGGGCTCACTTAGCTCATTAAAAGGTTACAGAATATAGAAACATTGGGGTGTCACCCTGCTATAGTTCCAGGGGTACCCAGGGTACAAATAAACACTCACCCCAAATCTCCCCCTAACTGACCTTCAGACTGGCCCCCCTTAGCTCATAACAAGGTAACAGATATATAGAAACATTGGGGTAACTGTAAAACTGCTATAGTTGCAGTACAACCCCACTGCCTAGGAAAAACAGGAAATTTACATTTAATACAAAATACATTTTAATGGATTAACTCCAAAAAAGGCAGAACTCAATCAGCCACGGAGCCCTGAGTTATGTATATGTATAGAAGGCTGCCCTATAACATTAATATTGAATAAAACATGAACTTGATATCTCCAGCCTCCAGGAAGACAATTAACATGGACGTTCCTCTGTCCGACACACGCAAGTCCTTCTTCAGACATTTTTGTTTGGTGTTTTCCAAAACATTATTACATAAAGGAGCAAATATCAGGGTGGGATTTTCCCCCATTTGGAGCTGAACTTTATCTTCATATTAACAGGCGCCGGGTATTTGCTGGAAATAAAAGTAGGACTTGGGCGCTCTGATCTGCTAATGGCTTGTAGAGCTGACATTTCTGTGTTACAAACATGGACATCAGAACTCAAAACCAATTATCTGGACAAAAAGCTGATCCCGCTTTAAACACAATCTCTCCGGCACACATTCTAGCCAATACGCTGGGGCCATGTATTAGTGGCATTTATGGGGCCCTCTCCCCATTGTCTCAATTTAATAATGCTTCGAAGGCTGTGGTTCTATTTTTGGTTTTCATTTCTACTGGGGCCCCTGACCTTATAACAATGTTAAAAATGTACGAAAAGATTGACATATAGGGGGTTATTTATCAACGGTCGAATGTTTTTTATACCTTGAACGAACTTACAACTTGAATGGTTTCTTATTTAAGAAACAAAAACTCGAATGGAAAAAAAAAAACAACAATTCTGCGAGTTGGAGTTGCTAAACCCAAAAAATCAAATTGATCAAGTTTGTGAATTAAAAAAAAAAAACCTTGAATTGCTCGAATCATTCGAGTTTTGGGGCAAAACCCTTCAAAAATAAAAACTAGGGTTTCCACCTTTTAGTTCTGGCCCTATCGGGCTGGTGATGTAGAGGGGGTGGGGCAGGCCAGAGAGGGGCGGGGATGTGATAAAATTCGGGGCGGATTGTGACATTTTGGGCATAGAGTTGTGACATTTCAGATGCGGAGTCACTAAATTTCGATACTGGTTTGGCCGGGAAGGGACTGCATCTTTGGATTAGGTGAGTAGGGGATTAGGACGGGCTGAGAGGGGCAGATCTGAGGAGGACTAGGAGCAGATTTGAGGCAGGCCAGGGGCAGAACAATAGGGATTAGACATTTACCAGCTAATACATTGACAGTAAATTTGTAATACCGGCCCGGCTAGGCTGGTGAAATACCGGTCAGGTGGCAACCCTAATTGAATTCCATTTGCCTGTATTCTGCACGCTGTGCCTCCAGCCTCTGGTGATCACTCATGGATTTACATTCTGGTACCTCCGTCCCACCGCACATTAGATCAGCAGATAAGACCCGAATGTGTAAAACACTCTCTGGTTTCATTAACAGGAGTCTTACTAAGCCACTAAATGCACAATTAGGTACAACCTGAGCTGCGCTCCCGGACGGTTAAGCTTCCCACAAGGCTATTTTGTGAGCACTTTAAAGCCGCGGATCAGAACCAGACACATTCCCGTCCTCTGATCAAGTTCAGTTCTGCTGCAAAACATCCCTAGGGGGGCCCATGTGGCACAGAGTGAGAGTGAAAGTTGCCAATATTTGGCAGAAGGGGAATCAATTCTGCTTTTATGCATTTTATTTTACTGAGATGTCGTGGAAACGGCTCCGCTGCAGGAAAATCTCAAGAGGCCACACATAGATATGAAAAGGCAGAACTGTTTGAAGGGAAACTGTCACGGAAACAAATTTATAATATGTTGCGCTGTCTCAGAGAAGCCAAAAATATTAATCTCTGACCCCTCCTGTTCTATTTTACTCCCTAATGAGCCATCCTTTATCCAGAGAGCATTGCTCGGGGTTCCTAAGTCTGTCCTGATGCACACAAGCTGTCAATCACGAGAGGCGGCTTATGCTAGAAGGTTTAAGGTGGGCAGTGATCACTTTCTTATTAAAAACATGAGTGAAGCTACGATATTGCTATGGTGGGGGCCACACACGGCTCCACCCCTGCCTGTGAAGATTAAGGGTGGTTCACCTTTAATTGAACTTTTTGTAAAGTCTCACCCTGGTGGTGTAGTTGGCAGTTGGGGACGGCCGCCGCGGTGATCCTACTTTGTGGCTTGCCTGTCCTCCTATGGTGCGTGTGGCGTGCACTTCCAGGATTTATGTGCCGTGCACATGACTTCATCACGTCTTTGGTGCAAAAATTTTAATATTTTAAGGGGTTTCGGGCCCAAAATCATTGCCCGTTGTTAAGTCTATTTGATTAGTTCCTGGCTACGATTTCTGCCTGTATATATCTGGTTTTTGATCCCTGCCTGTCTGACTCTGCTTAATTCTGCCAATCCTGACCTTTGCCTGCCTGACTATTCTGAACTCTGCCTGTACCGATCCCAGCCTGCCTGGCTATTCTTGAACTCTGCCTTTACCGACCCCGGCCTGCCTGGCTAATCTTGAACTCTGCCTGTACCGACCCCGGCCTGCCTGGCTATTCTTGAACTCTGCCTGTACAGACCCCGGCCTGCCTGGCTATTCTTGAACTCTGCCTGCACCGACCCCGGCCTGCCTGGCTATTCTTGAACTCTGCCTGCACCGACCCCGGCCTGCCTGGCTATTCTTGAACTCTGCCTGCAACGACCCCGGCATGCCTGGCTATTCTTGGACTCTGCCTTTACCGACCCCGGCCTGCCTGGCTAATCTTGAACTCTGCCTGTACCGACCCCGGCCTGCCTGGCTATTCTTGAACTCTGCCTGCACCGACCCCGGCCTGCCTGGCTATTCTTGAACTCTGCCTGCACCGACCCCGGCCTGCCTGGCTATTCTTGAACTCTGCCTGCAACGACCCCGGCCTGCCTGGCTATTCTTGAACTCTGCCTGCACCGACCCCGGCCTGCCTGGCTATTCTTGAACTCTGCCTGCACCGACCCCGGCATGCCTGGCTATTCTTGAACTCTGCCTGCAACGACCCCGGCATGCCTGGCTATTCTTGGACTCTGCCTTTACCGACCCCGGCATGCCTCGCTAATCTTGAACTCTGCCTGTACCGACCCCGGCCTGCCTGGCTATTCTTGAACTCTGCCTGCACCGACCCCGGCCTGCCTGGCTATTCTTGAACTCTGCCTGCAACGACCCCGGCCTGCCTGGCTATTCTTGAACTCTGCCTGTACCGACCCCAGCCTGCCGTGGGTGACACTTTTAGTATATTATAGAATGGCTTATTCTAAACAACTTTTCGATTGGTCTTCACTTGTTCTTTTTTTTATAGTTTTTGAATGTATTTGCCTTCTTTGTCTGATTCTTTTCAGTTTTCAAATGGGAGTCACTGACGCCATCTAAAAACAAATGCCCTGTAAAGCCCCACATTTATTTTTATTGCTGCTTTTTATTTACTCATCATTATTTTCAGTTTCCCTCCTATTCATATTCCAGTCTCGTATTCAAATTATTACAGGATTGTTAGGGTAATTTGGACCCTAGCAACCAGATTCTGCAAACTGGAGAGCCGCTGAATAAAAAAAGCTAAATAACTCAAAAAACACAAATAATAAAAAATTAACTACAAATGCAAATTGTCTCAGAATATCCCTCTCTACATCATACTAAATGTTAATCTCAAAGGTGAACAAACAAATTCACAAATGGAGGAAAATGTATCCTGTAAAACGGAAGCGGGGATATTCTGTGAACCATGTTTTTTTTTTAAAACAGATCTCTGAATTTAAAGGTGAACGACCCCTTTAAGAGCATGTTCATATTGGGAATAGAGGAACTTTGAATGGAACAATAGAGAGGACACAAATGAACAGTACAAATGTATATCTTATGCACAATTACTCATCCAGTTGGACTGATCCCTTTTTTGAATTTCTGATCTCTGTAGAGAACCATGCTCGCCTATGACATAACTATGGCTTCACACAAATTACAGATGATGCTTCATGTGATCTTTGCTGGGAGAAGCAATTTCTCTGGGTATTCTTGGCTTCCTGCTGTGTCACACACACAGTCGCTTCTACACTTATCATCAGAATATTGCCCAGAGAATTGCTTCCCAGCGGGTTACAAGATGGACCCTCATATATAAATAATTAGAGTTCAACACATTGGGCTCAAAGCTGATTTACCAAGACGCCCTTCTTAACCCAAGAAATCCACAAAATTTTATATACAGCAATGCTTCTGTTTTCATGTTATGTTGATTAATGATTATAAAAAATTTTTTAAGGACCTTTCCTTCACACAACAGACAGGGAGACTCCCATAGCCATTCTACCCTCCCTTTATCCTCTATCATTCATTATATATTTCAGCCTGGTCGCCTCTACTGAAGGTGCATAACAACTAATCTTGTCTTCAAGGAGAAGTAAAGTCTAACAAAAGAAGTAGGTAGAAATGTTGTACATGATGTTTTGTACTTTAGCAGTAAAGATCTGTGTCTCCAAAGATGCCCCAGTAGCTCCCCATCTTCTTTTCTGCTGATTCACTGCACATGCTCTGTGCTGCTGTCACTTACTGAGCTTAGGGAGCCACTCACAATATACAGTACACATAGAATAGAAATGTCACAATATAAGGCTGATTAGTAATTAATACACATAATTACTACATGGCAGCACAGAAACCAGTGCAATTAGCATCAGAATTGAATAATCAGCAAACCTGTAGCATCAGCTTATATTACAGCCAGGGAAGCTCATTTTCTGCTGGATAATTAGTGACGAGCCCTAAGCTTAGCTTCTCAACAGCCAATCAGAGCCAACTGAGCATGTGAGTGTCACAGACACTTTCCAAGATGGTGACCCCCTGTGACAAGTTTGAAGTCCTGGATCATTGCTGCTATTGACAAGCTCAAACTTTAGCCTCGTGCAATAAGTTCACTAAATGAAATATGCCATTTTTAGCCACATTCATTTCTAGGGTTTAGTTCTCCTTTAAAGGGGCTCATAAAAATGAAAAACGAATTTAAGCTTCATCTTACTGAAATATAAAACTTTCTCAATATAATCAATTAAAAATTCTGGGCTGCTTCTGAAATAATAAAGATAATCTTCTTTATCCCCTGCTCAGCGTGTGTCTCTCTTCATTCTCTCTTCATGCAGGAGATGGAGTCAGATTTTCATGGACAGTCAGATCTAATACATACAGTCGGGCGGGGGGGGGTGGACACTTTTCTTAGAAGATGGAACTGTTTCAATATAATTGGCTCTGATGGAAATACCGTTTCTCCGTCACTTATTATTCTTTCGCTTGAGCTGGTTATTTGAGTTAGCTCATCTGCTAGGAAAGGAAGCCCCCCTCCCCAAAATACATATTAGACCTTCCCTGTCAATCAAAATCTGACCCAGAACCTCTGCATGAAGAGAGCTTGAAGAGTGACAGGTTGCTGAGTGGGAAATACTGAAGAGTAACTTGATAATTCCATAAACGGTACGGAGGTTTGAATTGATTATATTTAGGAAGTGTCTTAATTCTTTGAGTTGAAGCTTAAAGGGGAATCTATTGCGAAAAAGAAAATTTAATATAAGCTTCATCTTGCTGAAATAAGAAAGTTTCTAAATATAACCAATAAAAATCCAGTATCATTTATGAAATAATCAAGTTAATCTTCAATCCCCCCCCCTCTAAAGAACCTGTCTCTCTTCATACTGTCTTTATGCAGTAGGTGGAGTCAGTTTTTGATTGACCGGCTCTGATGGAAATCCTGTTTCTCTGCGTGCTGGGTGTTTGCCAGAGTCTGTTATTGTGTTCACTTTTGTTTGTGCTGGAGTTGGTTGAGTTGTTCTGCTATGAAAGGGAGACCCCAAAAGACGGTATAGACCTACCTGTCAATTAAAATCTGACCCAGACCTCAGCATGAACCTGAAGAGTAACTTGATTATTTCTTAAAGGGATACTGTCATGGGAAAACATGTTTTTTTCAAAACACATCAGTACTCCAGCAGACTTTTGCACTGAAATACAATTCTCAAAAGAATATATTTTTTTATATTCAAATTTGAAATCTGACATGGGGCTAGACATATTGTCAGTTTCCCAGGTGTCCCAGCCATGTGACTTGTGCCTGCACTTTAGGATGGATATACTTTCTGGCAGGCTGTTATTTATCCTACTTAATGTAACTGAATCAGTCTCAGTGGGACTTGGCTTTTACTAATAAGTGTTGTTTTTAGATCTACCAGGCAGCTGTTATCTGGTTACCTTCCCATTGTTCTTTTAGGCTGCTTGGAGGAGAATGGGAGGGGTGATATCACTCCAACTTGCAGTACAGCAGTAAAGATTGACTGAAGTTTATCAGAGCACAAGTCACATGACTGGGGGCAGCTGGTAAACTGACAATATGTCTAGCCCCATGGCAAATTTCAAAACTGAATATAAAATAATCTGTTTGTTCTTTTGAAAAATTGATTTCAGTGCAGATGCATTTTGAAAAAAACATGTTTTCCCATGACAGTATCCCTTTAAATGGTACATAATGTTTAATAGATTGCATTTATTTCATTGAGATGAAGCTTGTACTAAATTTTTGTTTTCGCGATAAATGCCCTTTAAATTACATTTTTAATGTTTACAATAGATCCTCTTTAAAGGAGAATGAAAGTTCCAATCCAAAGGGGGTGCCAAATGTTAGGGCACTCCCCAAAGATTGTAATGACATTCCTGATACCCCAGGCCAGGTGGAAACTGCACCTGCCCGGGGCACTTGCTAGCAAGAGATCCTCCTCCATCGAGCACACTTAAAGGCCGGACTTTAACAACAAAAAAAACAGGCCTTTTCGCTCTACTGCATATGCGTTGGCTGCAGATTTTTGAAGAAACAAGAAGGGAGGAAGAGGATCGATCGTTCGCAATTCCCCCAGGCCGGTGCAGATTTCTACCAACAGGAACACAGGTCAGGGGTATCAGGTAAGTTATTACAATCCACAGGGTGTGCCCTAACATTTGGCGCCCCTTTGGATTGGACCTTTCCTTCTCCTTTAAAAAATATCCTCTTAATGTAACTAATTTTTATTTCAAGAGTTATGAAGATGCCATGATGTTAAGAGCACAAGGAGTCACACTACGGGTGGCTCCAAGAAGGCTGTATATTGAGGACAATCAACAAAAAGTTGTGAGTTTTCTCCAAAAGTAAAGTTCAAAATTAAGATAAAAAATTCAAATCATTTATTGGGACATACAGATGACCGCCTAATGCATTTCGTGGCTACTGGGGCACTTACTCTATGAGTAATCAGTCTATGAGTAAGTGCCCCAATAGGCACAAAACGCGTTAGGCGGTCAAGCTATATGTCCCAAAAAGTTATTTGAATTTATCTTAATTTTGGTCTTTACTTTCCGGAGAAAACTCACAACTTTTTGTTGTTTTGGATTTTTGCACCCATGGACAGGGGTGAACTGTACGTATTTTTCTCCCCTCATTCATTATTTTTTGATACTTTCTTTCTCATTAATAATGGTATAATTACCGGCATTGCACTTCGATTTTTCTGATATTTTGTATATTGAGAACCTCCATTGTTTTTTATATCCAATAAATAAAAAGTAGTGGGGATATTACATTCTAATAACAGAGGAGTAAAGCTGAGGATTATTAGAGTGCCGGGGGGGTTCATACAATATATTTAGCATTTCTCTCTAAACCTGAGGCTTTTTTTTTTTTTTTTTTTTGCCAAAGGATATGATTTTCCAGCGAATGCCCAACTTGCTGTTGATCTCCAAGCCTTTGGAATGTTGTCTCTCTTCTTCTATCTCCTTCATGTTGTGGTAGTTCTGCTTTTCACTAGGCGCATCCGAAATGCCCTCAAAGTTGAATTTATCCACCTGAATGGCCATTCTGCCGAGACAAAGAGACATAAAAGTTCTGTCAGCTTTTACGGGGCTCCTTAGAAATAAAAGCATTATCATTATTAGCTTGGTAAAAGCCAAATGCAATTACAGAGCCATCGTTCAACACAATGTGAGCATGTTCCGAACTGAAGGTGCCCCAGCAGCAAATACACTCTCTTACTATTATCATTATCATTCTGTGGCTTTTGGAAAACTTTCAATTTGTCTCTATTGGGTTTCAGCCAATTTCCCAGCTCTTTACAATGAATCCGACAATCACAAGTAACCGCCAACTTCATCCCACTTTTACCAAAATGTATAAGCTCAACACCTACATGGGGGGACTCTCTGTCGAGAGATTGTGCCCAAGAAAAACATTTGGAGGAGACAATAACAGCCCCATTAGTCAGCAAGGAGACAGGAGCAAGAGTATAGTTTGGGTAAGTACAATTTGAAATTGGAGCATAATGTTGCATTGCTTAGAGCCTCCCATGGATTTCAACACAATGTCAAATACATTACTCCTTTATAGTTTTCATCTCTGAAAATTCTATAAAAGAAAGATAAAGAAAGAGCAAAATCTAATTGACACTCTAGTTTGAAGACGAGCGAGAAAATTCCTTGAGTTGAGTGAAGCTCCCACTGGCTCCTATTGAATGGATTTAGAAAATGTTCCACTAAGTCTACTTACAGAATTCTTTTATAAAAGAAAGCCCATTGACTAGAAGAAACTTTGGCACCTCTGAACAAAAACTTTAAAAATGGTTTTGACACCTGCCATTGACTTCTATGGAAGCTTGATAGGTTTTATCCACTTAATTACGTCATTCAATTTGTCAAGATTGTTTTCAATGGATAATATTAAAATCCAAGGTGGAAAAAGCTCGAATTTTAAAAAAAGTTAAGAAGTTAAAAAGTTTTCCCAATGATTTTCTTGAATAAAAACAGATTATAAATATATGCCTATAATTAAAGGCACAGCCAGTTATTGTAGTTATTTCATTCTACAATTAGAGAACTGGTGGGCCATATCGAAATCAGTTATTATTGTTTTACAGCAGGAATGAGATAAAGGGACATTTTTCCATATAGATTGATTGGTTTATTATATCTGCCATTTTTCTTGGGCTGCAGAACTTGGTGACATAACAGAACAGAGGGATTTCAGACCACTGACTGTTTTTTAGAAGCACCTAAAAACACCACATGTTATTTAAGCAAATAGAGGGCTCAACATTTTTCAGTCTCCAAAAGACTCTATTTTGTCCAATAAATCCAAATTTTTAAAAACAATTTCCTTTTTCTCTGTAATAATAAAACAGTAGCTTGTGCTTAATCCAAACTAAGATTTAATTAATCCTTACTGGAAGCAAAACCAGCCTATTGCGTTCATTCCATGTTTCAATGATTTTATAGTTGACTTAAGGTATGAAGATCCAAGAGCTGTTATCCGAAAACCCCATGTCCCGAGCATTCTGGATAACAGGTCCCATACCTGTATAATGTTCTCCGTCAAAAAATAAACTCTGTTTATGTATGAAAGTGTCTCATTAAGAAGAGAGGCAGTCAGACCCAAGTTATCTAAAGGACCAATAAATCTCTTTGGAAGTCTGTGCCTTCACAAATGACCAAAATCGAGGGTTCCTCTTCAGCCAAGGCTTTGGTAAATCCATAGACTGACAATTAGGAATTAAACCATATGGGAAACAAACAGCAGGTGACTTTAGTACAACAGAAAACACAAAGCCAAAGGCATATACCCTATCCCAAAGGTCTTTGTGTTGATCCAGGAAGCAGTCACATGGGTATTTTGGAGTTAGGAGTCCCAGTAGAAGTCCCATTCCAGCCCCTTCCTGATCACTGGAACATTAGAGAAAGGCTGTGTCTTCTCAGTCTCCCTTATGTACTTAATATTATTTTTTTTATCATAAACATAATGTGTAGGTGCCCTAAAGGCCAATTCCTATAACAAAGATTTGGTGTATGTATTTTACAGAATCAATTATAAAACATTCTATTAACTTCCACTTTACATGCCAAAACTATTTTTCAATCCCTTTCATGTACATCACACAAGAGGGTTTATTTTGAGACGTTACAGCCGAATAATGAAGTGATTCTGATGGAGAACACTAAAGACGAGCCCAGCTGTGATTTCACAAAACCTTCATAATAACTTCTCCCTCCATCACCAGCACTCTGCACTTTTTGTGATAGAATTTCCCCACTCGGCGGAGGCTCCTAATTAGCCAAGAGCAGCAGGACTCGTTCTGACACTGTGTTCTGCCTCTGCTTTCAAGGTTTCGCCAATAAACGTACTGTGCCCTAAACGGCTGCACAATTAGGAACAATGGGACTTGCCTTCTATGGCTTTTTATTTAAAGTTTTATTTCTCCTGTTGTGGTTCTTGTTTTAACCCCTTTTTGCTGAAAACATTATAAGGCAGAAACTCCTGGTCAGAGACCAACTTAATAGACATGAAATACCTGGAACGACAGAAGGCTTCATCCAAAGACACTAAATGAATTAAAATTCTTGTTTTACATTGTAATATGGGTACACGTAATAACCCATAATACCCATAACCCATAATTAAATAACCCTTTTATGAGGTTCTTCTGTTTGATCATAACTAAACTAAGACTTATCAGAGGTAGGAGAACATCTTAATGCACATGAAATACCTAGAACGACAGAAGGTTTCATCCAAGGACACTAAAAGAATTAAAATTCTTGTACATTGTAATAGGGGTCCACGTAATGGGTAGACAATAAAATAACCCTTTTTTGAGGTTCCTCTGTTTGATCACAACTGACCTTAGACTTAATTTCTTAACCACCAGCCTATCAGAGGTAGGAGAACAACTTAATGCACATGAAATACCTGGAACGACAGAAGGCTTCATCCAGGGGCATTAAAAACACTTTTGATGGAAAGAAGATTCCTATAGATTTAAGTTGATCCTCCAGACTCCAATGCACATTGATGCCCTGGGCATTGAATTGGGAATTTCTAGCAGAACTAACATTTCCAGGAAACACAATATACTCTAAATGTAAATATACTTGTATGATAATGAAATCTTGAGTTGGAGGATTTGCCATTAACTAAATGTACTGGTTCAAAGGGGCCTCATCCAAAGGCGATATTCTAAAGCAGATATTCTGTAGGAGACATAGGAGACAGCGACATTGGAGAGGTGCCATTCCTGTATCTTGGCGGAATGAAGATGAAATGGAACCATTTTAGCACGTCCCATCGGAGGAATAATGAAAAATTAATAATTTAGGACAATCTTTCTATGATGATCTCAGCGAACCTGAACAAAATTCCTTACACTGCACTTTGATTTATGTTGAAACAAATATTTGTGCCACAAGCAACTCTTTCAATTTACTAAATAACCCCAAAAAGTAAATTTGCCCCACTCCATTAACTTATGTAAATTCCAGGGATACAATCCCTGTGCTCTTTACTATTTAAAGTCAAGTCTTCAGGTTTATGATATTCCTGTTTATAAGTATCTTCTTCAAGGGCCATTGACTACGTTAATGCTAAAACTTTAAAAGCTGCTCAGGATTACATTTCAATTTTCAAATGTAATGGTCAAATACACATTTTAACTTTATATTCTCTATATTCTCAATTACAGTGTTTTAACAAACACCAAGGGAGCCTGTGTATCATCCCTACTCAACCCACCATCACAAAAGTTTGACGTTGGATATGGGAATCAGGGCCTCCATCAGAAATTGCAGGGCCCCATATGAAATAATTTCCTGTGCCCCCTGGGCTGCACCCACCACAAGCCCCACACCTACAGGTCTGCCCTCGACACCCCCCCCCCCCCCACCACATACTAAAAAAACAAAAAAACATTGGTGGCTATGGTTCCAACATGTTAATAAAAAATAAAAAAATATTGGTGGTCAGTGCCCCCCCATTGAAAAAAAACATTTGTGGTCAGGGCCCCCCATTAAAAAATATTGATGGCTAGGACCCCACATGGGGAAAAAAATTGGTGTCCAAGGCCCCCCCCCCAACGTTATAAGAAAATTGGTGGCCAGGCCCCCCTTAAACGTCCATGTAAAAAAACTTGCCCCCCCCAGAAGTTTAAAAAAAAAATAGGTGCCCAGTAAGTGTAACATGGCAGGCCCCCCCTAAAGGTAACCCTTTGTGGTCTCTGTTGTGTGGTGGGGCCCTGCCATGTTACACTTACTTCATTAGTGTGGCCCACCTGCTGTCAGTGAGCTGCCAACTACAGAAGGGAGGAGGGGAGCACGAGTGGCTGCATCTTCTTCCAGTGACACCATTTTCTTCCCTTATTGGTCACAGAATTTCAAGTCCTGGTAAAGCTGCATGGTGATTGGATGAGCTGGAGGAGAAGTTCAAACCTCAGATATCCAATCCCTGAGCAGCTCACTTAAACTCAGTGACCAATAAGGGGTAATGGAAGAAGATACCTCCCCCCCCTTGTGCTCCCGCCCTGCCTTCCCGAAGTCAGCAGCTCTCAGAAAGCAGGGGGGGCCCGGCTAATCAAGAAAGTGCGGTGTGGCCGGGCCCCACTTACCCTCGGGCCCCCTACAACTGTCCCCCCTGATGGCTGCCCTTATGGGAACACTGGCAAGGTAGAGTGGATACAGACCCAATCTAAGAGATGGGACTGACATAAGTCAGGGACGTTCAAATAGCAGGACCTTTCCTTGTTGTTGAATTCCAATATGCAGTCTCCTGCTACTCCATCTCTTCTACTTTTCTTCCTCTCAAGAAGACCATCTGATCCTGGCAACTTGGGCAAATACCCTCTCTTCTCTAACTTAAAACAATCCATGGTAGAATGGCTGCTTGCTCTGTTTTCCCACATTTTCTTTTAAGGACAGGGATTGTCATGAAGAATGCCCAGAAGGATGCCACCTGGGAAAACTAACAGTTAACGACTACTGAATCTCTAGAGAAATTAGAGAACAATTACCAATGCAATAGGTCCAAGTGCTGTAGCTCTAAGGGACTTAGACAGGAGCCTTGTAAGGTTTCTCCCTAACTTCTTGCAAACCTACAAACTGCTAACTTATGTGCAATCAATTGGGGTTCCAGAAGATGCCAACCCTCTCCCACACACACATCCCAAATTAAAGGGGTGGTTCATCGTTAAGGTTACATTTTAGTATGTTATAGAATGACCAATTATAAGCAACTTTTCAACTGGTCTTCATTATTTAGATAACTTGGACCCTAGCAACAAAATTACCCTAGGGTAATTTGGACCCTAGCAACAACACTTCTGAAACTGCAAACTGGAGAGCTGCTGAATAAAAAGCCAAATCACTAAAAAAAACACAAATAATAAAAAAAAAATAAAACCAATTACAAATTGACTCTCTACATCATACTAAAAGTTAATTTAAAGGTGAACAACCCCTTTCATCAATTTCTTTAATTGCTCACATATTGGATATATAAATGATCTTTTGATGATATTTTCTTTCAAAACACATCGACCCCTTTTAATGATCCTTTCAAATAAAGTGTCATTGATCCTTATTAGTCTTGGAAATTGAATGTCATAGGAAGGAGTATAAAGCGGCAATAACATTATTCCAGACTTTTTACACATTGTTTTCCGGCGAGCGTTGCATTCGGACCATTTTATTTAATTCTCGAGCAAATAAAGTGTCAGCACCTGCGAATGAAAGATTAACAGCATGGGAAGGAATACAAGCCAACTAGTAGAATAATTACATTGGGCAGCATACAGATAAGGGCTGATATTTTTAACTCCGTTTCCTGCCGATGTCCTCTATTTAGCAAGCAATTAAAATCTAATTAAACAATATTAAGAGTGACGAGTTTTCTGGCTGAATAGAGTAAATAAAACGCTGTAACGCGCTGGATAATAAAGTAAATATACCCGCTGTCAGCCGAGCTCTGCTGCCCATATGCTTATATTCCGGGGGGATTAAAGTGGTCTGGAATCAAAATGAAAAAGGAAAAGAATTGGCAATGGTTAAAAAAATAAAGTAATTAGCAGAAAAAAAGAAATGATTTTGAGAGGAACAATTTGCAATAATGCGCAGAGCCGACAGAAAGAGCACGTACTATTACATGTTAGATACAGACACTAAGCAGATGTTCATTGTGCCTCACAGGCTTGTGTCGTAGGTCAATTCACTCTATCAGGCTAAATATCTATTATTATCCCTTATTTATACAGATACACTTCCTTCATTCACATCAATCCCTGCACCAATGAAGCTTACAATCTAAGTTCCCTACCACACGAACATACACTAGGGGCAGTATTATAAGCAAATTAACCTGAATGTCTTTATATGTGTCTGTATGTTTTTGGGGTGTGGGAGGAACCCAGAGTGCCCGAGAGAGAACCCATGCAGACACAGGGAGAACATACACACTCCTTGCAGATAGTGAGAATCTAAATCAAGGTCCCAAAGCTGAAAGAAGAACTTTTATGCACTAAGCAACATACTCATTTTCCTTTAAATATAAAGTATGAAACTTTTTTTTATTGATTGCAGAAGATATATGACCCAGGTGAAAGGAACATGGGTATGACTAGTGGTCGATGTGAGCTGTGCACTAGTGAATATAATACAGAATGTGCCTATGGAATAGTAGGTATAGTAGAGATGGTGCCTATAGTAACAGTGGATAATAGTCTCTGGGAAGGGAGTGTGACTGTGGGATAGCAGGTATAGTAGGGAGAGATGGTGTCTATAGTAACAGTGGATAATAGTCTCTGGGAAGGGAGTGTGACTGTGGGATAGCAGGTATAGTAGGGAGAGATGGTGTCTATAGTAACAGTGGGATAATAGTCTCTGGGAAGGGAGTGTGACTGTGGGATAGCAGGTATAGTAGGGAGAGATGGTGTCTATAGTAACAGTGGGATAATAGTCTCTGGGAAGGGAGTGTGACTGTGGGATAGCAGGTATAGTAGGGAGAGATGGTGTCTATAGTAACAGTGGATAATAGTCTCTGGGAAGGGAGTGTGACTGTGGGATAGCAGGTATAGTAGGGAGAGATGGTGTCTATAGTAACAGTGGATAATAGTCTCTGGGAAGGGAGTGTGACTGTGGGATAGCAGGTATAGTAGGGAGAGATGGTGTCTATAGTAACAGTGGGATAATAGTCTCTGGGAAGGGAGTGTGACTGTGGGATAGCAGGTATAGTAGGGAGAGATGGTGTCTATAGTAACAGTGGATAATAGTCTCTGTGACTGTGGGATAGCAGGTATAGTAGGGAGAGATGGTCCCTATAGTAACAGTGGATAATAGTCTCTGGGAAGGGAGTGTGACTGTGGGATAGCAGGTATAGTAGGGAGAGATGGTGTCTATAGTAACAGTGGATAATAGTCTCTGGGAAGGGAGTGTGACTGTGGGATAGCAGGTATAGTAGGGAGAGATGTGTCTATAGTAACAGTGGATAATAGTCTCTGGGAAGGGAGTGTGACTGTGGGATAACAGGTATAGTAGGGAGAGATGGTGCCTATAGTAACAGTGGATAATAGTCTCTGGGAAGGGAGTGTGACTGTGGGATAGCGGGTATAGTAGGGAGAGATGGTGCCTATAGTAACAGTGGATAATAGTCTCTGGGAAGGGAGAGTGACTGTGGGATAGCAGGTATAGTAGGGAGAGATGGTGCCTATAGTAACAGTGGATAATAGTCTCTGGGAAGGGAGTGTGGCTGTGGGATAGCAGGTATAGTAGGGAGAGATGGTGCCTATAGTAACAGTGGATAATAGTCTCTGGGAAGGGAGTGTGACTGTGGGATAGCAGGTATAGTAGGGAGAGATGGTGTCTATAGTAACAGTGGATAATAGTCTCTGGGAAGGGAGTGTGGCTGTGGGATAGCAGGTATAGTAGGGAGAGATGGTGCCTATAGTAACAGTGGATAATAGTCTCTGGGAAGGGAGTGTGACTGTGGGATAGCAGGTATAGTAGGGAGAGATGGTGCCTATAGTAACAGTGGATAATAGTCTCTGGGAAGGAGAAGAGATGAGATGTGAGATGAAGGCATCTCACCTGGAGTTGCTGGTAGTTCAATCCCCAGTTAAAGCAAAACTGACAATAAGATTCCCCCCTGCCCTGAAAAAAAGGAGCCCACAATGTTATTAAGCGAAATAACACCTGAAAGATGATTATTATGAGCAGGAATCCCCTGGGGAGCAGCTGACACACAACTGGTGAGACAGAAGCACTGCAGCGAGACAATGTAATAAAGTCAGTATCAACGTTAATATCAAAAAGCTTTAGAATAAAATCTACCCTCAGATTTCTAAACAGACGGATGTTGACTCTGCTACTTGGAGAACAGAGATATATTCCTTTTCTTCCCTTGTTGGTTTTATTCATTTATTAGCGGTAAGTACACCCCTCTTTGAAAGTAGGCTTTACTATCAATTATTTTTTTAAATATGGGCGCCCTTAGCTCATAACAAGGTTACAGATATATAGAAACATTGGGGTGTCACCCTGCTATAGTTCCAGGGGTACCCAGGGTACAAATAATCACTCACCCCAAATCTCCCCCTAACTGACCTTCAGACTGGGCCCCCTTAGCTCATAACAAGGTTACAGATATATAGAAACATTGGGGTAACCGTCACCCTGCTATAGTTTCAGGGGTACCCAGGGTACAAATAAGCACTCACCCCCAAATCTCCCCCTAACTGGTCTTCAGGCTGCACCCCCAATCTCTCCCTAATTGACCTTCAAACCAAGCTTCAGGCTTTCTTAGCGAATACGCTTTCTCCACAAATATTGCCCCAAAATGGTCTTCAGACTGAGCTCTCCTAAAACTACTCCAGGCTACCCCACGGGGCCAGACCCACAGTTTGGGGACCACAGCTCTAGACTACACACAGCCTTATTGGTCTAAGTATGTTGGTCCGCCAGTCCAATCGGATATCCATGTATTATGCAGCATGTTGGCCAGTTGATGGTTCATCGGCAGATGAGGAAGAGGAGCTGCAGTTCTTCATCACTTCCTGCTCTTTTCGGAACAATAGGAAAGCAGCTTTATATCTAGTACAAGTAATTCTAAAACAACTGGAGCGGAGTATTCGCTGGAAGACATTTCACTACTCATCCGAGCAGCTTCTTCAGTTCAGCTGAGTAGTAAAACGTCTTCAATGATTACTCAGCAACTCCAGCTGTTTTAGAATTACTTATACTAGATATACCATGACCTGGATGAATAAAAATCTTCATATTCAAAGAAGCTTTATGTTTCTCACCTATCAACAGTGGAAGTAAATGCATTATGGATAGGTGACCTGTGGCCCTACAGCTAATGTTCAGCTCCAACTCTGGAAGCGTTTGAGTTCCCAGTCCTCTTTGTGCCGAATCTTCCCATGGATCAGCCAAGCTCCCCATGCATCTGCCCAATCTTTCCATGGATGTGCCGAATCTTCCCATGGATGTGCCAAGCTCCCCATGCATCTGCCTAATCTTTCCATGGATGTGCCGAATCTTCCCATGGATGTGCCGAATCTTCCCATGGATGTGCGAATCTTCCCATGGATGTGCCGAATCTTCCCATGGATGTGCCGAATCTTCCCATGGATGTGCCGAATCTTCCCATGGATGTGCCGAATCTTCCCATGGATGTGCCGAATCTTCCCATGGATGTGCCGAATCTTCCCATGGATGTGCCGAATCTTCCCATGGATGTGCCGAATCTTCCCATGGATGTGCCTAATCTTCCCATGGATGTGCCTAATCTTCCCATGGATGTGCCTAATCTTCCCATGGATGTGCCGAATCTTCCCATGGATGTGCCGAATCTTCACATGGATGTGCCTAATCTTCCCATGGATGTGCCTAATCTTCCCATGGATGTGCCAAATCTTCCCATGGATGTGCCGGATCTTCCCATGTATCTGACGGATCTTCCCATGTATCTGACGGATCTATCCATGCATCTGCCAAATCTTCTCATGGATGTGCCGGCAAGGTGCTCAGCTCTGCAGGTGAAGAAATAACTGCACCTCCTATCTTTATATCCCACTGCCATGACCTTTATTAATCTCACGTCCGACATTCAAGGAAATCCAAGTGATTTCTCATTTAATGGGAACACTTTGCCGCGTCTCCCACAGGATGCTAAACAAGGCATGATATTTATTGTCGCTATTCACTATTGATCCGTCACAAGCAACCGGATCAATGTCCCAAATGGCAAAGCGATAGTGACCTATAGATCGGGCAGGTACCGGCGGAGAGGAAAAATCACATTCAGCACAATAACCTCCTCGTTACACAATGCTGAGATTTATTCCTGTTATTTTCCCTTTGTTACAGAAGGAAACATGAGATTTAAACATGGACATGACAGCGACTGAGGCACATTCGGATTTCGGCTTTCATTGTCATGGATTCCCCATACGAGCTGCCCTTGGCTTCGATCCTGCTGGCCTTCCCCCAAATCCAGAGCCGCACTTACACAAAGATATCATTGCCATGAGCGAGACTTGAAACCCCACTGAAGTGAATGACGCACTCCTGTATGACAGTGAGAAGTTGGCAGTTGGGCCGAGCATCAATCAGCAGCTGAAACAGATGTTTTTTCACCTTGTTTTTATATAAATGCCATGATCTTGCTTCTCTGTGAGGGGCAAAGTGCTCCAGGGGGTGATGTGGAAATGAACCGAATCAAATGCAACACAGAACCAACTCAGTGATATATTTTTTCACCATCACCTGGGTCCAGAATGCTGAATGGCCGTCCACTACAGGGTTTGGGTGGTCCTTAAGACTGCAAGATATGCAGATATAAATGGGTGAGATGATGCACAGGAGCTTTAGTGATGCATCTGGCACACACAATGCACACAACACCCCTTCCAATCAATGAGGAAAGGGTAAAATTTGTGCCATAACAATAAAACCTCTAAATGTGCAGCCAAATCTGCCGTCTGAACTTGTAGTGGCAGAACATGACTTTGGATTTACACGGCACATGATGATGCTCTGGGCATGTTTACTTGTCACTTGAACTTTTAGTATGTTATAGAACGGCTAATTCTGAGCAACTTATCAATAAAATATTCAACCCCCACCTAAGGCTCCTCTTGTCTTGTACTGAATGGGCCAAACTCCTGTCTAAACCACAACAGGACAGGGAGTCAATTGCACATGAAAGATCTCTTGGCCTTTATATGGGTGCGGAACTGAGCTGCACATGTGTAGAGAGAGAGACGAGGGGATAGAATATGCAGATCATGCTCTTTGATTAATTCAATTTTCATACTGTAGTTATTACCGAGAGCACATTGATACATATGGTTTTCATGTGGATCCCTGCTGAATTGTGCTTAGTACAGGGAATACCTTTGCTGCCATAGTTTTATGGGATCTCTCTGTACAGACTATGAGCAAACTTAGGGACTGTTCCTGCTGAATTGTGCTTAGTACAGGGAATACCTATGCTGCCATAGTTTTATGGGATCTCTCTGTACAGACTATGAGCAAACTTAGGGACTGTTCCTGCTGAATTGTGCTTAGTACAGGGGAATACCTATGCTGCCATAGTTGTATAGTATCTCTCTGTACAGACTATGAGCAAACTTAGGGGACTGTTCCTGCTGAATTGTGCTTAGTACAGGGAATACCTATGCTGCCATAGTTTTATGGGATCTCTCTGTACAGACTATGAGCAAACTTAGGGACTGTTCCTACTGAATTGTGCTTAGTACAGGGGAATACCTATGCTGCCATAGTTGTATAGTATCTCTCTGTACAGACTATGAGCAAACTTAGGGGACTGTTCCTGCTGAATTGTGCTTAGTACAGGGAATACCTATGCTGCCATAGTTGTATAGTATCTCTCTGTAAAGGATATTAGCAAACACAGGGGCTGTTCCTGCTGAATTGTACTTGGGCAAGTACAATATACCTTCTTCACTGAAAAATAATACCATAAAAGTAGGAAGGAGACAATTATTTGTACTTGAAGTATGGAGACCACAGACATAGTGTAAGCAGCAGTCCTGTCCTGCTTTATGGCAGCTGAGATTCTAACTATCTGTATAACAGAACATTCTGTCCCAGTGGCTGCCTGCCCTGCTTTATGTTGAGATTCTAGCCACCTCTATAGCTATAGCCCCACAGGTGCCAATGGCAAACATCGAGCAAAGCATGAAAATCTTTGCGTTTTGTGACTGGTTTTTGTACTCTGCCACAGCCTCGCTGTCAGTTAATGAGCCCTTATATGTATCGATCATTTTGCCTTTATGAAATTTTATCACCCAAGCTGTAATCTTTAGTTTTGGATTAATTAAAGAGTCTAGTTGGGCTCCAGCTATTGCCATTATCTCTTTCATTTTCTATTCTGTGTAAAAATAGATATTTTCTCCCCAAATAATCATTTTTTTCGTATTCCCTGCACGCTTTGAGGCAACTATATTTTGCTTTATTTTATTTATCTCATACTAGCAGCATTTATTTCTCCTCTGGCAAACAAGGAATCCTGCCATATTATGTGCTGCCTATAAATAACAGCAGAGGGTCCCTATGAAGTATTCCCCGTGTATTTGCACCTGAGAATGTAATATGCAGCAATATGTTCCACTACACAGAGCAGGATCAATAGGAATCCCAATGAACTGGAGGAACAGGACAGTTATGTTCTACCTGCTCTGCTAATTGTGAGTAAATATCATTTACTACATCAAATGTTGAATCAGATTATATTCTATCATCAGATTTAATTTTTTATTTTTTTTGTCAAAACTCTCAAAATCGAATTGTGAATTATCCAAACCAGATTCGAGTTGTAATTCTTATTTCGAGATTTATCATACTCTGGCCCTTTAAAAGTATACTGTCATGGGAAAACATTTTTTCAAAACACATCAGTTAATAGTGCTGCTCCAGCAGAATTCTGCATTAAAATCAATTTTTCAAAAGAGCAAACTGATTTTTTTATATTCAATTTTGAAATCAGACATGGGGCTAGACATTGTCAGTTTCCCAGCTGCCCCCAATCATGTGACTTGTGCTCATGTGACCCCCAGCAGCCTAACAACAGAACAATGGGAAGGTAACCAGATAGCACCTCCCTAACACAAGATAACAGCTGCCTGGTAGATCTAAGAACAACACTCAATAGTAAAAGCCAAGTCCCACTGATACACATTCAGTTACATTAAAAAGGAGAAATAACAGCCTGCCAGAAAGTAGTTCCATCCTAAAGTGCAGGCACAAGTCAAATGACTGGGGGCAACTGGGAAACTGACAAAATGTCTAGCCCCATGTCAGATTTCAAAAGTGAATATAAAAAAATCTGTTTTCTCTTTTGAGAAATGGATTTCAGTGCAGAATTCTGTTGGAGCAGCACTATTAACTGATGTGTTTTGAAAAAAACATTTCTTCCCATGACAGTATCCCTTTAAGAACTCAAATTTAACTATTCGCCACCTTATCCCTGCTGAGTTCATGTATAAGTCAATAGGAGAGGTCCAGGGACCAATTTAAACATGTTAGTAGCCTTCCTCGAATTGAGTTTAGTCTAATTCATTTGAATTCGATTATAGTTTTCGAGTTGGTAAAATTTGTGAAAATTTTAGATAATTATTTTTTTTCTTAAACAACGCCCCCATCGAATTTCGAGTATATTCGAATTTAAAGGAGTTTAAAAAAAACTCACCAGTTTTCCAGGATTAATTCAAGGTAATTTCAGGTTCTTCATCCCAAATTCACTGATTCGAGTTTTCTTACATTTTAGTTTTTTCATAAATTAGAAAAAAATTTAGTTCTAAGTTCATTTGAGGTACAGTATAAAAAAAAACTTCACAAACCTCTAAAACTTGACCTTTTTTGATAAATAACGCCGTTAAGGTATCCAAACTATGGAAAGATCCGTTATCCGTAAACCCCCAGTTTCTGAGCTTTCTGGATAACAGGTCCTGTTCTTGTATTAGGTTGTGGGAATTATTCAATTTTCTCTGTAATAATAAAACAATCGCTTGTACTTGATCCCAACTAAGATATAATTAATCCTTAATGGAAGCAAAACCAGCCTATTGGGTTTATTTCATGTTTATATGATTTTGGAACCCCAGCATTACAGTGGCCCTTTGATCAGTCGATGTGAAACTGTAACCCTCCTGAATTTCCAGGTCACACTCGAGAGTATCTGCACAACACCTGACTGGGTTACCACATTCATTTTGTAGGTATCTCTCAATTTTTCGTAGATTTTAAGCTCTTATATGTCAATTAGCAAACTTAATGATATTTGAGTCCATATTCTTTGGTCTCAAAACAGTTGCCAAATAGATATTAATAAGGGGCCTATAGCGAGAGGACCATGTTTATGAACCAATGTGGTCCACAATGATGATCAGGTGGTCAGTTTGGGCCCAATCATAGGACAATCAGTTAACAACTAGGTCCAGAGCTGACAACTAATATCTATGGCAAGCTTTTCTAATTGGCTAAATGTTATCCAAACATAAATGCCCCAATGCTCTGATTTGCAATAGGTTGTCTAGATCCTGAAAAAGTCTAATTCTGTCACCAGCTCCAGGTTGGATTTATCCCTGTTGATTACACCCCATGCACAAGTATTAATGCTCTGACTAGCTACACAATGGTGTAAAGTTCTAAAGCTCGGATTGGCCACAGGTTGATCGTAGCACAACCAATGTGTCCTGGTGCCCTTCCTAAATAGCAACCGGTTAGTCTAGTCCTGTGAACATTTTCATGCTCTGATTGGCCATAAGTTTATTGTGGCCTTGACCAATCACAATTTGATGACCCTGAGAAGAAAAGGATATGCAACCGAAATGGCACACCTAAAAAAAACCATGGTCACCAAGTCTCGCAGCCACAATCCTGTTCCAAGAGGTTTCATATAATTAGAAGTTCATTTCTCGTTGACATGAAGCCTACCGACGGCATTGCACTTGAATGGAGGCAAATGTCTGTACTATTCAGTGAGTGAGTTGCAGGCCAGGCTGACCGGATCATCCCCTTACCTGGGTCACTCAGCGAGGCTGCTATGATTGCAATGATTTTCTATATTGCTTTATTAAGTGCCGCGGGTTAAAAGGACAATCAGTTACTTATAACAGCGCAGGTTCCAGTCTCTGAACACAAAATGAGCCACTTGAGGCAAATCAGATCCGTTCTTGTAAATCCACGGCTGTATTCTTCCGGCAGATGAGTGGCTTGTGCCCCTATTATCATTAATACATTAGATTCAATTACATCTGTTTATATTCTAACAGAAACTTCATGAACAAAAGCTTTAATGGCTGCGCCTGCGAGTGGCCAGGTGGATCGGGGGCGGCAGGTAGAAAATATATAAAATACATCCTCCCATAAGAACCCATTGCCCCTGGAGCTAGGAGTACTTATTCAGATTCTGCTGTTATGTAAAGGGATGTGTTATTGCTCCATATAGTAATCCAGTGATGCAATTACCCTTATTATAAAAAGTACAATATTATGGTTTTTTGGCAGCTGAGCCCAGAAATGCTTTTTTTTTTTTATTGTCAGCTGAAATACAGAACTAGTCGAGAAACGTTCCTTGGTCATATTCCTTGTTGGGGTCTGGGGTGAGGGGGGGGGAAGTACTTTGAGTAATTTGAAAGAACCGCCACTCCAGTCATGTCCAAGAATGAGTTAAAATAAAGCCAAAACAGATGTGATAGATGTTACAGCTAAGGTAAGTCAAGTGCTATTGTAAAATTACTCTTATAAACCCATAGCTGAGTGTTAAGCAGAGAGTCCATACAACCAGGGCCACCATTAGAAATCACGGGGCCCCATACAACATTTTCGGGGCCCAGCCCACCAAGCCCCACCCCAGATCCCGCCCACTCGACATCACATTTAAAAGACCACACAGACATCAGCGCTAAAAAAGGTAACCCCACCCACACACAAGTTATAAAAAGCTATTGGTGACCAGGGTCCCCCTATAAGTTTAAAAAAAAATAAAAAACATTGGCGCCAGGGCCCCCCCTTACAAGTTAAAAAAAATTGGGGCCCCAAAGAATATTTTTTAAAAAAACATTGGTGGCTGGGGCCTATAGAGTATTAAAATAATCCATTGGTGGCCAAGGGATTAAAAAAAACACACACACACACATTGGTGTTCAGTAGAATTGAACTCACGGCTTCAGGACTTCAACTTCGCCTCCTTTTGTGACTTCGGATCTTTTCGCTGCTTCAGGACTTCAATTTTGGCTGTTTACGTGACTTCGGGTCTTTTCGCCGATTTGGCTGTTCGGCTTTTCTGCACTTCCGCATTCGAGACTTCGGCTTTTCGGCACTTCCACATTTCGGCTGTCGGGACTTTGGAAGGAGGCGGCACGGCTTCGGCACTGTCACTTGCCCAGTACACTTGTACCCCCTGTACCCCCCTGATGGCGGCCCTGCATACAACCCATGCGGTTCACCATCAAACCCGTATATGGAGCCAAAAGACAATGGCCTGCTGCATAGGTACCTGGCCATTAGTGATGTGCAGGATGGCCCATTACCCACGGGTTCGGGCCGACCTCAACACACCCTTTGTAGGTCACGGTTCGGGTGGCATTCGACCTCCTGCTCTCCCCATCCACAACCTTACACTGCCGGCTTCCTGCACTCTCTTTTATACACTCACCCTTGCCCTGCCCCACCCCTTTTGTGACATCATTGGTGGCGGGAGTCTTTATATAAAGGGGAGGAGGCGAGTGCGGAACTGGTGGGGTGTGGGTCGAGTTCTTGATCCACACATCACTACTTGCCATATCAGTGTGAAAATTCAATTGGGTGATGAACAACATTGGGACATTAATGTGGTCCCTTTCTTGTTGGGTTTACATAGACCCTATAGTGAAACAGTCACTGGGGATCAAACAATTGGATCAGTCCGATTTAGTCACCTAGTTGTCCTCACCAGAACATCTTCCCATGCATTTCTTTCTTAATGACACCTAGAGGCACATTTATCAAGGGTCGAATTTCAAATTTATGAGTTTTTTTAAAGGAGAACTAAACCCTAAAAATCAATGTGGCTAAAAATGGCATATTTTATATAGTGAATTTATTGCACGAGGCTAAAGTTTCAGCTTGTCAATAGCAGCAATGATCCAGGACTTCAAACTTGTCACAGGGGGTCACCATCTTGGAAAGTGTCTGTGACACTCACATGCTCAGTGGGCTCTGATTGGCTGTTGAGAAGCTAAGCTTAGGGCTCGTCACTAATTATCCAGCAGAAAATCAGCTTCCCTGGCTGTAATATAAGCTGATGCTACAGGTTTGCTGATTATTAAATTCTGATGCTAATTGCACTGGTTTCTGTGCTGCCATGTAGTAATTATCTGTATTAATTACTAATCAGCCTTATACAGTGGTGTGCAAAACTATTTGCCCCCTTCCTGATTTCTTATTCTTTTGCATGTTTGTCACACAAAATGTTTCTGATCATCAAACACATTTAACTATTAGTCAAAGATAACACAAGTAAACACAAAATGCAGTTTTTAAATGAGGGTTTTTATTATTTAGGGAGAAAAGAAATCCAAATCGACATTTTCATGTGTGAAAAAGTAATTGCCCCCTGAACCTAATAACTGGTTGGGCCACCCTTAGCAGCAATAACTGCAATCAAGCGTTTGCGATAACTTGCAACGAGTCTTTTACAGCGCTCTGGAGGAATTTTGGCCCACTCATCTTTGCAGAATTGTTGTAATTCAGCTTTATTTGAGGGTTTTCTAGCATGAACCTCCTTTTTAAGGTCATGCCACAACATCTCAATAGGATTCAGGTCAGGACTTTGACTAGGCCACTCCAAAGTCTTCATTTTGTTTTTCTTCAGCCATTCAGAGGTGGATTTGCTGGTGTGTTTTGGCTCATTGTCCTGCTGCAGCACCCAAGATCGCTTCAGCTTGAGTTGACGAACAGATGGCCGGACATTCTCCTTCAGGATTTTTTGGTAGACAGTAGAATTCATGGTTCCATCTATCACAGCAAGTCTTCCAGGTCCTGAAGCAGCAAAACAACCCCAGACCATCACACTACCACCACCATATTTTACTGTTGGTATGATGTTCTTTTTCTGAAATGCTGTGTTACTTTTACGGCAGATGTAACGGGACGCGCACCTTCCAAAAAGTTCAACTTTTGTCTCGTCGGTCCACAAGGTATTTTCCCAAAAGTCTTGGCAATCATTGAGATGTTTTTTAGCAAAATTGAGACGAGCCTTAATGTTCTTTTTGCTTAAAAGTGGTTTGCGCCTTGGAAATCTGCCATGCAGGCCGTTTTTGCCCAGTCTCTTTCTTATGGTGGAGTCGTGAACACTGACCTTAATTGAGGCAAGTGAGGCCTGCAGTTCTTTAGATGTTGTCCTGGGGTCTTTTGTGGCCTCTCGGATGAGTTGTCTCTGCGCTCTTGGGCTCATTTTGGTCGGCCGGCCACTCCTGGGAAGGTTCACCGCTGTTCCATGTTTTTGCCATTTGTGGATAATGGCTCTCACTGTGGTTCGCTGGAGTCCCAAAGCTTTAGAAATGGCTTTATAACCTTTGAAATTGAACTCAGGTGTGATAAACCACAGTTAAGTTATTTTTTAACAAGGGGGGCAATCACTTTTTCACACAGGCCCATGTAGATTTGGAGTTTTTTTTCTCCCTTAATAACGTAAACCTTCATTTAAAAACTGCATTTTGTGTTCAATTATGTTATCTTTGACTAATAGTAAACGGTTTTTGATGAGCAGAAACATTTAAGTGTGACAAACATGCAAAAGAATAAGAAATCAGGAAGGGGGCAAACAGTTTTGCACACCACTGTATTGTGACTTTTCTATACTATGTGTACTGTATATTGTGAGTGGGTCCCTAAGCTCAGTAAGTGACAGCAGCACAGAGCATGTGCAGTGAATCAGCAGAAAAGCAGATGGGGAGCTACTGGGGCATCTTTGGAGACACAGATCTTTGCTGCTAAAGGGCTACTTCTTCAGCTAACTTTCCTTGTCCTTTTAATCTCCCATAAACTCAAAATTCAAAATTTCTTAATAAAATATAATTTTCTCAGCTCGGACGAATTGGATCAAATCGAATTTGCTTGGAATTAAAAAAACAACTCAATTCCAGTTTTATTCTCAGAAAAAAAAAAACAAATGTCAGAAAGGCTGCAAACATCACCAAATTGATCCCAGGATCTCTCTCGTTGACTTATACATAAATTCGGGTTTAAGGTGGCGAATAGTCGAATTCAAGTTCTAAAAGGGCCAGAGCATGATAAATCTCGAAATTTGAATTAAAACTCAAATGAGTTTGGATAATTCACAATTCGAATGAGAGTTTTGACCAAAAAAATAAATCTGCCCCATATTGTCTGAAAAACAAGGACGTGCCAGTGCATTATTATACTGCTCCAAATATAGAAGGAAGTAGAGTTTTGGGTTGATTTATTTAAAATTTTCCCCAAAACATTACTAGTTCCTCCCTGTTAAAAGCAACGGAGACCCAACAAAAAAGCAGCTGCACTACAGGTTATATTCAGTCTAAACACAAACAATTAGATAATGCGCATCCCTAATTGTTATCAAGAGCTCCAGATCTGCTGCACAACCAGGGACGCGGCTGAAACAGCAAAATGCCGAGGCTGAGACATTGGCACAGAGAGGGATGAAGTGATTTGTATGTAACAGGGAGAGACAAGCCACTGCAGGAGCCCCGGGGGCCCCGGAGAAGAATATTAATATCAGGAATAAGCTGAACACTGCACCAATATCTCTCCATCCTCAAGTAACTATACAGGCTGCCTCGGGCATTCAGTTAGCCGCAGGCCACGAGCTTTATATGCCATGTATCTCCCATTTATATTTGCATCAGTACAGTAAGGTGAGATGCCACACTGCTTAGCTCAGCAAAAATGAGAATGAAAAGTCTTCATCAACAACAGAGGCTGCTCTGCTGCATACTGAACATAAATATATAGAGAAGGAATGTTCTGGGCACACAATAAGCTATACCCTCATACTGTACTGTCTAAGGGAATCAATATGGCACCTCCTCCTCCCATATGTATAAATACAAATATACAGAGAAGGAATGTTCTGGGCACATAATAAGCTATACCCTCATACTGTACTGTCTAAGGGAATCAATATGGCACCTCCTCCTCTCATATGTATAAATGCAAATATACAGAGAAGGAATGTTCTGGGCACACAATAAGCTATACCCTCATACTGTACTGTCTAAGGGAATCAATATGGCACCTCCCTCCTCCCATATGTATAAATACAAATATACAGAGAAGGAATGTTCTGGGCACACAATAAGCTATACCCTCATACTGTACTGTCTAAGGGAATCAATATGGCACCTCCCTCCTCCCATATGTATAAATACAAATATACAGAGAAGGAATGTTCTGGGCACACAATAAGCTATACCCTCATACTGTACTGTCTAAGGGAATCAATATGGCACCTCCTCCTCCCATATGTATAAATACAAATATACAGAGAAGGAATGTTCTGGGCACACAATAAGCTATACCCTCACACTCTACTGTCTAAGGGAATCAATATGGCACCTCCTCCTCCCATATGTATAAATACAAATATACAGAGAAGGAATGTTCTGGGCACACAATAAGCTATACCCTCATACTGTACTGTCTAAGGGAATCAATATGGCACCTCCTCCTCCCATATGTATAAATACAAATATACAGAGAAGGAATGTTCTGGACACATAATAAGCTATACCCTCATACTGTACTGTCTAAGGGAATCAATATGGCACCTCCTCCTCCCATATGTATAAATACAAATATACAGAGAAGGAATGTTCTGGGCACACAATAAGCTGTACCTTCATACTGTACTGTGAGGACAAAGGCATTTCAAACTGCTGCCTTGCAACATTAAGGTTCTTGGTTCGATACTAGCCAGAGCACTTAAATTAGAAGCTGCAGAACAGTCTGTGATATATAAAATATAATAATACAAATATTATGGGTGCACTGAACCCTATTTGGTGCCAGAAATTCACAGAGTGTGGCTGGACAATTCCCACAAGAGCAGTATGTACAGCAAATTTTTAGCATTGCATAGGGTTTTGGATTTTGGATCTGCTTGAATCCTGCTAAACAATTCTCAGATTCAGCAGAACACCAAACAGAATCCAAGATTTGGTGCATCCTGAAAAAATATTTATCTTTAATTTTCCTACACTCAATATGCCAATAAATATTCTGCTGATTTACTGAGTGTGAAGAGATACAGGCAACTTTCTATAACCAGAGACTGAGACTGTGATCAATAATGCGCTTCTTCCTTTCATAAAACTTCTATTCCCTCTGCTTATATGTCCCCGCACCCTGTGAACTGTCGGCTCAGCCCGGGTCTCGTGAAGACGTCAGTCTGGCAGAAGGAATTAAACACCATGGGGCCTGGAGCTTCCGATTAGCGCATCTCCGAGCAATCAAAGCTCAGTGCCAATCTCAGCCAATTAGAGCCATCTGCACCGGCGTCAGCTCCCAAAAATAGCATTTCGGTATAAAAAGGATGGCTAATTTGTATCTGCTGCAACAGTAACCTGTGTGTCATGATAAAAGCCTTTGGCCCAGATATGTTGCTATGGGAATCGACTGTGTCTGCGCCGTGCCTTTAACTGGATTTCTTCTGATTTCTAATATTAGTTTGTTTTATTCACAATTACGCACAATTTGCCATTACCCCTATGGGAGCAAGTTGGATATCCCAAATATACGTAATCCATCCTCTCCCCTTGCTCAATGGGGCCTCAAGTCTTCCTGCAGGGACCACAATTCCAAAACTTTGAAACTTTTCCGGTGAATCAGTAACGTCACCAATAAACTGCCCCAGGGAATACAATCAGATATAATAATAATATGTCACTGTGTCTCTATTCCATTTATATTACAGGATATTACATGCTACTCTGCTGCATCTATACATCTATATTTATATCTTATTAATACAGCACTTGTGCCTTATACACCCCCTTCCCTCTCCCTGGAGGCAGAATTTTAAATATAAGAATTCAACATAATGATCTTTAGCAGGATCCATTGGTTGAACAGTTGCCCGTCACTTTATATTTGTGGCCCTTTCATCTCAATACCTCCCAACATTTTGGAAATAGAAAGAAGGACAAAAATAATCTTTTGACCATTCCGGCGGCTCTCAGCTCACTGCACTGTAGAACAGGACCCAATCAGCAGCTAGCAGGACCTGATAGGGAACTGAAGCCTGTCTGTGCTTGTGTAATTGCAGGGCTGTTATTGGCTGTCCCCCTCCTACTGTGCTTCTGGCAGGGACCATTAGGACACGCCCACCCCTCATTTAAAAAACAGACATAGATCAGAGAACATCTATAGGGAGCTCCAATAAAGGGGCAATTTTTAAAAATAATAATTTTGAGCACCATGTAAAAGCAACACCATACATTACTTATAATTGCCTAAAAAATTGTTTTGTTTTTGAAATGTATCCTATATGTCTCCCTTAAATTGTTACAATTGTTTCTTTGCTTATCTTAAATTGTTACAAAACTACCAAAATGCACCTGTCACGTATTCTGGGCTCTCTGCCAAAAGCCAATTCAATTTTAGAAACTTTGTATCTTTTTCTGGCTGTTCAGTGCAGGAGATCAAAGAGAAAGTAGGGACATTTCAGTAAAAATCCAGGACTGCTTGCTGAGCTGTCAAAATCGTGACTGTCCTGTGAAAAACGGGACAGTTGGGAGGTATAGCATCTCTCACCTTATATATTTTTCATTATATGGTGCTACTTGTGAATATTTACATGACTTGATATAAACATATCATTGATCTGATTCTGATAATAGTACAAATATATTGGAAATTGTAGTGAGGATTCCTTGTCCGAGAGCCTTTCACAGTCCTTACTGTTCCATGACAGGATTGATGCTTTCACCTACCGAACACAGTCTGGAAGTGCAAGGCCTTCTTCCGCCTCACTCCTGTGCAATACAGTCATTTTGGAGGGTGGCCATTCCAGATAAATTTGATTATAGCGGATTGAAAGGTAAGTACAAATACGGATTGAAAGTAAGTACAGATTGAAAGTACGTACGTAAATACGTAAGTACGGATTGAAAGCCAAGTACAAGTATGGGATCTGTTATTCAGAATGTTTGGGACCTGGGGATTTACAGATAACGGATCTTTCTGTAATTTACATTTTATACCCTAAAGCTACTAGAAAACCATCTAAACATGAAATAAACCCAATAGGCTGGTGTTGCCTCCAATAAGGATTAATTATATCTTAGTTGGGATCAAGTACAAGCTACTGTTTTATTACACACAAAAAGGAAATCATTTTTAAAAAATTTGGATTATTTGGATAAAACTGAGTCTATGGGATACGGCTTTCTGTAATTCAGAGCTTTCTGGATAACGGGTTTCCGGATAATGGATCAAATACCTGTACTAGGGAGAGTGTGACACGCTGAAACAAGTACAAAAAGTAACATTGACCTTGCCTAGTCAAGATAAAGGTTGGTCCAATTTTGCAGGTCCTTGTTTAATTTCGCATACAAAGCCTTACAATTATCCTCCATCCAATTGTCATAGTCTCTAGTGATGGATATTCCAAGATAAGTGAACTTATTGGCCCAACTATATGGAAAGTTATGGGAGAGTCCTTGGAATGTATGTGGGGAGAGAGAAATGTTCAGGGCTAACAATTTATTATAATTAACCTTAAAGGAGAAGGAAAGTCTTCTTGCACTTGGGGTGCCAAATGTTAGGCACCCCCAAGTGATTGTATTGACTTACCCAAAACCCCTTGGTGCTCCTATCAGCAGAAAACTGCACCAACCTGGGGTTATACCAGTGAGCACCACGGAGAGATCCTCTTCCGGTTTCTTCTGTCTTCAAATTTCCCGGAGCAAACGCTTGCGCAGTTGAACTAAAAAGTAAACTTTTTAGTTAAAGTTCAGCTTTTCACTCTACTGTGCATGTGCAGCCGCGCAAAGAAAGAAGAAGACGGAAAAGGGTCTCTCCGTGGTGCTCACTGGAAGAATCCCGGGCAGGTGCAGTTTTCTGCTGATAGGAGCACTGGCCCAGGGTTTCAGGTAAGTCAATACAATCACTTGGGTGTGTCTAACATTTGGCACCCCAAGTGCAAGAAGACTTTCCTTCTCCTTTAAAGTTGTTAAAGTTTTTGCCAAATGCATTGAGTGGTTTGTAAAGAATTGGCATTGTGGTAAGCGGGTTTGTTAGAAAAAATAGCAAATTGTCCTGGAATAGTTTTATGGGATCTCTCTGTACCGACTATGAGCAAACTTAGGGGGCTGTTCCTGCTGAATTGTGCTTAGTACAGGGAATACCTATGCTGCCATAGTTTTATGGGATCTCTCTGTACAGACTATGAGCAAACTTAGGGACTGTTCCTGCTGAATTGTGCTTAGTACAGGGAATACCTATGCTGCCATAGTTTTATGGAATCTCTCTGTACAGACTATGAGCAAACTTAGGGGCTGTTCCTGCTGAATTGTGCTTAGTACAGGGAATACCTATGCTGCCATAGTTTTATGGAATCTCTCTGTACAGACTATGAGCAAACTTAGGGGCTGTTCCTGCTGAATTGTGCTTAGTACAGAGGAATACCTATCCTGCCATAGTTTTATGGGATCTCTCTGTACAGACTATGAGCAAACTTAGGGGCTGTTCCTGCTGAATTGTGCTTAGTACAGAGGAATACCTATGCTGCCATAGTTTTATGGGATCTCTCTGTACAGACTATGAGCAAACTTAGGGGCTGTTCCTGCTGAATTGTGCTTAGTACAGGGGAATACCTATGCTGCCATAGTTTTATGGGATCTCTCTGTACAGACTATGAGCAAACTTAGGGACTGTTCCTGCTGAATTGTGCTTAGTACAGAGGAATACCTATGCTGCCATAGTTTTATGGGATCTCTCTGTACAGACTATGAGCAAACTTAGGGGACTGTTCCTGCTGAATTGTGCTTAGTACAGAGGAATACCTATGCTGCCATAGTTTTATGGGATCTCTCCGTACAGACTATGAGCAAACTTAGGGGGCTGTTCCTGCTGAAATGTGCTTAGAGAATAACTATGCTGGCTGTTTTTTAATGGCTTCATGACATCAGAAAATGTCTCTTGACCACAAAGCCACTAGCCTATTAGTAGGTAACAACAAGTCAATAGAAAAGGCTTATACTTTCCAGGACAATATACAAGTACAAATGTATAAGAAGACAAGGAAAGTGGAACCAATGAGCCCCGCAGTCTCACCCTGCTCCTGTGCATATTATCTATAGAGATATATAATTTGAGGAAAATAGCAGCTCTCTGAGAAGAAGGAACGTGGCGTAAATGTCAGCGAGCGATGAGGCAGTGGTTGGGAATATTAGTAAGTAAAAAGCTTTTTACTAAAGACTGAATATAAAAGGTTATAAATAATAAGCAGTTTGGGTGACTGAGATAATAAATTGCATTTCTTTCCTTTATGCACAGGTCACAGACACACAGCAACATTAGTTGGCCAATATATTACAAATAGGCATGAAAGAGGGGCATATTCTCCTCGCACTTCGATACGAATGCAGAGCCAATGAGATCAGAGCAATCTGACCATAGAGTGCGCTCCGTTGCACTGACAACCGGGTGATTGTCTCTGTGGTTTTCAGCTCATGTGGTCGATATAAATGTGGTGCAACTCATTACTTCAACTTTAAGGGAACAGTTCAGTGTAAAAATAAAAACTGGGTAAATAGATAGGCTGTGCAAAATAAAAAATGTATCTAATACAGTTAGTTAGCCAAAAATGTAATGTATAAAGGCTGGAGTGACTGGATGTGTAACATAATAGCCAGAACACTACTTCCTGCTTTTCAGCTCTATAACTCTGAGTTAGTCAGTGACTATAAGGGGGGCCACATGGGACATAACTGTTCAGTGAGAGAGAGAGAGAGAGAGAGAGAGAGAGAGAGAGAGAGAGAGAGAGAGAGAGAGAGAGAGAGAGACCCCCTAGAAACAATATTTCACCTTAACTCTTCATTCTCTCTTCATGCAGCAGTTGGGTGTCAGATAATCATCAACAGTTAGACCCAAATATATCTTAGAGGAGGGCTCCTTATGCCTAGAAGATGTATTAGAGCTCACTCTGTTAAACTCACCAGACATCATGTCTCTCTACATGCAGAATTTGTGCAAAAGGCAGTTATTTTGTTACATTTTGTTTGTACTGTAATCAGTTATTTGAGTGAACTCTAATACATCTTCTAGGTAAAAGGAGCCCTCCCTATAAGATATACTGGATCATTCATCTGACACCCAACTCCTGCATGAAGAGAGAATGAGGAGAAACAGAAGCTAGAGTCCTGCGCGGGTCCATTTTTTGGGACCCGTACCCGACCCGTACCCGCAACCCGCACCCCGGAGCCGCAACCCGCATTCTTACCCGCTACCCGACCCGACCCGCAAGTACCTTATCCGCAACCCGGACCCGCGACCCGCTGACCATCAAGAATCAGGAAGTGCTGTCATTAGAAACCGGAAGTGACATCATCAGAAGTCGATATGATAAGGAAAAAAGAAGTATAACAGGAAGTACATTCATTGTAAACCGGAAGTGACGTCATCGGGATATGGCGTGGCCAGAAAAAGGTGCAAATATCGTTAATGAGAAGATCCGCGGCCCGACCCAGGACCTGCACACCCTCAGAATCACCGCCCCGCGGGTATACCCGCACCTGGAACTTCTCAGCACAACCCGCCAGGTACCGCAGGTTTTTGCGGGTAACCCGCGGGTACCCGACCCGCTGCAGGACTCTAACAGAAGCTGTGAGATTGATAGTGAAGATAATCTTGATGATTTCAGAGACGATAAAGAATGTTTAATTGATTGTATTTACAAAGTTTCTTATTTCAGTATGCTGAAATAGTGATAGTTCCCCTTTAACAAGAAGAGAAAGAATGTGAGGCAGTGGAATGAGAGAATTTCTGCCAGACAGGAGCGGTGCCACTTGCTGTGTGTGTCAGTGGGTGAGACGGTTGTCTTTCTTTCCAGCTTTTATTCTGCCACCTGTGATATTGGCTGCCATCTTTACAAATAAGTTCCGAGTCGTGTTCTAGTCGAGTTTGTCAGCCAGTACAATGCCCAGCTCCCCAAAAGGAGATTTAAAGCAGATACATAATGAAATGAGATATTTTTGCTCAGTTTTTCACATCCGGAGGCTCCGGTGGGAGGGCAGACAGCAGAATTTGGCACGGCCAAGCTGGGCACAAGCTATGGAGTGAGTGGAAGTGACATTCAGGGAAAGGGATGATTTATGGAGAGGTTTGTGCAGCAGAGCTGTGAGATGAATTGCTATTCTCTGCCAGTTGGAAAGTATTAAGTGAGCTCAGGACGTTTCCAGCCGACGGCCCTCCTTGAGAAGATTTTGTCTCAGGGAAACGGCCCTGAAATACCATGTGGGGGGGGGGGGTAGCCGTCTCCAATGTACTTTACATCCAAGGTGTCGGCCAGCTGCTGTTTAAATAGGAAGTCAACAATCTGATGAGAACATGAGAAAACACAAGGGGGAGACAAATTAAATTGACCTTCAAAAATGATTTGTAGTCAACGGGTTCTGTAACTATGGGGGTCACAGGCTGCATTGAATACAGATTATTAGGGGCTTAAGAGTATGAGGGCTTGTATTATAAGATCCATCTTTACTCAACTGGGTACACCAACATGCAGTGCCAAATGGGCGATCTAATTGTTTGACCCCAGGGTGAATAATTGCATCGTTATAATGGGGCATTCTGCCTTCCCAGTGGATGCCAGTAGATTTCATCTGCTGATTTATGTGGTGGGTGGGCACATAGCATGTAGGCAACTGGCGGGTGGGCACATAACATACCAGCAACTGGCAGGTGGGCGCATAGAATATCGGAACCTAGCGGGTGGGCACATAGCATATAGGCACCTAGCGGGCATATCAGCAATTTTCCCCTTCCCATCCCTAATTTGCATATGCAAATTAGGGTTCGGATTCGGCAGAATCTTTCACAAAGGATTCGGGGGTTCGGCCAAATCCAAAATAGTGGATTCGGTGCATCCCTATGCACAATATTAGAGGATCAGCAACCTCACAATTGGTCTGGGAAAAAGAGTATCGCCACACAAGGCATTAGCGTTGCAGGGAGCACACTTCTTGTTTATTGTGCGGAAATGCAACATTTCGGGACACACCCCTTTTTTATAAAGAAAGAATTGTTCTGTGTACCTTCCTAAAAAAGCAATACGTTTTCCGAACGAAAGAGGTGTGATTACCAAAATAATGTGTTATAGAAATGAAAAGAAGTAAAACCCCTCTCTATTCAATTGACCACCAATTAAAGAAAATTCAAGTATCAGTGCAGCAGTGTCGGAGTTTATTAACAGTTTCAATTGATTGGTTAAAGGTTACTAACCCAGTGTTGCTTCAATTATTGGGCAGCCATTGCTGGGTTACCCAATAAAGTGCTATGTGCTAGGTGCTAATAATTCATCAGCAATTAAAAACCATGTAACAGGATTAATTAATATTGTGCTATAAAGTGCTAGTGCTTCAAATGAGATTAAGAAGTTGACTTAAATAACCAGGATTAAATTGACCCAGGTGAGATTAAAGTTAATTCATTATTATATATCACACATTAAAATCCATTCATTATAGAAGATTGTAAATAGCTGATTAACTGTTAAAAAGTAAACTTTACTAAATTCATTAAAATTGCTGCAAATCAATTAAGGTAATCTTTGAGAACTGCATAAAAATTGGTGAGTAATAATTAATCCATACACCCCCGTTAAAGTTATAGGGTGTTAAAAAACGTTTGCATGAAATTATTCAAAGGAGACCAGCATTGAAAGAGAAAGGAGGAATAGGAAAATTGTTAGAGGTGGAGAAGTCCCAAGTTCTAGCTGCCTGTATTTTTTCTAAGTCTGGGACCCCACACGGAGGAGAAAGTAGGTCACTGGGGACTGTAGTCTTGATTTTACCTTGCTATCTTATAATTCGGAGAGCTAATCTTCCCTATAAAACTACAAGCATGACAATGGGGCGTGTCCCTGAAACGTTGCGTTTCCGCACAATAAACGAGCAGGGTGCTCCCAGCAACGCTAATGCTTTGTGTGGCGATACTCTTTTTTCTTCAGACACAGTGTATCAGTACCTGCTGGGTGGGCACATAGAATTTCAGCACCTTGTGGGCTAAAGACTCCCTGTAAGATGCCATATCGGCACCTGATAGGTGGTTGGGCACATAGTGTATCAGCATCGGGCAGGTGGGCAGCTCTCCAGTTTGGAATTTAAACTCTCACCTGAATGGTCCCATTCATTCCAGCAAACAGCAAGATAACAGCTCCCACCCATGAGTGCGAATACAAATGTACAGCGAATGATCTAAGAAATGAGCCCAGGTTGGTGCTGTAGGACTATGTGCCAGTGGTTGCAGTTAGAATCCAGTAGCCAGTAATATCAGAACTGAGCCCCCCGGCCTGAGAGAGTGCGCAGCAAGTGTCAAAAGGAGAGATTTCAGTGATTCTCTGGGCAAGAAATCTGTGTTGTTACAGAATAATTGCATGTAAAATTTCAGCTCCGCATTTTAACTTTCTTTTTATCAATGAGGAGGCAATTTGATGTTTATGTCCCCATAAAATGGGTTGTTAATTCTAGTATAAATGGTGCAGCTATTCTTCTATAGGAAACATTCTGTGGCTATTCAAATCTTCTTATATTCTCTATACCAGTGCAATGTGGGATTTCTGTTTTTTTAAAGGGATAATGTCATGGGAAAAAAAAATTTTTCAAAATAAATCAGTTAATAGTGCTGCTCCAGCAGAATTCTGCACTGAAATCCATTTCTCAAAAGAGCAAACAGATTTTTTTATATTCAATTTTGAAATCTGACATGGGGCTAGACATATTGTCAATTTCCCAGCTGCCCCAAGTCATGTGACTTGTGCTCTGATAAACTTCAATCACTCTTTACTGCTGTACTGCAAGTTGGAGTGATATCACCCCCTCCCCCCCCCCCCAGCAGCCAAACAAAAGAACAATGGGAAGGTAACCAGATAACAGCTCCCTAACACAAGATAACAGCTGCCTGGTAGATCTAAGAACAACACTCAATAGTAAAAACCCATGTCTCACTGAGACACATTCAGTTACATTGAGAAGGAAAAACAGCAGCCTGCCAGAAAGCATTTCTCTTCTAAAGTGCAGGCCCAAGTCACATGACCAGGGGCAGCTGGGAAATTGACAAAATGTCTAGCCCCATGTCAGATTTCAAAATTGAATATAAAAAAATCTGTTTGCTCTTTTGAGAAATGGATTTCAGTGCAGAATTCTGCTGGAGTAGCACTATTAACTGATGTGTTTTGAAAAAAACATGTTTTCTGATGACAGGATCCCTTTAACCAGGGAACGGGTTTCCCACCAATTCAAAATGCAGTTTATGAACGATTTACTGTAAAGTATCGCCGCTTGCTTTAAACATTGTCATCAAACTAATTTAATCACCTTTTCCATTATCCTGTCTGCTCCTCTGCCTGTAAGATGCCATCTAAGTATTAAAATCTAAGCTACTACTTCTTGGCAAACAGCCGATCGTCATGTCTATCATTGGGAATCATGCCCGGTTTTCCCTTCAAATTATCGGGCTATCTGGGTCAAAACCTGACAGGTGGCAAACTGAATCAGTGTTCTAGTCCCACCCACTGCTTGAATTACACAGTCCCTGTCCCTCTCCCCCTGTAAACTACAGTGTTCTAATCCCACCCACTATTGAGTTAAAGACTCCTTGTCCCATCCCCTGTAAGCTGCCATGAGCGTTCTAGTCCCACCCACCACTTCAGTTACACACTTCCTGTCATACAATTCCTGTTCCACTACTGCCAGAGTAGTCCCACCCACTGCTTGAATTACACAGTTCCTGCCCCTCCCCTGTAAAATGCAGCGTTCTAATCCCACCCACTATTCAGTTACAGACTCCTTGTCCCAACACCTGTAAACTGCCATCAGTGTATTCTAGTCCCACCCACTGCTTCATACCTCCCAACATTTTGGAAGTAAAAAGAGGGACAAAAAATTTTTTTCCGCACGTAGCGCAGCAATTTTTTGACCACACCCCTTTCTGTGGCCACACCCCCTGATTACCATGTTTGTTTTACAAAATTTGGCAGGTTATGAAAGTTTGAAAATATTTCTCCTTATCTAAACTGTGTTTTTGTGTCTCAAAATTGTTACAATATCTTATTTGCACCTGTTAGCTGTTCTGGGCTCTCTGCTAAAAGCCAATTAAGTGAGAAACTTTGTTTCTTTTTCTGGCTGTTCAGTGCAGAGAAAAGAGGGACTTTCCAGTACAAATGAGGGACTGCGGGTTGAGCAGTCAAAAGAGGGACTGTCCCTCCGAAAAAGGGACAGTTGGGAGATATGCTGCTTGAATTAAACAGTCCCTGTCCATCCCCCTGTATGCTGCAGTGTTCTAATCTCACCCACTATTGAGTTAAAGACTCCTTGTACCATCCCCTGTAAACTGCCATCAGAGTGTTCTAGTCCCACCCACCACTTCAGTTACACACTTCCTGTTCCACTCCTGCCAGAGTAGTCCCACCCACTGCTTGAATTACACAGTTCCTGCCCCTCCCCTGTAAAATGCAGTGTTCTGATCCCACCGACAATTCAATTACAGACTCCTTATCCCATCCCCTGTATGCTTCCATCAGAGTGTTCTAGTCCCACCCACTGCTTGAATTACACACTTCCTGTTCAATTCCTGCGAGAGTGGAAGTCCCACCCACTTCCTTCATCTTCCCCTTTAAGAGGCCAGAGTGTTCTGGTCCAATCCATTACTTGAGTTACAAACTCCGTGTGAGATGCCAAAATGTCTCTGAATATAAAGCAGAAGATTGTGAGCTCACATGGGAGGGAATAAGCATTCTACATTTTACATATTAAACCTTCTACTGTAGCCCATTTAGATGAGATCAAATTTTGGGTTGAAATGACCTGGCTTGGATAGACTGTAGAGAGTATGTATGTAGCTACCGTGTGGTTAGACACCTAGCATTCTGTTGGTAATCGTAACCAAAGCCATTCTGTTGCAGAGAATGGTCTTCTCTTCCCTGAACCCGTTTGTGTTAGTGATGAACCGGTAGACTCAGAGGAAAAGCCCGAGGCTCCTGATCCTCATGCTGGGCCGGTTCCACTCCAGCTCGGGAGCTAATGATAACAGTGAAACAGGATAAAGTAAACTCGACAGGAGGAAGAATTCCTGACCCAACAAACGCACACGTGTCTAACATGGTTACCAGAGGTGTCAATCAACTCACCCAACCCAGGAGAAGCCTGCCAGCCGCTGGGGCGTGAAATGTCTTAGGTATTAATTAAATGCATGGTGATCAATGGGGAGAAGGTATCATCCTTATATAACAGCCCTATTAGCCCTGAGTCCTGCAGAATCCTTGTTATTTACTGAGCAGCTACAGAATTGTACACAGCCTGTCCTGAAAATAAGATTCATAAAGAGAATCCCCGGATGTGAACACAAGAGCAATGCTCACCAACACTGAGCCAATACAGGGCCGCCATCAGAAATCATGGGCTCCCGTACTACTTTATACCTGCCGACTATAGTATAATATATAGTATAATAACTATAGTATAATATATAGTATAATAACTATAGTATAATACATAGTATAATAACTATAGTATAATAACTATAGTATAATAACTATAGTATAATGGGGCCCCAATGAAAAAATAAACTAAAGGAATGGTCAAATCCCCCGATAACTTGAATTTCTCTCAATAACACCAACGATCTGCCCAAATGCTAAACTCAAAACACTCCCTTGCAATCTCTGACCCCTTTACAGCACTCGGATCAGACCACTGCATCTATAGGGGAATCCATCTGCCACCGGACCCCTAACTAAACTCTCCCCCCCATCCTTTGATTTATCTTACTTAAAGGGGTTGGTCACATTTAAATTAACTGTTAGTATGATGTAGAGAGTGACATTCTGAGACAATTTGCAATTGGTTTTCATTTTTTATTATTTGTGGTTTTTGACTTATTTAGCTTTTTATTCAGAATCTCAACAGTTTGCCATTTCAGCCATCTCCAAATTCCCCTAGCAACCATGCACTGATTTGAATAAGAGACTGGAATATGAATAGGAGAGGCCTGAATAGAAAGAGAAGCAATAAAAAGTAACAATAACAATACATTTAAAGCCTTACAGATCATTCGTTTTTAGATGGTGTCAGTGACCCCCATTTGAAAGCTAAACAGAGCTTTTTTCAATTCAAAACCGATACAAAATAAATCATGAAGACCAACTGAAACGGTGCTTAGAACTGACCATTCTAGAACATACTTAAAGGTGAACCACCCCTTTCAGGGCAAAGAACTTCTAACTACATAACTCCCAACATTTTTGAAACAGAAAGAGGGACAAAAAGTTTTGCCGTGCCCATTTTTTTGTGGCCACGCCCCCTAATTACCATGTCCATTTTACAAAATTTGGCAGGATATGAAAAGTTTGAACACTTTTATATGGTTTTTATATGTTATTACAGTTTTGCTAATGAAGGTGAAATGCCCTTTAAGCTGTGAGTATTCGTTCTCATCTTATCTAAAACTGTTACAAAAGTATGTTAAGTATGTGTTCTGGGCTGTCTGCCAAGTGCTAATTAAGTTAGAAACTTTGTATCTTTTTTCTGTCTTTTCAGTGCAGCAGATCAAAGAGAAACTCTGGAAATATCAGTACATATCCGGGACTGCGGGTTGAGCTGTCAAAAGCTGGACTGTCCCGCTTAAAACGGGACAGTTGGGAGGTACAGGTATATGTCATATTATTGTACATGTGCCACCCCATTTTCTTGTCGATTATTCTTCCATGCACTGCTGGTTCCGACTTACCATTGAAATACTGTTGCATTAGTAAGCTCTCCTCCAGCAGAGACTCCAGTTTACACAATGTTCTATGATTAAACAAAGTCTTTTACGCTAGAGTTTACTTGCCCTTACCCCTCCCCAGCCCTAACTCCAAGTCTGGCTGGAAGAAGACACGGCAGCATAAAATACTAGAAACACACAAACCTTCTCCAGCTAATGACTCGATACTCTGCATTGTACCATTCATTATTTAAGCAACTAAATAAACAACAGCATAAAATCATTTATTTATGAGGAGAGGTCGCTATTAATCGTTATTGTTGGGAAAGCAAAACGTGAGAAAATGCAGAGTAAATACAATTATATTTTTAAAAAAACCCAATGCGGGAGTCTCTGGGGCTCTATTATGCCTGGGGCAGAACTCAGGCCAAGTAATAAATGTAAAGACAAGGACAGTAATGGGGAGGGGTAGAGCAGGGGGGCAAAGGTTTTGTGTCCTGGGAAATGGTGAATAATTCTGCAAGTTTTAGTTCAACAGCAGCTTTAACTTTCCCTGGCACAGCTGCTCCTGGATTCCCATTCACTTACACCTACAATTTATATCTGTACTTATATCAACCTATTTCATTCTACATTACAGAATACTATTTCCAGTCTAACTGAGAAAGTCACTGAGGGGTTCTGTGACCATATAAAGGCACAAGGCTGCAGGCTGAGTTATACAGGGAACTCTGAGTATCACTCATGTATTATAAGGGATAATGTACGCCCTACTGTAAATGATAAGGATATTAGAAGTCACTGAGGGGTTTTTCTGTGACCATATAAAGGCACAAGGCTGCAGGCTGAGTTATACAGGGAACTCTGAGTATCACTCATGTATTATAAGGGATAATGTACCCCCTACTGTAAATGATAAGGATATTAGAAGTCACTGAGGGGTTGTTCTGTGACCATATAAAGGCACAAGGCTGCAGGCTGAGTTATACAGGGAACTCTGAGTATCACTCATGTATTATAAGGCATAATGTACCCCCTACTGTAAATGATAAGGATATTAGAAGTCACTGAGGGGTTGTTCTGTGACCATATAAAGACACAAGGTTGCAGGCTGAGTTATACAGGGAACTCTGAGTATCACTCATGTATTATAAGGGATAATGTACCCCCTACTGTAAATGATAAGGATATTAGAAATCAGTGAGTTCTGTGACCATAGGGTATCTTCGTACTGGTGATGGGGTCATTCTCCCTTTTAGTACATTTTTCCTGGCCCGGTACTTCTATATATATAACAATATATAACAAACAAGGGAAAGTTGTGCCCACCACTAATTTTTAAAACCATTAGGCGGGGGTGCAATGAGGGTGTGACCACAAAATACATATAGACAAATACAAGAGTCCTCTGCACTCAACCCATTATCAATATATTTAAGACAGAGACATTTTGTGCTACTGCTACTGAAAAATGCCTTACCCTTTAAACAAAACAGGGATTGTTTGTCCATATATTGCAATATATTTAAGCTGAACAACTACGTCACAGTCATCCCATATCTGGCCAGTCCTACGCTTAATTTTCATCTGATTCATCAAGAATTCAATTGCTTCATTATACATTTTACAAAGGGACTAAGTTTTACCTGCAACTTACTAGCTGCTTTCAAAGTAAAACTCCCAAACTTGGCTGCCCTTTTATTAGACACCAGTGGGATCACCTGACTATAGCTGGGAAGGGTGGGAGCTACAACATGGAGCTGGTCACTGCTCCTGTATAACTATAACAAACAAGGGAAAGTTGTGCTCACCACTAGTTTTTAAAACCCCCGCCTAATGGTTTTAAAAATTAGTGGCAGTTTGAGATGTAAGTTTAAAGGGGACCCATCACCTTAAGAAATAATTCCAAATTCTTTTCTATCATGTTAGTTGAGCAAAATAAACTTAAGTTACACTAAATTTATTATTTAGATTGTGTTTCCATCAATCTCAGAATTACACAATCACAACAAGCAGGAGCCACTTTGTGACAATTTGTGATTAAGACAATTTGTGTATCGCCCCAAAAACTTCCATGTTTAATTTATAAAGGACTTTCATGATCCAGTTTTTTATGAATCGGCGACAGGTCCACTTTAAATGAGTGGATTCTGAATCTTGACTTTGTGGTAAAAACGGCACAAAGTGAAGTCACTTAATCAATGTAACAAAGTGATTGTGGTCGGAGATAAAGAGCAAGACATGTCTGCCGACGCAGCGCTGCCTTCAACCTTTAATGAGACTATTTCTCTGCAAAATGTCATGTTAATTAGCTGGGAATCTAATTATTAGCTCTTCACATATAACGGTAAAGGCAATGTTTATGGTGTCAGTGAGTAAAGCTGAACTGGTCCGACAGGGGAAGGATAGAGAGGAAAGGGCAGTAAATGTGAGACACACACAGAGACAATGTCATGTGACTGAGAGTAGCAATGTTATTGGCACATCTTGGAAAGATCAGGCTGTATCCACAGCCTTCCATAGGTGGATTACTAGCTAATTACTACTGCTTAAAGGAAAACTAAAGCCCAACAAAAATTCTGTTCCAGCCCAAGCCCCTACACCCGTTTAGCAGTAAAGATCTGTGTCTCCAAAGATGCCCCAGTAGCTCCCCATCTTCTTTTCTGCTGATTCACTGCACATGCTCTGTGCTGCTGTCACTTACTGAGCTTAGGGACCCACCCACAATAAACTATATATAAAGAATATAAAATTCACGATTATTAATTAGTTCAAAATCACATGACACGGCAGCATAGAAATCAGTGCAGTCTGCATCAGAAATTATTAAAGCCACAGTAACGCCAAAAAGTGTTTTGAAAAAACTGACAATATAATGCACTGTTGCCCTGCACTGGTAAAAGTGGTGTGTTTTCTGCAGAAAAACTGTTATAGTTTATATAAACAAGCTGCTGTGTAGCCATGGGGGCAGCCATTTAAGCACAGGATACACAGTAGATAACAGATAAGTACTACTATAGTTTATATAAACAAGCTGCTGTGTAGCCATGGAGGCAACCATTCAAGCACAGGATACACAGTAGAAAACAGATAAGTACTACTATAGTTTATATAAACAAGCTGCTGTGTAGCCATGGGGCAGCCATTCAAGCACAGGATACACAGTAGATAACAGATAAGTACTACTATAGTTTATATAAACAAGCTGCTGTGTAGCCATGGGGGCAGCCATTCAAACACAGGATACACAGTAGATAACAGATAAGTACTACTATAGTTTATATAAACAAGCTGCTGTGTAGCCATGGGGGCAGCCATTTAAGCACAGGATACACAGTAGATAACAGATAAGTACTACTCTAGTTTATAGAAACAAGCTGCTGTGTAGCCATGGGGGCAGCCATTCAAGCACAGGATACACAGTAGATAACAGATAAGTACTACTATAGTTTATATAAACAAGCTGCTGTGTAGCCCTGGGGGCAGCCATTCAAGCACAGGATACACAGTAGATAACAGATAAGTACTACTATAGTTTATATAAACAAGCTGCTGTGTAGCCATGGGGGCAGCCATTCAAGCACAGGATACACAGTAGATAACAGATAAGTACTACTATAGTTTATATAAAAAAAGCTGCTGTGTAGCCATGGGGGCAGCCATTCAAGCACAGGATACACAGTAGATAACAGATAAGTACTACTATAGTTTATATAAAGAAGCTGCTGTGTAGACATGGGGGCATTTAGGGTTCATTTGAGGTCATTTGGGAGCAGCTCCAATGAGGCAACAATATAGGGACAAAAGTACTTTTTGGCAAATTCAACCTGCCTCTAAACTTTAAACGTAACAGTGAATGAACAAGTGTCCTCTCTTGCACAGTTTCTTTTCACATAATAATGTTACAGACAGATAATATCCATATATTAAAGGCTGAAAAGGCTCTCTGAAAGCACTTGAGATAATAATGGTCGGTTAAAAAGGGTGACCTTTCCAATGGAGGCTGTAATGAGATGTTTCCCTATCACTTCTGCTACTTCATTGGATGACATTTCTGTTTTTTCCTACATTTTCATCCACGGTATTATTTTAAGTAGAACTATACTATTAGAGGTGGGTTTCAGTACTGAGCAGCAAACTCTTCTGTGATTAATTCCAATGGGTAAAGATTTTTCTTTTTTTTTCTGTCTGTTTTATCTCTGGGAAGGGAGTGTGACTGTGGGATAGCAGGTATAGTAGGGAGAGATGGTGTCTATAGTAACAGTGGATAATAGTCTCTGGGAAGGGAGTGTGACTGTGGGATAGCAGGTATAGTAGGGAGAGATGGTGTCTATAGTAACAGTGGGGATAATAGTCTCTGGGAAGGGAGTGTGACTGTGGGATAGCAGGTATAGTAGGGAGAGATGGTGCCTATAGTAACAGTGGATAATAGTCTCTGGGAAGGGAGTGTGACTGTGGGATAGCAGGTATAGTAGGGAGAGATGGTGTCTATAGTAACAGTGGGGATAATAGTCTCTGGGAAGGGAGTGTGACTGTGGGATAGCAGGTATAGTAGGGAGAGATGGTGCCTATAGTAACAGTAGATAATAGTCTCTGGGAAGGGAGTGTGACTGAGGGATAGCAGGTATAGTAGGGAGAGATGGTGCCTATAGTCACAATGGATAATAGTCTCTGGGAAGGGAGTGTGACTGTGGGATAGCAGGTATAGTAGGTAGAGATGGTGCCTATAGTAACAGTGGATAATAGTCTCTGGGAAGGGAGTGTGACTGTGGGATAGCAGGTATAGTAGGGAGAGATGGTGTCTATAGTAACAGTGGATAATAGTCTCTGGGAAGGGAGTGTGACTGTGGGATAGCAGGTATAGTAGGGAGAGATGATGTCTATAGTAACAGTGGGATAATAGTCTCTGGGAAGGGAGTGTGACTGTGGGATAGCAGGTATAGTAGGGAGAGATGGTGCCTATAGTAACAGTGGATAATAGTCTCTGGGAAGGGAGTGTGACTGTGGGATAGCAGGTATAGTATGGAGAGATGGTGCCTATAGTAACAGTAGATAATAGTCTCTGGGAAGGGAATGTGACTGTGGGATAGCAGGTATAGTAGGGAGAGATGGTGTCTATAGTAACAGTGGGGATAATAGTCTCTGGGAAGGGAGTGTGACTGTGGGATAGCAGGTATAGTAGGGAGAGATGGTGCCTATAGTAACAGTAGATAATAGTCTCTAGGAAGGGAGTGTGACTGAGGGATAGCAGGTATAGTAGGGAGAGATGGTGCCTATAGTAACAATGGATAATAGTCTCTGGGAAGGCAGTGTGACTGTGGGATAGCAGGTATAGTAGGTAGAGATGGTGCCTATAGTAACAGTGGATAATAGTCTCTGGGAAGGGAGTGTGACTGTGGGATAGCAGGTATAGTAGGGAGAGATGGTGTCTATAGTAACAGTGGATAATAGTCTCTGGGAAGGGAGTGTGACTGTGGGATAGCAGGTATAGTAGGGAGAGATGATGTCTATAGTAACAGTGGGATAATAGTCTCTGGGAAGGGAGTGTGACTGTGGGATAGCAGGTATAGTAGGTAGAGATGGTGCCTATAGTAACAGTGGATAATAGTCTCTGGGAAGGGAGTGTGACTGTGGGATAGCAGGTATAGTAGGGAGAGATGGTGCCTATAGTAACAGTGGGATAATAGTCTCTGGGAAGGGAGTGTGACTTTGGGATAGCAGGTATAGTAGGGAGAGATGGTGTCTATAGTAACAGTGGATAATAGTCTCTGGGAAGGGAGTGTGACTGTGGGATAGCAGGTATAGTAAGGAGAGATGGTGCCTATAGTAACAGTGGGATAATAGTCTCTGGGAAGGGAGTGTGACTTTGGGATAGCAGGTATAGTAGGGAGAGATGGTGCCTATAGTAACAGTGGATAATAGTCTCTGGGAAGGGAGTGTGACTGTGGGATAGCAGGTATAGTAGGGAGAGATGGTGTCTATAGTAACAGTGGGATAATAGTCTCTGGGAAGGGAGTGTGACTTTGGGATAGCAGGTATAGTAGGGAGAGATGGTGCCTATAGTAACAGTGGGATAATAGTCTCTGGGAAGGGAGTGTGACTTTGGGATAGCAGGTATAGTAGGGAGAGATGGTGTCTATAGTAACAGTGGGATAATAGTCTCTGGGAAGGGAGTGTGACTGTGGGATAGCAGGTATAGTAGGGAGAGATGGTGCCTATAGTAACAGTGGGATAATAGTCTCTGGGAAGGGAGTGTGACTGTGGGATAGCAGGTATAGTAGGGAGAGATGGTGTCTATAGTAACAGTGGGATAATAGTCTCTGGGAAGGGAGTGTGACTGTGGGATAGCAGGTATAGTAGGGAGAGATGGTGTCTATAGTAACAGTGGATAATAGCCTCTGGGAAGGGAGTATGACTGTGGGATAGCAGGTATAGTAGGGAGAGATGGTGCCTATAGTAACAGTGGGATAATAGTCTCTGGGAAGGGAGTGTGACTGTGGGATAGCAGGTATAGTAGGGAGAGATGGATCTGTTATATTAGTGATGTGCAACATACAGCCCTTTATTTTTTGCTCAAATTGAACCCCAGCACCCAACAATGTAAGAAGGAACCATAGGCTGGGCATTGTCTCTTTATAAAGGCAACAGAGATTGGTTGACGTATGACCTTCCTCTGGATCAGTTAATACTAGGTCAGAATAAGTTTAAACATGTAGTTGGATTCTATGGGCGTGTGTTTTGTCAATTTACAGCTACTACATAACTATGACAAGGAGTCTGGCCTATGATGTATGACGCAGCAAATACCCCAGGGGAGACTTATGAGTGATGAGAAACACAGAGTAGCTCTAGAAGCATTTGGCTCTTGAGGTAATTTGCTCTCTTTGTTTATAAGAAGCTGGCGATTATCTTATTTGCTTTGGCTGATTCTAACGAACATAAAAACAAATGGAGATCAACCAATCTAGCTAATGTGGATAGCAGTAATTAAACATAATTTGGTTGAGTTTATACTTAAAGCTGTTATAAAGCAAGAGGATTAATTAGGCAAACTCAAACTAAAACAGAGAGCAATACATTGGAAACATTATGATCTTAAATGGTATCGAACCTGGTCACCTTCACTTTGTTTTTAATCTTAATACAATGTGGATATTTGTGTTTTTTGGGAGGGTTGATGACAGACTATTTAATATAAGATGCAAATGGGGTAAAGTCATAAAAGTCCCAAAGTTTTGGTCACTTGCCTGCCCAACCTCTCCTCGTGTGAGTAACCTTCATTGGGACCAGTTAATCACATTCTCATGGCTCTTGACCTAAAGATGCAATGGGTCCACGAGTTGGTTTAATGATTGACAAGATCTTGATTTTCATTATTTTGGGTCAGGGGCAAATCAAACATTTGGGGTACTTAGAGGTCAGTTCAACCGATGGACTTTGAGTCACCATTGACCTAAAACACTCAGTGCCTACCAATTGCCTAACTGTCTAATGAGCCAGAAGATGTAGATCACCAACAGATCACAGGTCATGATATAGAGTGGCTTTGTCTGCATCTCGCTTTATCGTTGACATGTTTCCCAATGTGCCACCACATTTCTCTACTGTCACCATCTTATCCTTATTTATTCCATCTTTCCCTGCTGTAATCATTTTGTCCTGATCTTCCAGATTGCCCTATTGTCCTGCTTTTATCTTGCCCTCCACTTTGCCCTACTACTGACCCTACTGGGCTTATTTTCATACACTGACTCCTCTTTCTATGGTCATTTTGTCCTACTATTGTCACTTTGCTTTACTCCATCTCCCCTACTGTTGTCATGTTGTCCCACTATGGTCATCTTGATTTACCGCTGCAATATTACTTTACTATCACTATTTTGTTGCGATGCCTCCATCTTGCCCTACTGTCACCATCTTGGTTGACTGCTGCCATCACTATCACTATTAAGATGCTCCATGTTGCCCTACTGTTGACATCTTACTGTGCTGCTGTGATCTTGCCCTTTAAATATCTTGGATTGCTACACATTGTAACACCGCAACACATGAATTTTACCTACAACCACTAATCTCTAGGACATCCTTAAAGGAGAAGGAAAGATACCGAAGTAGTTTATTGCCAATAGATTAGCTACAATAATGCAAGCTATAACACTATATTTATTCTGCAGAATGCTATACCATAGCTGAGTAAACAGCTCAAGAAGCTCTCTCTGTTTGTTTAGGATAGCAGCTGCCATATTAACTTGGTGTGACATCACTTCCTGCCTGAGTCTCTCCCTCCTCACCCATAGATCTGGGCTCAGATTACAGCAGGGAGAGGAGATGGGAGGAAGGAAAGAGGAGTGGAGCAAACTGAGCATGCTCAAGCCCAAGCCCTGGAGGTTTAAGCTGAAAACAGTTAGTCTGATACAGAAGCCCATGAGTACACAATAGAAGGAAAGAAATGTGCTGTTTCTTTTGACAGAGGACTCAGAGCAGCATTACTTTGAGGGGTTACTGGTGTATTTATATAGACCTTTCTGATAAAGCTTACTTCATTTTAGCCTTTTCTTCTCCTTTAAATTGAAAGGTCCTGGCCAGTTGCCTCTATCTGAACTCTCCTAAGACAGCAGCCTAAGCCTCTCCTGTAAACGGCACATCCGGCTGTGACATGGACATTTGTCTTCTCAATCTGAAAACAAGGTGTCTCATTTTATACCCGTGTTGCATTTAGAGCAGCACTTTTGTATAACCACCCACCGTTAGTAATTCCATGTCAGTTTGGCCTGACCGTGGCGTTGGCAGAGAAATAATATGCTGAACATTTAGCTCTGAAGACCAAATATTAGCAGGAACAATGGGGCTCCCCTACTGGTTTATGACCTGCACAGCAAGCCAATTTGCCGTACATCTTACTAAAGGTGGCCATTGACGCACAGATAAAATCATACAGAACTCATTTTCGTACTTAATTCAACGCGTATATGGTGGAAGACGAGCCAACTGATATCAGCAGAAGACTTGGATCGTTGATCAGGCTGGCCGGAAAATTTGGATTAGCCGCCTTTGAAGGCTCAATTGTCAGATACAAGTAGAATTCTATTGTTTCTATCTGTATATCTGACGATGCTGCTCTACACTTGTGTATTGAAACAAACCATATTTACTGGAAACATCTTCTCCAGGAAAGATCGTACCGTATATACCCGAGTATAAGCCGAGTTTTTCAGCATCCAAAATGTGCTGAAAAAGTCTACCTCGGCTTATACTCGGGTCAGCGGTACCCGACCCGCGTAGCTGAGATTGCGGTCACTTTTAATCATTCCTATACCAACAGTACACTTGGGGAGAGACTGCAATATCCCACAATGCCCTCTGTTGGTTATATGAAAGAATAACAGTGCGCCCTCTGTTGGTTATATGAAAGATTAACAGTGACTGCAATATCACACAGCGCCCTCTGTTGGTTATATGAAAGAATAACAGTGACTGCAATATCACACATCGCCCTCTGTTGGTTATACGAAAGATTAACAGTGATGGCAATATCAAACAGCACCCTCTGCACATGGTAGTGGGACAGTGGGACAATGCACACAGTAATCCGTTTGGCAATTCTCTGTCACCATCAACTTTGCAAAGAAGTCAGGTTGATCGCTGGGGGGGTCGCTTTGGCAGAATGTGCGCTGCTGGGAGACAGGGCTGTAGTTGTGTCTAGGCTTTTACTACAGTCAATAAGTTTTCCCAGTTTTCGTAGGTAAAATTAGGTACCTCGGCTTATACTCGGGTCGGCTTATACTCGAGTATATACGGTAATTGTAACGTCTACAGCCACGTCTATGGGGGAAAATTGCTTGTGGCAGATCATTCTCAATAGATGTGGATTCCTATTCTTTCATTGTTACAGTATATTTTCTCTCCGTGGACAAAGCAATGTGATATTCTAACCCCCGGCAAATAAAACTGAAGGCAAAACCCTAAGCAAAAAGACACCTACACTTTAATTTAGAGGTAGTGCAATATATTCTGGTGCATTAATATAGAAGGACATATGTTTACCTGCGTATTTGTAGTATTTAACAGAAACGAGTCTAAGGTTCTTTAGAGTGGGAAGGAAATATTTATCACATTTACAGGAAGGGTCGTTTTACATTAAATCAGTCTCTACCTTAAAAAACAAAAACACAATTAAAATGAATACTATACTCCAGAAAGTGCAAGTTTGCCAGACACAGACGCGCAGGGAAATGTAATAATGAGCTCAAAGTTTGCGGAGGTCTAGTAACCCATAGCAACCAGATTGTTGTCTGAAATGAAAGAAACCATGGAGCAGCGACAGAGTGGGCTGAGGTTTCGACGCAAGAGAAATATACTTTAAAGGAAATAAATGCGGGAATAGGAAACATGAACGCTAATTAAATTCATAAATTAAAGACAATGCTAATGATGGCGCCTTGGCATCGTGAGCAGAGGTTTCAGTGGCTAATAACAGGGAAATGCATTGTGGGAAATAACCCCAATAACTTTTTCCCCAGCGTTTTTCAAGTAAACTCAAGGCATTAAATCATTATACAGCTTTATAAATACATTTTAAACAGGGGTAGAAAGGCGACAATGTGAACTTCATTTTAAAGAGGCTGTTCGTATGATGTAGAGTGTGAAATTCTGAGACAATTGTTTTTTTATTATGTGTGGTTTTTGAGTTATTTAGCTTTTTATTCAGCACCTCTCCAGTTTGCAATTTCAGCCATCTGGTTGCTAGGGTCCAAAATACCCTAGCAGCCATGCACTGATTTGAATAAGAGACTGGAATATAAATAGGAGAGGCCTGAATAGAAAGAGGAGTAATAAAAATTAGCAAGAACAATACACTTGTAGCCTTACAGAGCTTTTGTTTTTAGATGGGGTCAGTGACCCCCATTTAAAAGCTCGAAAGAGTCAGAAGAAAAAGACAAATAATTAAAACACTAAAAAAAACAAATAATGAAGACAAACTGAAAAGCTGCTTAGAATTGGCCATTCTGTAACATATTAAAAGTTACCTAAAAAGGTCAACTACCCCTTTAATGTCACTTTTTGGCAGATCTCCATCATTAAAAATATACCCCTTAAAGGACATGTAAAGCCTACATTTTCCTACCATGTATATAAGTTGGGCATATCTCCCCCAGCCAAATGGCATTATTTGTACTGCATTCATCCCTCCATCTGGCAGAGTCATTACATTTCCCTAAAACAAATAGCAGCTTCACCCCCCAGCCATTTTCCCTCGGACACACAATCAGTGCATTTATATCTGCAAACAGCACATATGAGATGTAAAGTTCATGCACATAAAGAATGCCAGCTAACACAGGCAGAATTTACTATGATGACAAGTACTGCTTGGATTGAGCACTGTTATGGTTATTCTGAGCTCAGGAGAGGAGTTAGGATTTAAAAATAGGAGCAGACAACTAGAGCAGAGTTTCTATAGACACCAGCAATGCCATCTTTTCATGGGCTGCTAGACTGGAGTGTGTGTTTATAAATCTGAGTTGAGAAGAACTGAGAATGCTCATGAGCCAACAGCCAAAGGAAATTCCCAAGGGAGGGGGCAGAGTGGGTTAGAGGAGCAGAAGGAATCCTAAGAGAATAACGGGATGCTGCAACCTTACTATTAAAGGGAAACTAAAGTCTAAAATAGAATAATGCTACAAATGCTGTACTTTGTATACTAAACATACAGCAAGACTGGTTAATAATCAGAATATACAGACTGCACTGGGTCTGAGGATACAAATCTCTACACAGTCGCCGGCTGCTTTATAGGGAAACAAACAAAGCTGCTCAAGCTCTCGGAAGTAAGGTTGGGGGGCTCCCACCTGCCTTTTGAAAGTATGATTGTTTACCTGCAGAGCAGTTAGGGACCGTCTGAAGTTTCCTATCTGCAGAGCAAGTAAAATGATGGGGGAATTTAACTGCATAGACAGGTTTCTTATAAATATGGTACACATTTTTTTAATTTAAGTATACAGGAGATAGATTTCTTTTTCATTAAAGAAAGTAAAAGTGGGATTTTATCTTTTGCTTTTACATCCCCTTTAACCTTTGAACAACCAAAATGGCAGGTATTTAGTGAATTCAAAGAGGCTCTTTAGTGATTACATTTTTGTGGGGGTGGTTTACATGTCCTTTAATAAAAGTGTAGAATCAGTAGAAATGGCGGACCTCCCAGACTTTGATCAACTTTATGTCCCTTTCTCATACCTAAAGATCTACAGTATATGAGGCAACTCTGCACAGTACATGGAAAGCAAAGCAATATTTCTTGTCGTGTGGTTCTAAAAGCACTTACCTTTGGCACTCTCCAGCATGAAGAATGAGTTCCTGGTTGTCCTTGGCATTAATAGTGAGCTCATGCTCCGTTGAGTTGAAGACATCAAAGAGTAGGTGGCACTGCCTTGTGCTGCAGGGGGCAGAGAACATAGGCATAAGCAATTAGCAAAATCATTAGGAGGGTACTGAACTCTGAATCTTATGCTATACTGTCCATAAGCTGGTTCTACAACCCAATTGGTTAAAAAGAACAAATACAATACAATAGTATTCTACCAAAGATAGTGAAATATAAGGCGATAGCTGAAATAAGAGCCATAGAGTGTCTGTCCCTACTTATATCACCCTAGTAAAGTAACTCCAGACAAGTGTCATACAGGCAGTTTTATTAGGGGTCGAATAAAAAATTAGAATTTTCAAATTTTTTTTTGGTGTTACATAGTTACATAGTTACATAGTTAAATTGGGTTGAAAAAAGACAAAGTCCCTCAAGTTCAACCCCTCCAAATGAAAACCCAGCATCCATACACACACCCCTCCCTACTTTTAATTAAATTCTATATACCCATACCTATACTAACTATAGAGCTTAGTATCACAATAGCCTTTGTATTATGTCTGTCCAAAAAATCATCCAAGCCATTCTTAAAGGCATTAACTGAATCAGCCATCACAACATCACCCGGCAGTGCATTCCCCAACCTCACTGTCCTGACTGTGAAGAACCCCCTACGTTGCTTCAAATGAAAGTTCTTTTCTTCTAGTCTAAAGGGGTGGCCTCTGGTACGGTGATCCACTTTATGGGTAAAAAGGTCCCCTGCCATTTGTCTATAATGTCCTCTAATGTACTTGTAAAGTCTAATCATGTCCCCTCGCAAGCGCCTTTTTTCCAGAGAAAACAACCCCAACCTTGACAGTCTCCCCTCATAATTTAAGTCTTCCGTCCCTCTAACCAATTTAGTTGCACTTAGTCTCTGCACTCTCTCCAGCTCATTTATATCCCTCTTAAGGACTGGAGTCCAAAACTGCCCCCATACTCCAGATGAGGCCTCACCAGGGACCTATAAAGAGGCAGAATTATGTTTTCATCCCTTGAGTTAATGCCCTTTTTTATGCAAGACAGAACTTTATTTGCTTTATTAGCCACAGAATGACACTGCCCAGAATTAGACAACTTGTTATCTACAAAGACCCCAAGACCCTTCTCATTTAAGGAAACTCCCAACACACTGCCATTTAGTGTATAACTTGCATTTATATTATTTTTGCCAAAGTGCATAACTTTGCATTTATCAACATTGAACCTCATTTTCCAGTTTTCTGTCCAGTTTTCCAGTTTAGACAAATCACTGTGCAAAGTGGCAGCATCCTGCATGGAACCTTTAGTTCTGCACAATTTAGTATCATCTGCAAAAATAGAAACAGTACTTTCAATGGCCACCTCCAGGTCATTAATAAACAAGTTGAAAAGCAAGGGACCTAGTACAGAGCCCTGCGGTACTCCACTAACAACACTGGTCCAATTAGAAAATGTTCCATTTACCACCACTCTTTGTAGTCTATCTTTTAGCCAGTTCTCTATCCAGGTACAAATACTATGTTCCAGGCCAACATTCCTTCATTTAACCAGTAACCTTCTGTGTGGCACTGTATCAAATGCTTTAGCAAAGTCTAAGTAAATCACATCCACTGCCATCCCAGAATCGAGGTCTCTACTTACCTTCTCATAAAAAGAAATTAAGTTAGTCTGGCAAGATCTATTACGCATAAAACCATGCTGGCACAAACTCATAGTATTATGATTTGCTATGAAGTCCAGTATCTTATCCTTTATTAACCCTTCGACAACTTCAAACATTCGAATATTAATCACTCAATTCGAATGTAAATTCCAGTGTGAGATGTATCACACCTCGAACCATGAAAACAGTCCTAATTTGAATATTCACCACCTAAAACCTAATTAATGTACAAGTCAATGGCAGAGGTCCACTGACTCATTTGAATATGTTAATTGCCTTCCTGACATTCAAGTTTCTCTTGGAGGAAAATTTGATTCAAGTTTTGTTCGTATGTTCAATAACCAGAACCAAGCAGAACTAAACAGTGGGCTGCAGCCTATGTGTATTCAATTCTGTTCATATTCAATTCGAATACGAAACAAATTTTCAGATTGTTCCCATTCAACCGAATTTTAGACGTTAAGAATGTTTTCATAAATAACCTCCCATTCGTATTGTGAGTACATTTGAATTTATTAGAGCAAAAATCAATTCGACCTTTGACAAATCTGCCCATTAGTGTCACATTAGCGTGACGCCAAGTGAGGAAAGCAGATGGTTATTTTTGAATTCCAGGGTTGAAGGCAAGTTTTGTATAACAATTAAATGTATCGTCAATAGAGCCTCCTGTAGGCTGCCAGTCCTCATAGATGTTACCAATCAAAGCTCTCATTTAGCATTTCTATATTCGAGTTTTCAAGGGTATTTTTCAGTGAAAAAAAAAAACTCAAATTTTTTCAAGATTTATTATACCCCCGAAGCTGGAAATAGCTCAAATCCAAAAACACACCATTGAAAACTTGTCGAGGTCATGTAGAAGTCAATGGCGGTGGTCCCTTGAACCATTCGAAGATGTTACTAGCCTTTATGATGTTCAAGTTTTTTTCAGTGGGTTTCACTTGTAAACTAGATCAATTGGAGCGATTTGAGTTTTTTCACGCGAAAAACTCAATCAATTCAAGTTTTCGGGTTGTTCAACCTGAATTCACTGATTTGATTAGAAGTTTTGCATAAAATCGGAAACCATTCGAGTTTATTCAAGGTCTAAAAAAAGCTCAGGAGGCTCTAAAATTAAACCTTTGATAAATAAACCCTTAATGTGGCTCATGGATAAAAATGGTTAGGGAGCCAACTAATTCACTGATTCGATTAGAAGTTTTGAATAAAACGGGAAACCATTTGAGTTGTGAGTTCATTATAGTTTATTCAAGTTCTAAAAAAAGCTCAGGAGGCTCTAAAATTTGACCTTTGATAAATAAACCCTTAATGTGGCTCATGGATAAAACTGGTTATGGACCCCTGCATTAGGGAGAATCCTCACCTTGTTGCAGGTAGGGTACTGACACGGGTGAAAAACACTGAAGGTTCCACATCCACATGAAGGCCAAGAGACAGGTTCCTGTAGTATCCTTCCACATGCCCTGGGCCTCCGGAGTACTTAAAGTTTAGAATTCCTTCCAGTGTCTGTAAATGAAGCAGAACAGAACATTGATTACTAGACATACAATAAGGAAGCAGGGTGTTCACCCTACACACACAATGGCACCCAGTCCATCCAAATGGCTTTGTTGGAATCTTACAGTATGTGGTATGCATAAAGTCAGTGCCAATGCTTAATATTTACATTTATAACAGATTATCATAGTAAATCATTGGGTACAGTTGCCCTCTGGCATCCTGCCTAGGGTTCATTTACATCAGTGATCCTCAACCAGTGGCTCATGAGCAACTTGTTCCTCGCAAAACCCCTTGTATGTTGCTCCCAGTGACCTTAAAAGCTTATTTTTGAATTCCAGGCTTGGAGTATAGTTTTAGTTGCATAAAACCTTATGTACTGCCCAACAGAGTCTCCTGTAGGCTACCAGTCCACATATGGGGCTACCAAATAGTCAATTACTGCCCTTAATTGCTAAACATTTAGGCCGAACCACAAAATCCTTTGCAAAAGATTTGGCCAAATACTGAACCGAATCCGAATTTGCATATGCAAAGGGGTGGGAAGGGGAAAACATTTTTTACTTCCTTGTTTTGTGACAAAAAGTCACATGATTTCCCTCCCCGCATATGCAAATTAGGATTTCGATTTGGGTTTGCCGGGGCAGAAGGATTCGACTGAATCCTACTGGAAAAGGCCGAATCCAAACTGAATCCTGGATTCGTTGCATCCCTACTTGTGTTGCTCCCCAACTTTTTTTACGTTTGAATTACGCTCATGAGTAAAAAAAACAATGAAGACACCCGATATATATATTTACAGCCCCCTGTTTGTCTTAGTGTTGTGTATAACATGTAAGTCACTGCCTATACAACAGGCAGTCTGAACTGCCCCGTTTCACAGGCATTTCTGGAAACAGTAGTGAACCTGTCACAAAAATCTGTATAATAAAATCCTTTTCAAATTAAACATGAAATCCAATTTCTATATTTTATTAAAGCATTTATAGCTCTTATAGGCTCAGTTAAAAATCTCAGCTGTCAATGGGGAACTGCCACAAAATGAAAATTTAATTTAAATTCCTCATACTGAAATAAGAAGCTTTATAAATAAAATCAATTAAAAATTCTGTACCATTTCTGAAATAATTAAGTTTATCTTCACTATTCCTCTCTCAGCATCTGTTTCTCTTCATTCTCTCTTCATGCAGCAGTTGGGTGTCAGATATTCATTGACCGTTAGATCCAATATATCTTATAGGGGGGCTCCTTTTACCTAGAAGATGTATTAGAGCTCACTCTATTAGACTCACCAGACATCATGTCTCTCTACATGCAGGATTTTGTTTGTACTGGAATCAGTTATTTGAGTGAGTATCTGACACCCAACTGCTGCATGAAGGCAGAATGAAGAGAAACAAATGCTGAGAGAGGAAAGTGAAGATGAACTTGATTATTTCAGAAACAATGCAGAATTTTTTATTGATTGTGCAATAGTTCCCATTTAACGTCAAAGGCAGCAATCCATCAAGAAAGCAAATGGTGTGTCTCCTTAGCCTTTAACCAAAATCAGCTACATTCCAGATGCCGTGGAAGATTTTCTTTCCCGCTTTTACCGGCCGGCTTGCATGGTAATCAACACAAGGCTAATTACGATCTGGAGGCAAGTGGTTTATTATATTTGTTTTTCCATTGTAAAATTATTATTGCACCACAGCGATCCAAACAGATTGGCCGTGATATTGACAACATAAATCGTGAGCGGATGGAACGAAGAAACCCTTCACACAAGATACCAGTAAAACAGTTTCATTTTAGAGGAGACGCTCCAGTTGGATTAATGTCTGAACTTTTTGCATGGGATTTTTTTTTGTGGCCTTTGTATAAATTGGGCCTAGTGGTGCTTCTTGTTATTAATAGAAATGTCCTCTTCACCACTGACCATAAATATAATAGGTTCTAGTCAGAAATACAGGTATGGGACCGGTTATCCAGAAAGCTTGGGACCTGAGGTTTTCTGGTTAATGGATCTTTTTGTAATTTGGATCTTCATACCTTAAGTCTACTAGAAAATCATATAAACATTAAATAAACAGAAAAGGCAGGTTTTGCCTCCAATAAGGATTAATTATATCTTAGTTGGGATCAAGTACAAGCTACTGTTTTATTATTACACAGAAAAAGGAAATCAGTTTTAAAAATTCTGATTATTTGGATAAAATGGAGTCTATGGGAGACAGCCTTATCGTAATTTGGAACTTTCTGGATAACGGCTTTCCGGATAACGGATCCCATACCTGTTCTTTCCATGAAGTGCTGCAAAATTGACTGTTGCAAGAATTTGAGAGTGATCACTGTATGGAAACCAAAAGGAGTTGCTAGTTGTATAGCAACCGTGGCTCAGTTCGGGACTTCGGCTCCATTCGGGACTTCGGCTCCTTTCGGGACTTCGGCTCCTTTCGGGACTTCGGCTCCTTTCGGGACTTCGGCTCCATTCGGGACTTCGGCTCCATTCGGGACTTCGGCTCCATTCGGGACTTCGGCTCCATTCGGGACTTCGGCTCCATTCGGGACTTCGGCTCCATTCGGGACTTCGGCTCCATTCGGGACTCCGGCTCTTCAGTGGTTTGGCACTGTATAGAGGGTCCACTTTAAGCCCAGGTCTGGTACCCTGTGCCCCCCTATGAAGGAAACCCAAAACACACAAACTCCTTGCAAACTATTCCCTGGCAGGGGCTGAAGCAACAACACAACGACCACCATACTTACTGCTGGCACAATAGAATTGTTTTCTTAGTGATCACTGAGTAAAAGGAAATGTTTATTACAAAGAAAAAGCAAATAAGTAGAAATCATAGAAATGAAAATTTTAATTCAGAATTGCACTTTTTATCCTTTAATAACTAAGAAATAAAGGCAAACGCAAGATGAGACGAACGTTATCCAATAAAAACCATAAGAAGCAGCTCTCCATGCGTCTGTTCCAATCAGCATTAGTTGTGCACAAAGTATCTGACTAGAGAAATCCATTTGGTTACCCAGACGAGCAGAGCGAATGCAGGGCGAGTGCGAGTCCCACGTGAGGAACCAGCCCCACGTACCTCTGAAGTCACATAGAAATAACATAAAAATCCTACGGAAAGGAAAAGCAGCCAAAGCAAATTGGGCTCAGGGCCGTGGATGGCAAGGATACAGCAGAAAGGGAAAGTCTGCAACTTTGTGGAGTTTGGCAACATTACAGGAAAAATATTCTAAAAACGCTTGTTCAATTAAAATTCGGCAGATAAAGCACTTGAGGGAGACACTAAGAAACCTTGTGATTCAGAATATCTCACGTGCCGCTTCATATGCACAATTTACCCCCATGTCAACAAACTTGGCTTCCCGAACGTTAAGTTTTTTGTAATTGGATCCTCGGGTACAGAGTAACAAGGAATGGGATAACAAAGGATCCCCTCACTCTGTCGGAATAACTCTTTATTTACAGAAGGGTGGCTCAGTCTTCAAGAGAATCAGAATAATGGTCATCAGTAATAATTTAACATATTTACATCACTGAACAGTAGGACCGGTCAACTCCAATCAGAGGCCCTTCAAGTGGAACCAAAGAAGCTACAGTAGTCTGTACACTTGAGTCCCTTCCCTATAGGCTGTATATAAATATATTCTCCTCGGTGGAGCTTCAGACTGCTCACTAACTAACCTGAGCCTATCTCTCACTCCTAAAAGGAGCTATTACTGAACTATCCTCACAGCAGCAACTAGGATTACCACCTTTCAACATCACTCAGAGCGGGACGGTGACGTTGCGGGGGCGGAACTGTGATGTTGCGGGGGCGGGATGGTGACGTTGCAGCGGTGGGACCATGACATCGCAGAGGTGGGTCGACAGGGGGGTGAGGCAATTACGTGGCGATTGGCCGATCGCCGCATCAATCTCAGGGATTCAGCACGGTTTTCCTAATTTGGAAAACCAGGCAGGCAGTTTTGACCCGGGAAGCCCTTCAAAAAACCGGGCTGTACAGGTCAAAACCGGGCAGGTGGCAACCCTACCAGCGACAACTATATCAACTCCGGCCCTAACTTGCACCCAATCCACCAAAGCACCAATCCAAGAACAGGCAGAGCACATGTTTATAGAACAGAAAAATGGCATCTACTGGCCAGTTACTGAACTAACTAACCCAGGAAAAGGAAACCGTTTGCCCTCCTAACTGTAAGTTAAGATCATACTATCCAAAACCTTAGGGCACTGCCCGAATAAAGGGTAACTAAACCAGTTCTCTACACTGACAACATCACATTCCATACAAATGAAACTGTGATGCACAATGGGATAGGGAAATTGGTTGAAGACAGTGGAGTCAATTGGGGTCTTTACTGTGCTGTCTAAGGGAATCAATATGGCACCTCCCTCCTCCCATATGTATAAATACAAATATACAGAGAAGGAATGTTCTGGGCACACAATAAGCTATACCCTCATACTGTACTGTCTAAGGGAATCAATATGACGCCTCCCTCCTCTCATATGTATAAATACAAATATACAGAGAAGGAATGTTCTGGGCACACAATAAGCTATACCCTCATACTGTACTGTCTAAGGGAAACAATATGGCTGCTCCCTCCTCCCATATGTATAAATACAAATATACAGAGAAGGAATGTTCTGGGCACACAATAAGCTATACCCTCATACTGTACTGTCTAAGGGAATCAATATGGCACCTCCTCCTCCCATATGTATAAATACAAATATACAGAGAAGGAATGTTCTGGGCACACAATAAGCTATACCCTCATACTGTACTGTCTAAGGGAATCAATATGGCACCTCCTCCTCCCATATGTATAAATACAAATATACAGAGAAGGAATGTTCTGGGCACACAATAAGCTATACTCTCATAGTATACTGTCTAAGGGAATCAATATGGCACCTCCAACCTAGAGCCCTATGCATATCTGTGGATGAACCTGAACATGGTGTTACTTCTATGCTCAAGTGATAGGAGAATAAATGCAGGTGTCACTATAATGATGATTTATGCCGGAATAAGCAATTTATGATCCAATCTTATCATTTGCAAGCGTAGGTAAATGTAGTGCTGTGCGGCGCAAATTTTCAGGGCCAATTTAATTTAGCAGTGAAGGTCAAGAACTATAAAGTGACTGGGATATGAAGCAAAGTGACCCTGGGTCGGCAGCCTTGGCTCGGAACACCGTGACCACTGAGTCATTACTGAAAGCCATCACTGCGCAGGAATGAGACGCCAGCCTCTCACAATGGGAATGAGATCTTATTGCACAGTTTTGGGAAATTGCTTAGAATGACATTTTCTTTTGTTATTTAAAAAAAACTTCCCCTTTAACAGAGCAGTTTAACCTGAGATCATTAGATGGAGCAGGAGGGATACATTTCTGTTGCCTCGACAAGAAATCCTACATTTATCCCGGGGCCAATCTTCTACCAAGTCACATGAAAAAGATTCCAGGAAAATGACAGTCACTGACCTGGAATATTATTCATCGCTACTGGCGGGCGCACAACAGCAACGGCGTGTGATGTACAGGGAATCCATTTTGTGCCAAGTGCCAGCAACTCCCTGACAGCCAATATCTTACAGGTCAATTGGACTCTCGCTGTCGCCTCAACAGCAAAACCAGCATAATAGGGGCAAAGAATGCAGATTAATTCTGCCTATCACATTCTGCCCTGTTAGTAAATGAGGCCGGAGGTGTTGTCTTTCCCTGAATTAAAGGAGAACTAAAGCCTAACTAAAGAAGTAGGTAGAAATGTTGTACATGATGTTTTGTGCTTCTGTACCAGCCCAAGGCAACCACAGCCCTTTAGCAGTAAAGATCTGTGTCTCCAAAGATGCCCCAGTAGCTCCCCATCTTCTTTTCTGCTGATTCACTGCACATGCTCTGTGCTGCTGTCACTTACTGAGCTTAGGGAGCCACTCACAATATACAGTACACATAGAATAGAAATGTCACAATATAAGGCTGATTAGTAATTAATACACATAATTACTACATGGCAGCACAGAAACCAGTGCAATTAGCATCAGAATTGAATAATCAGCAAACCTGTAGCATCAGCTTATATTACAGCCAGGGAAGCTCATTTTCTGCTGGATAATTAGTGACGAGCCCTAAGCTTAGCTTCTCAACAGCCAATCAGAGCCCACTGAGCATGTGAGTGTCACAGACACTTTCCAAGATGGTGACCCCCTGTGACAAGTTTGAAGTCCTGGATCATTGCTGCTATTGACAAGCTCAAACTTTAGCCTCGTGCAATAAGTTCACTATATAAAATATGCCGTTTTTAGCCATATTAATTTTAAGGGTTTAGTTCTCCTTTAAACTGCCCTCTCAGAATGGGAACCCAAGCTTTCATCCACTGCCTGGGCCCCCTTTCTGTCCCTGTACAATCTGCTGATCAATGAGCCGACAGTTGCCCTTGTGCACACACACACTGACAGTCACCACTGGCCCTGGCTAAATATAAACTATGGCAAGCCTGTAGGGACATAAATAATGCAGGGAGTATTTGATTTTCTCTGCTCTCAGCCAAGCAATTCCTGCAGAAGAATAGAAACCTTTCCATACGTTCAACAGCGATTAGAGAGGAGCTAAAAATAGACAGAAGCAGCGAGGAAGAGACCAAGTGAAGAGAGGGGGGCCTGCCTCCAGGCTGTTAGATAAACTGAGGCATTAACTGGCAGTTGAATAGCGGGTCAGGTGGCAGATGGGATAACAGCACGAACGGAATATTAATATTTTGAATTCCCGATGCCTTTCACCCCTTTATGCTGGTGTAGTGCTATGTACAAAGGCATGGCGTATATGAGATCATATTACTAAGCCAATGTCAAGGTTTTGGGAAGGAATCAGGTCAATCCCAACTCCCTCCTCAACACAATCCTAATGGTTTGATATTTGACCGTCTTAAATTCCTGGTGCCTCAACACAACATGTGCAACTCCACCTTCTCCCCTTCATGGTCTCCATACGTCCTCTCTCCTTCTCCATATTTATTTATACAGGCAGGAGACCTGTTACCCACAATACTCAGGACCTGGGGCTTTCTGGATAACAGATCTTTCCATAATTTGGATCTTCATACCTTAACGCTACTAGAAAACATTAAATAAACCCAATAGGCTGGTTTTGCTTCCGATAAGGATTAATTATATCTTAGTTGGGATCAAGTACAAGCTGCTGTTTTATTTTTACAGAAAAAAAGGAAATCAATTTTAATCATTTGGATTATTTCAATAAAATGGAGTCTATAGGAGACAACCTTTTCTGTAATTCAGAACTTTCTGCATAGCGGGTTTCCAGATAACGATTCCCATACCTGTATAATAAATGGAACACATTTAGCAACCAATAAGATGTCCTCATTTAAACCGGTGCCCAGTAAATGCTACCTGCTGAATGGTTGCCATAGGTCATGAGAAGTGCTCCTTATGACATAACCTCCTACGTCTCCTCCCAACCATGTGACCTAGCAGCCCCCCCCCCCAAAACTTTGGGAAGCCTCAAGTCCCAGTCACTGAATGCCACAGTAACAGAATGCTTGTGAGGTCTCCTGACACGGTTCGACTCTAGAGATCCTGGGGAGATGTGACTGCAGGAAGCCCTGCTTGGTGGTATCTTCTATCTCCTGGGATCTGCATGGGCACATCAATGTGGTACCACAGTGGGAGGTACTGAGGTAGCGGTCAGTTTAATTCAGTGGTTCCCAACCAGTGGCCCATGAGCAACATGTTCCTCACCAACCCATGGATGTTGTTCCCAGTGGCCTCAAAGCAGGTGCTTATTTTTGAATTCCAGGCTTGGAGGCAAGTTTTGGTTGTTTAAAACCCAGGTGTACTGCTAAACAGACCCTCCTGTAGGCTGCCAGTTCACATAGGGACTAACAAATAGCCAATCACATCCCTTAATTGCCCCCCCCCCTCAGGAACTTTTCATGCTTGTGTTGCTCTCCAAGTTTGAATGTGGCTCATGGGTAGAAAACAGTTGGGGATCCTTAGTTGAATTGCTTAAAGGGGAACTAAACTCTAATTCTAAAATAGAATAATGCTAGAAATGTTGTATTTTGTATTCTAAACATAAACATGTACTTACTGCATCAGAAGCCCAATTCAACAAATGATTTATGTTTTCAAAGTTGCCCGCAGGGGGCTGTTATCTTGTAACTTTGTTAAAAATCTTTGCAAGACCAAGACTACGCACACGCTCAGTGCTGTCTGGGCTTCAGTTGGGAGGTTAAGCTTAGGGATCATCATAAATTATCAAAACAACACAAGTCAAATAATGTGTGCCAGCAAGACTGATTAATAATCAGAATATACAGACTGCTCTGCCGATACAAATCTCTACACAGTCGCCGGCTGCTCTACAGGGAAACAAACAAAGCTGCTCAAGTAAGGTGTGGGGGCTCAGCCTACAGTCTGAAAGTATGATTGTTTCCCTGCAGAGCAATTAGGGACCATCTGAAGTTTCTTATCCTCAGCAGCCAGAGCAAGTAAAACGAAGGGGGAATTTGATTGCATACAGTCAGGTTTATTATCAAAACGGTACACATTTTTTAATCAAAATATATTGGAAATGTTTCATTAAAGAAAGTAAAAATGAGATTTAATTTTTTTGTCTTTACATCCCCTTAAATATCTGTTTGTCTTGTGGGCCTATTGGCTGGTTTAATCCCAATTGTATTTCCATAAAAGAAAAAGACTATAGAAAGAAATGGATGAAGCAGGAGACATCAGCATTCAGCGAGAAAGCCGGTCCCATAATCCACCACCCCCCAATGATTCAATTTGCACGGCATCTCCTTAACATCCACATCAACTGATCACTTGCTGCTCTTAGAGTAAGAGAAGCAAAGAAAGTGTGCTTGGGGCTAAACACTGAATAAACAGAAATGGCACCTGGAGAAAATGGAACAGAGAATGAATTTGTTGTAAATGAGTGCCGGAGTCAGTCTGCAGCTGCCCAGCTACAAGTTGTACAGCTTACAGAGATAAAGACTCCAGAGGCCAGGACTAACACAAGAACAACTTTAGTCCTTCTCTTCACTTAACTAAAGACTAACACCTATGCACAGCTTACACCAAAGGCCCCCTCACAATAACACCCACTCTCCCCAATAAGGCCCCACTCCCATGTATTATTAAAGGCAGAGTAATGAGGTTGTGGGCACCATTTATCTGTCATCAGATGGAAATCGTGTCAACGAGAAAATATGGTAACCATGAATTCTATAATAGATCATAATGAGCAGCCAAAGGTAAATGCTGATAGTAGCATGACAATAGAGTTATTAAAAATACACATGTATTTCCATTAGACACACAGATATTTTTTAAATGGTCCTGTCTTCAGTTACAAGTATAAGTGCAGATGCTGGGAGCTGTAGTTTAAAGGAGAAGGAAAGCTACCAAAGCAGTTTATTGCCAATAGATTAGTCACAAGAGTGCAAGCTATAAGAGTATTTTTATTCCGCAGAATGATTTGGCAAACTGTTTGTTTAGAATAGCAGCTGCCATATTAGCTTGGTGTGACATCACTTCCTGCCTGAGTCTCTCCCTGCTCACTCATAGCTCTGGGCTCAGATTACAGTAGGGAGAGGAGGAGGAAGGGGGAAAAGCGAGGGGGAGTGGGAAAGAGGAGCAAACTGAGCATGCTCAAGCCCTAGCCCTGGAGGTTTAAGCTGAAAACAGGAAGTCTGATACAGAAGCCCATGAGTACACAATAGAAGGAAAGAAATGTGGGGTTTCTTTTGACAGAGGACTCAGAGCAGCATTACTACCTTTCTGATAAAGCTGACTTACTTTTAGCCTTTCCTTCTCCTTTAAGAAACCTTTGGTGATCCCTGACAAATCATCGTCTATTACAGGGTCGCACCAGAACAAACACCACTGGCCCTCAACCCATTTATCATTCACTAACCATCATGTGTGTTTAAATTTAGAATCCACTGACACAGCGACACTTTTCGTTGCTCTCCATTTATATTGTCACTGACAAGATTTAATGATCATTGATGCCTAAACACCCATGTGACCTCTATTGAGTCGCCTCAAATAACATGACTTATTTATCCCTAACATCCTAGGAGTCATCTGTGTATTCACAAGAGGCGTGTAAAGGAATTCTCACAAATCTATTGCAATCATCAGCTCAGAAATGTAACAGAGGTTTCCTGACATAATGGAGGGGCGCCCAAGTGCCTAACAGTGTTACAGGTACATATAAATGTTGGGGTAACAGTTACCCTGCTATAGTTCCAGGGGTACCCAGGGTACAAATAAGCACTCACCCCAAATCTCCCCCTAACTGACCTTCAGACTGGGCCCCCTTAGCTCATAACAAGGTTACAGATATATAGAAACATTGGGGTGTCACCCTGCTATAGTTCCAGGGGTACCCAGGGCACAAATAAACACTCACCCCAAATCTCCCCCTAACTGACCTTCAGACTGGGCCCCCTTAGCTCATAACAAAGTTACAGATATATAGAAACATTGGGGTAACAGTCACCCTGCTATAGTTCCAGGGGTACCCAGGGCACAAATAACCACACACCCCAAATCTCCCCCTAACTGACCTTCAGACTGGGCCCCCTTAGCTCATAACAAAGTTACAGATATATAGAAACATTGAGGTAACAGTCACCCTGCTATAGTTCCAGGGGTACCCAGGGTACGAATAAGCACTCACCCCAAATCTCCCCCTAACTGACCTTCAGGCTGGGTCCCCTTAGCTCATAAAAAGGTTACAGATATATAGAAACATTGGGGTAACAGTAACCCTGATATAGTTCTAGGGGTACTCAGGGCAAGTCAGAAACGTCAGTTGAGTTAGTGTATATATACTAACAATGCAATGAGGCTGTGACCACAAAATACATATAGACAAATACAAGAGTCCTCTGCACTCAACCCATTATCAACTACATCACCGTCATCCCATCCCTTGTTTGTTATAGTTATACAGGAGCAGTGACCAGCTCCATGTTGTAGCTCCCACCCTTCCCAGCTATAGTCAGGTGATCCCACTGGTGTCTAATAAAAGGGCAGCCAAGTTTGGGAGTTTTACTTTGAAAGCAGCGAGTAAGTTGCAGGTAAAACTTGTGTCCCTGTGTAAAATGTATAATGAAGCAATAGAATTCTTAATGAATCAGATAAAATTAAGCGTAGGACTGGCCAGATATGGGATGACTGTGACGTAGTTGTTCAGCTTAAATATATTGCAATATATGGACAAACAATCCCTGTGTTGTTTAAAGGGTAAGGCATTTTTCAGTAGCAGTAGCACAAAATGTCTCTGTCTTAAATATATTGATAATGGGTTGAGTGCAGAGGACTCTTGTATTTGTATATAATACACAAAAGCCATGAATATTCTGTAAATTATATCCTTATAAACGGTGACTAGTGATGTCCTCAGTTATAAACGGTGAGTTCTGATGTCATTTCTGTCACATGACTCACTAAAATTTGTGTATTATAATTAATAAAGTACCCCCAGTTGTAAAATATGAGGATATTATAAGTTACCTCGGAGTTCCATGACCTGTATAAAAACACGTGTTTTTATATGGTCATGAAACTCCTCGCTAACTTATAATATCCTTATATTTTACAAGAGGATGTACTTTATTCACTATATTATATATAAAAATTCCCAATCCGGTGCACTCTCAACCAAATGGCATCAGCCTGGGTGCTAGTAAAAAAAACATGTAGTAGATACAAAAAGCCGCACTATTAGGTCTTATTTAGTGAAAAAAATCAAATGAAGTTTTATTCAACATTTTGGCAACAACACTCGTGCCGTCTTCAGGAAGATGGCACGAGTGTTGTTGCCAAAACGCTGAATAAAACTTTATTTGATTTTTGTTCACTAAATAAGACCCAGGAGTATATATATATATCATACCTCCCAACATTTTGGAAGTAAAAAGAGGGGAAAAAAAAAATTTCCGCATGTAGCGCAGCAATTTTTGGACCACACCCCTTTCTGTGGCCACACCCTCTAATTACCATGTTTGTTTTACAAAATTTGGCAGGTTATGAAAGTTTGAAAATATTTCTCCTTATCTAAACTGTGTTTTTGTGTCTCTGAATTGTTACAAAGTATCTTATTTGCACCTGTTAGCTGTTCTGGGCTCTCTGCTAAAAGCCAATTTTCTGGCTGTTCGGTGCAGAGAAAAGATGGACTTTCCAGTACAAATGAGGGACTGCGGGTTGAGCTGTCAAAAGAGGGACTGTCCCTCTGAAAAAGGGACAGTTGGGAGGTATGATATATATATATATATATATATATATATATATATATATATTTTCACATGTATGGTCCCTTGCTGGGTATCATGCCTGGTTGGCTCATGTATGGCCATGTTAAAACATGCGCTGCTATAGTTCCAGGGGTAACAAGCATCCACCCCAAAGTTGTTAACCTCAAAGCCTGGAATGTGTTTCTCTTAATAAAGGGGTCCATCTTGTGGTTCCTCAGGTGTAGTTGAAAATGTCTCAGCTATGGCACCATCCCACTTATTTTGAAACCTAAATAAAGCGTTTTTTTTTTTCTTAGTGAAAACACTGACCTTTATTGAAGCTGGGCCCAAAAGACTCACAGTGAAAGTGCCATAGAGAGAACATAATTGCCACTTTAAATTCAATATGGCTGCTGTATGTGTATAGTGATCATAATGAGGCACAGCTTCACGTGGGGTTTGAGTCTCTGAAGTGGATAATAATAATAATAATGTGCAAATAAATATGGCCAGTTTCGCATTCTATAACGTCAGAAGGAATTTGTCGATTGACTGGCGGTTGGACAATATATCAGAAACTGGTGGGATCCCATTAATTCCACACAGTTAGCGCAGCTTTCTCCATCGCTGGACCGTGACTTGATTTTCCGTCACTTGAGCCCTTGTCACTGTTAGTTCAGCATTAAGTCAGAAGTAATTTCCTCCTATACTGTAAGTAACATCTCCTTCAACATGACCTTGAGGAACCCTCCTACAGACAAGTCGCAGTTCATTAGGTAGAACACCGGTAACGATGGTGGTGCAGATAATTATCCCTCGCTGTACAGAACAGGCCGGGATTTAAAGGAACCAAACACAAAACTGTCCAGCTGCCAATGGAATGACCATGAACCAAAATCTGAGAAATGTAAGAAGAGCCATTGGCCAAGACAAACCCTACAGTCAAGAAACCAATCAGGCTGGAAGCCACCATGAAACGGCTAAAATAACCCAAATACATATACCCTCTGTCTACTGATTTACCCATATACAGGTATGGGACCGGTTATCCAGAATGCACGGAACCTGGGGTTTTCCGGATAATGGATCTTTCCGTAATTTGGATCTTCATACCTTAAGTCTACTAGAAAATCATATAAACATGAAATAAACCCAATTGGCTGGTTTTGCTTCCAATAAGGATTAATTATATGTTAGTTGAGATGAAGTACAAGTTCCTGTTTTATTATTAAAAAATCTTTTCAAAATTTGGATTATTTGATTATAACGGAGTCTATCGGAGAAGGCTTTTACGTAATTCTGAGCTTTCTGGATAATGGGTTTTCGGATAACGGATCCTATACATATATGCCTGGGTTATCAAGAATAGATATGGGGTCACATCTGAACTGATCTAGGCTGGATCTGGCATGGCATTTAAAGGGGTGGTTTACCTTTAAAGTAACTATTGTATGTTATAGAACGGTTAATTCTAAGCAACTTTTCAATTGATTTTCATTATTTTCTTCTGACTCTTTGCAGCTTTCAAATGGGCGTCGCTGTCCCCTTCTAAAAAAAACAAATGTATTGTTATTGTTACTTTTTATTACTCATCTTTCTATTCAGGCCTCTCCTATTCATATTCCAGTCTCGTATTCAAATCAATGCATGGTTGCTAGGGGAATTTGGACCCTAGTTACTAGATTGCTTAAAATGCAAATTGAAGAGCAGCTGAAAAAGCTAAATAACTCAAAAACCTTCAATAATAAAAAATGAATACAAATTGCAAATGATCTCAGAATATCACTCTCTACATCATACTAAACCCCTTTAAACGGATTGACCCATTGATTCACCACCGGGGGGTAAATAGGGTGTTGCAGCCAGGGGCCTCATGACAGAAGGGGGCTCACTATGGAAATTGGGTGTGTGCTGTGGGGTATGTGGAATAATTATGGAGTGGCCTAAGTGGATCAGGGTGGATGGGGCATTTTTTCCATTGGGACCTCATTTTATTTCTCAGCAGGGTCAACATTCCAAAGGATCCAGAGGACCAGTGGGCTAATAAGGGAGGATCCTGAATATACTAGTGTGAATATACTATACTAGTGTGGGCTACATGATTACTGATGACGGCCTTGGGCATGAACTTTGAATGTACAAGTACAGGATCCATTATCTGGAAACTAGGGATGATCGAAATCCACTTTTTTTGGATTCGGCCGACTCCTTCACGAAAGAGTCGGCCGAATACCGAATGGAATCCTAATGTGCATATGCAAATTAGGGGTGGGAAGGGGAAAACATTTTTTACTTCCTTGTTTTCCGACAAAAAGTGACGCAATCTCCCTCCCTGCAACTAGGATTCGGGCAGGCAGAAAGATTCGGCCGAATCTGAATCTGGTGAAAAAAGGCCGAATCCTGGCTGAATCCCGAACCGAATCCTGGATTCGGTGCATCCCTACTGTAAACCCATTATCCAGAAAGTTCTGAAATACAGAAAGGTTGTCTCCCAGAGACTCCATTTTATCCAAATTTCGAAAAATGTTTTCCTTTTTCTGTATAATAAGAAACAGTAATTTGTACTTGATCCCAACTGAGATATAATTAATCCTTATTGGAAGCAAAACCAGCCTATTGGCTTTATTTAACCCTTTCCCTGCCAGCCGTTTTGTCCTAGATGCGAACATCTACTGCCAAGCAGTTTTTAGATATTTTGCACTCTTTCACTTTAAGGGCCTTTCCTGGGGTGGTCTTTTAGTTAACCCAGGAAAACAATATATTGTTTTTTTCAGGACAACCTGAACATTCACAATATGCAAGAATTTTGGTGTAATTCTACTTCTCTAAAAAAATATTGGATTCTAAGTGTCAAATAAAATGAAAAAAATCATGTTGCATGAAGAACAATCACATATATCAGAAACATCATTCATTTTATGTATGAGAACACAGCCGATTTAGAAAGGTCTATGTCTCCTGAACGCGACAATACCAAATATATATCGTTTTATGGAGATTTCTCACTTGTATAGCTCAAAATCTACAAGCAGTACACAACCAAATTTCCAAAGCAACACTCCCCAAACGGCATACTTTTGATTTCAAGGCCAAACATTCCGCTAACAGTAGGTTTACCCTAGAAAACTACCCATTACTAGAAAGAACAGATTCTGGTGAATCAAAAATGGGTAGAAATATCTTTGTACTCCAAACCACTAAGTTGCAATTGTTTCCTAAAGTTATAATGTTTTATAGAAATTGGTGAATTTTTTGAAAAATGACCTCAAAGCTTCCACTCTACAGCAACATATCTCCCACACATCATTAGGTATCAATGTAAAACACCCCCAATATAAAATCCTGGGTCAAATGAACAGTTTGATGCCCAATATGAATAGATGTACCCAAGCACGTGGCATAGGAGGCCCCAAAAGGAAGACCCCCCGTTTGTTCTGTCATTTCAGATACTGCAAAATCAACACATTTACATCGTTTTGGGGGGCGGCAAAGGTAGAAAAAAGTACGTTCACCCCAGAAAACCATATATTTTCGGAAAGTACACATTCCCCTGAATCCAATTTGGGTATGCATGTCTTTCTACGCCAAAGTACCAAGCCGCAAATCATTCCTAAATTTGGTGATTTAGGTGACATTTCCAAAAATCACCTCAAAATATCTACTCTGCAGCATCGTATTACCCACATACTTTTAGGTATCAAGACAAATCACCCCAAATATGAAAGCCTAGGGTCCTCTGAACAGTTTGATGCCCAATATGTATAGGTGTACCCAAGCACGTGGCATACAGGGGCCCCAAAAGGAAGACCCCCATATAGTCTGTCATTTCAGGTACTGCAAAATCAACACATTTACATTGTTTTGGGGGGGGGGCAAAAGTAGAAAACAGTAAGTTCACCCCAGAAAACCATATATTTTCGGAAAGTACACATTCCAACGAATCCAAATTGGGTATGCATGTCTTTCTACGCCAAAGTACCAAGCCGCAAATCATTCCTAAATTTGGTGATTTAGGTGACATTTCCAAAAATCACCTCAAAATATCTACTCTGCAGCATCGTATTACCCACATACTTTTAGGTATCAAGACAAATCACCCCAAATATGAAAGCCTAGGGTCCTCTGAACAGTTTGATGCCCAATATGTATAGGTGTACCCAAGCATGTGGCATATAGAGGCCCTAAAAGGAAGACCCCCATATAGTCTGATATTTCAGGTACTGCAAAATCAACACATTTACATTGTTTTGGGGGGGCAAAAGTAGAAAACAGTAAGTTCACCCCAGAAAACCATATATTTTCGGAAAGTACACATTCCCACGAATTCAAATTGGGTATGCATGTCTTTCTACGCCAAAGTACCAAGCCGCAAATCATTCCTAAAGTTGGTGATTTAGGTGAATTTTCCAAAAATCACCTCAAAATATCTACCCTGCAGCATCATTTACCCACATACTTTTAGGTATCAAGAGAAATCACCCCAAATATGAAAGCCTAGGGTCCTCTGAACAGTTTGATGCCCAATATGTATAGGTGTACCCAAGCACGTGGCATACAGGGGCCCCAAAAGGAAGACCCCCATATAGTCTGTCATTTCAGGTACTGCAAAATCAACACATTTACATCGTTTTGGGGGGGGCAAAAGTAGAAAACAGTAAGTTCACCCCAGAAAACCATATATTTTCGGAAAGTACACATTCCAACTAATCCAAATTGGGTATGCATGTCTTTCTACGCCAAAGTACCAAGCCGCAAATCATTCCTAAATTTGGTGATTTAGGTGACATTTCCAAAAATCACCTCAAAATATCTACTCTGCAGCATCGTATTACCCACATACTTTTAGGTATCAAGACAAATCACCCCAAATATGAAAGCCTAGGGTCCTCTGAACAGTTTGATGCCCAATATGTATAGGTGTACCCAAGCATGTGGCATATAGAGGCCCTAAAAGGAAGACCCCCATATAGTCTGACATTTCAGGTACTGCAAAATCAACACATTTACATTGTTTTGGGGGGGCAAAAGTAGAAAACAGTAAGTTCACCCCAGAAAACCATATATTTTCGGAAAGTACACATTCCAACGAATCCAAATTGGGTATGCATGTCTTTCTACGCCAAAGTACCAAGCCGCAAATCATTCCTAAATTTGGTGCTTTAGGTGATATTTCCAAAAATCACCTCAAAATATCTACCCTGCAGCATCGTATTACACACATACTTTTAGGTATCAAGACAAATCACCCCAAATATGAAAGCCTAGGGTCCTCTGAACAGTTTGATGCCCAATATGTATAGGTGTACCCAAGCATGTGGCATATAGAGGCCCTAAAAGGAAGACCCCCATATAGTCTGACATTTCAGGTACTGCAAAATCAACACATTTACATTGTTTTGGGGGGGCAAAAGTAGAAAACAGTAAGTTCACCCCAGAAAACCATATATTTTCGGAAAGTACACATTCCAACGAATCCAAATTGGGTATGCATGTCTTTCTACGCCAAAGTACCAAGCCGCAAATCATTCCTAAATTTGGTGCTTTAGGTGATATTTCCAAAAATCACCTCAAAATATCTACCCTGCAGCATCGTATTACACACATACTTTTAGGTATCAAGACAAATCACCCCAAATATGAAAGCCTAGGGTCCTCTGAACAGTTTGATGCCCAATATGTATAGGTGTACCCAAGCATGTGGCATATAGAGGCCCTAAAAGGAAGACCCCCATATAGTCTGACATTTCAGGTACTGCAAAATCAACACATTTACATTGTTTTGGGGGGGCAAAAGTAGAAAACAGTAAGTTCACCCCAGAAAACCATATATTTTCGGAAAGTACACATTCCAACGAATCCAAATTGGGTATGCATGTCTTTCTACGCCAAAGTACCAAGCCGCAAATCATTCCTAAATTTGGTGCTTTAGGTGATATTTCCAAAAATCACCTCAAAATATCTACCCTGCAGCATCGTATTACACACATACTTTTAGGTATCAAGACAAATCACCCCAAATATGAAAGCCTAGGGTCCTCTGAACAGTTTGATGCCCAATATGTATAGGTGTACCCAAGCATGTGGCATATAGAGGCCCTAAAAGGAAGACCCCCATATAGTCTGACATTTCAGGTACTGCAAAATCAACACATTTACATTGTTTTGGGGGGGCAAAAGTAGAAAACAGTAAGTTCACCCCAGAAAACCATATATTTTCGGAAAGTACACATTCCAACGAATCCAAATTGGGTATGCATGTCTTTCTACGCCAAAGTACCAAGCCGCAAATCATTCCTAAATTTGGTGCTTTAGGTGATATTTCCAAAAATCACCTCAAAATATCTACCCTGCAGCATCGTATTACCCACATACTTTTAGGTATCAAGACAAATCACCCCAAATATGAAAGCCTAGGGTCCTCTGAACAGTTTGATGCCCAATATGTATAGGTGTACCCAAGCATGTGGCATATAGAGGCCCTAAAAGGAAGACCCCCATATAGTCTGACATTTCAGGTACTGCAAAATCAACACATTTACATTGTTTTGGGGGGGCAAAAGTAGAAAACAGTAAGTTCACCCCAGAAAACCATATATTTTCGGAAAGTACGCATTCCAACGAATCCAAATTGGGTATGCATGTCTTTCTACGCCAAAGTACCAAGCCGCAAATCATTCCTAAATTTGGTGCTTTAGGTGATATTTCCAAAAATCACCTCAAAATATCTACCCTGCAGCATCGTATTACACACATACTTTTAGGTATCAAGACAAATCACCCCAAATATGAAAGCCTAGGGTCCTCTGAACAGTTTGATGCCCAATATGTATAGGTGTACCCAAGCATGTGGCATATAGGGGCCCTAAAATGAAGACCCCCCCTTGTATGTTCTGTCATTTCAGGTACTGCAAAATCAACACATTTACATCGTTTTGGGGGGGGCAAAGGTAGAAAAAAGTAAGTTCACCCCAGAAACCCATATATTTTCGGAAAGTACACATTCCCACGAATCTAAATTGGGTATGCATGTCTTTGTACTCCAAAGTACAAAGCCGCAAACCATTCCTAAATTTGGTGATTTTGGGGACATTTCCAAAAATGACTTCAAAATTTCGACCCTGCAGCATCGTATTACCCACATACTTTTAGGTATCAAGACAAATCACCCCAAATATGAAAGCCTAGGGTCCTCTGAACAGTTTGATGCCCAATATGTATAGGTGTACCCAAGCACGTGGCGTATAGGGGCCCCAAAACGAAGACCCCCATATGGTCTGTCATTTCAGGTACTGCAAAATCAACACATTTACATTGTTTTGAGGGGGGCAAATGTAGAAAAAAGTAAGTTCACCCCAGAAAACCATATATTTTCGGAAACTACACATTCCCATGGATCTAAATTGGGTATGCATGTCTTTGTAATCCAAAGTACCAAGCCGCAAACCATTCCTAAATTTGGTGATTTTGGGGACATTTCCAAAAATGACTTCAAAATTTCGACCCTGCAGCATCGTATTACCCACATACTTTTAGGTATCAAGACAAATCACCCCAAATATGAAAGCCTGGGGTCCTCTGAACAGTTTGATGCCCAATATGTATAGGTGTACCCAAGCACGTGGCGTATAGGGGCCCCAAAACGAAGACCCCCATATGGTCTGTCATTTCAGGTACTGCAAAATCAACACATTTACATTGTTTTGGGGGGGCAAAAGTAGAAAACAGTAAGTTCACCCCAGAAAACCATATATTTTCGGAAAGTACACATTCCAACGAATCCAAATTGGGTATGCATGTCTTTCTACGCCAAAGTACCAAGCCGCAAATCATTCCTAAATTTGGTGCTTTAGGTGATATTTCCAAAAATCACCTCAAAATATCTACCCTGCAGCATCGTATTACACACATACTTTTAGGTATCAAGACAAATCACCCCAAATATGAAAGCCTGGGGTCCTCTGAACAGTTTGATGCCCAATATGTATAGGTGTACCCAAGCACGTGGCGTATAGGGGACCCAAAACGAAGACCCCCATATGGTCTGTCATTTCAGGTACTGCAAAATCAACACATTTACATTGTTTTGAGGGGGGCAAATGTAGAAAAAAGTAAGTTCACCCCAGAAAACCATATATTTTCGGAAAGTACACATTCCCACGGATCTAAATTGGGTATGCATGTCTTTGTACTCCAAAGAACCAAGCCGCAAACCATTCCTAAATTTGGGGATTTTGGGGACATTTCCAAAAATGACTTCAAAATATCTACCCTGCAGCATCGTATTACCCACATACTTTTAGGTATCAAGAGAAATCACCCCAAATATGAAAGCCTAGGGTCCCCTGAACAGTTTGATGCCCAATATGTATAGGTGTACCCAAGCACGTGGCATACAGGGGCCCCAAAAGAAAGACCCCCATATGGTCTGTCATTTCAGGTACTGCAAAATCAACACATTTACATTGTTTTTGGGGGGGGGCAAAGGTAGAAAAAAGTTCACCCCATAAAACCATATATTTTCGGAAAGTACACATTCCTGCGAATCCAAATCGGGTATGGATGTCTTTGTACTCCAAAGTACCAAGCCGCAAACCATTTCTAAATTTGGTGATTTTGGGGACATTTCCAAAAATCACCTCAAAATTTTCACCCTCTAGCATCGTAGTTCCCACATACTTTTAGGTATCAAGAGAAATCACCCCAAATATGAAAGCCTGGGGTCCTCTGAACAGTTTGATGCCCAATATGTATAGGTGTACCCAAGCACGTGGCATATAGGGCCCCAAAACAAAGACCCTCAAATGGTCTGTCATTTCAGGTACTGCAAAATCAACACATTTACATTGTTTTGGGGGGGGCAAAGGTAGAAAAAAGTGCGTTCACCCCATAAAACCATATATTTTTGGAAAGTACACATTCCTGCGAATCCAAATTGGGTATGCATGTCTTTGTACTCCAAAGTACCAAGTCGCAAGCCTTTCCTAAATTTGGCGATAAAAGCAACTGTTTTTACATTTCTGAAAATCGCCTAAAAATATTGCAATTGGCCGCATTTATCTCACCCAATTTCTTACATACAATTGTAAAACACCATAAATATTGATGCCAAGGGTCTACTGAACAGTTTGATGCCCAATATGCATAGATATACCAAGGCAGCTGGCATGTGCGGACCCCAAATAAAAATAGTGAATATGAGTTTTCTCCGCTGCCGATTCGCCTTCTGTGAACATAGACCCTTGACTTCATATTATTTGCCTCAAGACCCTCCTAACAGCAATGACCCCCCAAAACCATACATTTTTGGAAAGTACACATTCTGCCGATTCCAACAAAGATAACGACGTCTTTCTACACGAAACTACCAAACTGCAAAGCTTTTCTAAACATATAGGTTTTTACAACATTTCTGAAAATCGCCTAAAAATGTTGCAGTTTGCCGCATTTATCACACACAATGTTTTACGTACAAAGAAAAATCTCTCTAAATATGGACGTCAGAGGTCTAATAAATAGTTTGATGCCCAATATGTATAGATTTACCAAAGTATGTGTTGTGTATGGACCCCAAATGAAAAACGTGCCTATGAATTTTCACGCTAGCCAACTAAGCTGCAGAAAAGAGAACCCTAACTGTACGTTATGTGCCGTAAGACCCCCAAACTGTAAAAATACCCCCAGAAACCCATATATTTTTGGAAAGCACATATTTTGGCGGATCAAACTAAGTAAAATCTATCTTTCTATACCAAAGCACCAAACAGCAAAACGATACTAAAGATACATAAGGAACAATAATGCAGGGATAAAATTGCAATAAAACCACAAAAATAGCGTAAATCAATGAAATAACAAAATAATTGTTCTGACAGCGTAATTAGTGGCCGAAATCGATTATCCAATAGTCACGCTGCCAAAATAACACGTTTTTAGGCAAAAAAACCAAAAGATAACAGTATAATGAATTCGTAAAAAAAAAAAAAACACCTGTTTTTGTATACATATTTGTGCACTAATAAAAGTTATCTGAGTGTGCAAATACATGTAAATAAGTGTAAATAAGTGTAAATAACTGTACAAAAGGGACCAAGTGTGCTAAAATTAAAAAAAAAAATTTTTAAAAAATTCCAATCTTTACTAAAATGCATAAATGTACTGTAAGTATGTGTAGGTGCAGGTAAGTGTGTAAAAAAAACGTGCACTTACCGTTTTTGGAGCAGGAGAATCGCTGTCTTCTTTGGAGGAGTCCTGGCAGCGTGTCTGCAGAGTTGCTGCGCAGCAGGAAGTGCGTGGGCGGCTCTGCAGGCAGGAAGAAGGGTGAGTGTAGTAGCAGACGCTCCATGCGATGCGTCTGCTACTTTGAAGTCGGATCTGCGACAATCGAGTCGCAGATCCGACTTGACAGCCCCCCAGCCACGTTGCCTAGGGGGCTGTCTTCTGTCCCCACTCTCTGCGGAGGCGGCAAAAGCCGCCGAAGCAGAGAGAGAGCTCAGCTGCCAAAGAACGTACAATGTACGTTCTTGGCAGCCTGAGCATTGGCCTGCCAGCACGTACGCCGTACGTGCTTGGCAGGCAAAGGGTTAATGTTTATATGAATTTCTAGTAGACGTAAGGTATGAAGTCTACTAGAAAATTATGGAAAGCTCCATTATCTGGAAAACCCCAGGTCCCGAGTATTCTGGATAACAGGTCCCATACCTGTACTGTTTTTGGTATATACTACAGTAGTGTCTGAGTATCTAGACAGGATCTGGCTTGGCCTCTTGTCTTAATACATGGGATACAGAGTTGCCTGTAACAGAATATTGAGTTGAAGACTGGCAACGAGAGGCCAAATGAGACATTAAATCCAAGTTATTAGAAAATATTCTGTTTATTAAATAATTCAATATGAGCTTTGAGCCTGCAATCAAGGAGCACCAGTCGTTCATTTCTCTGGGATAACACCAATCAATAGAGTGCAAACCCATTTACTGAGGATTTATGAATCAGCCTCCTACAAAGAGTGTGGAATAACTGCCAATTCCTGTACAATGAGAGTTCATGGGCTATTTATTAAGCTGTGTCACATTATTTACAACTAGGCCTTTCTTGTTTATGAGCAGATTTTTCAAAGTTCAAATTGATGTGAATCTTTTTTTTTTTCTCGCTATAATAAATTCGAATGGGCGGTTATTTATGAAAAAATTAGAATGTCTAAAATTCGTTCAAATGGGAATGAAACTCGAAAAGGAATTTTCCTCCAAAAATAAATCAAATGTCAGGAAGGCTATTAACATATTCAAATGGGTCAATGGACCTCTACCATTGACTTGTAAATGAATTCGGCAGGTTTTAGGTGGTGAATAGTCGAATTAGAACTGTTTCCATGGTCGAGTTGTGATAAATCTCAGGTTCAAATTTACATTCGAATTGGTGGATTAAAATTCAAATGTGTGAATTCTGACACCAAAATAAATTCGAATTTACTATTCGGCCATTAATAAATCTGCCCGTTAAGCACAGCGATTCCTAAATTTATGCTTGAAAAGAACCTCCAGTAATGTGTAAGAATTTTTTAATTTAATTTTGAAATCTGACATGGGGCTAGACATATTGTCAGTTTCCCAGCTGCCCCCAGTCATGTGACTGGTGCTCTGATAAATTTCAGTCAATCTTTACTGCTGTACTGTAAATTGGAGTGATATCACCCCCTCCCTTTCCCCCCCAGCAGCCTAACAACAGAACAATGGGAAGGTAACCAGATAGCAGCTCCCTAACACAAGATAACAGCTGCCTGGTAGATCTAAGAACAGTACTCGTAGAAACAGTGTGAACGCACTCACTAGCCCCCCTCTGAACAATTGCCTGGTGCACAGTCCTCTGGGGATACAGCACTCCCCGGGAATCCAATGGAGAGAAACAAAAGGAGGAACCGGCACACAGGAACATAAGCAATCGGAGTTAACCCCTTACGTGTTTATTAACATCATATGATGCACAACGTTTCGGGAGCAGGCCCCTTCGTCAGGTGGGGCCTGCCCCCAAAAAGTTGTGCATCATTTGACGTTAATAAACACGTAAAAGATCTAAGAACAGCACTCAATAGTAAAATCCAGGTCCCACTGAGACACATTCAGTTACATTGAGTAGGAGAAACAACAGCCTGCCAGAAAGCAGTTCCATCCTAAAGTGCTGGCTCTTTCTGAAATCACATGACCAGGCAAAATGAGCTGAGATGCACCTACACACCAATATTATAACTAAATACACTTGCTGGTTCAGGAATGTAATGTGATATTGTACAGTGAATTATTTGTAATGTATACAGTGTCATTTAGAAATAAAAACTACACCATAAAAATCATGTCAGAATCCCTTTAAGGTAGAAAGGCTATGGGGTTAATTTACAAAGTGGCAAAAATTCGCCAGCGACGGCTTCGCAGCCTATTAGACAAATGGGGTGAAAGGAGTTTCAATAAAGTAATTGCATTATACAGAAGGAAATAATAGAAAAGGGAAGCAAGAATGGACCAAACACTTGACAGTTGTTAACACCACTCCCTATCCATGAGTCCAGCAGCCTTTGCAACACCTCTCTTTGGGGCAAATATACTAACCTCCGAAAATTCGCCAGCGACGGCTTTGCTCACAGCGCAACACATCGCCAGGCGTAGATTCGCCAGGACAACGCTAATTCACTAAAATCCGAAGTTGCATCCAGGGTACCAAAAGCTGTCGAAGTTGTGCTAGCGTTACTGCGCCAAACGAAGCAAAGTTGTGCTAGTGTTTATGTTGACGTATATGTTGCAGCAAATACATTACATTACACAAGCCCAGGGAACATTAATAAAATAAAGTTGTTATATTGCCCTACACATGAGCCCAGTGTATAGTTTATGTGCCGTATGTTAGGAAATGTAGGGGGGAAGCCGGTTACCCCCCAAAAAAGTATGCTCTTTTGCAGCCTATCACCCTGAAAAAAAGAAAAGTTGCCATCGTTTTTTGGGACTTAGATACATTTTCAACTATTTTTTGAGGAACTCCTATGAACTCTATTGCACTTCCCCTGGTCTGAGGTGGCGAAGGCAAGTCTGGCGCAAGAGGTAACGGTCAGTAAAATCCGCATCTTAGTGAATTTGCAGATTTACATCCATTCGCCAGAGCACAAATTAGGCAGGCATTATGGAGTGAAGTAGCGCTAGAGTCTATCTATTTCGCTAGATGATTTTCGCCAGCGTAAGTCACATCGCCCTTTAGTAAATTTGCCCCTTTCCCTCTGAATATCATTTTGGGTTTGGTGCAGCTGTATCACTCAATAAATAATTAGAAAGGACATCATAAACAAAAACCCAATTTCTCTCCATGGATAAATGTCATTAACATCTTCCATCTCCCACGACGACGCTAAATGAAAGCGGCTTAATAAAATCAAACAAATTGCTCGCCGATAATTGAATAAAAGGAACATGTACGCAATATGGCGTCTTTTTAACAATTAACAATTTAACAGGTGGTTGTGCTTAATAATAATAATAAGGCATTGATCTCGTTGCGACTTGTTTCTTTGTTGCAATATGAAAGGGAAGTTGCTCATTACACGGGAACAGTCGGAATATTAATGGCTTCCACTTACGCAGGAGAAGGAACAGGCGGCTGCTAATGGGACACATGGAAGGGCTATTCTCAGAGATAAATGTGCTCTTAATCTTTCACTAACCAAATCCAATCAAATGGTTTTATAATGAGCTCTTGGATCCTAATGAAATCAGTGGGACATGTGGAACCCCCACTGGTCAGATCAGTAACCTTTCTATAATACTAATGCCTGTGTTTCTTTCTATTGCCCCCTGCAACGTTATACTGTAGCAGATTATTAATATTATTATTATTATTATTATTATGCCAGAGGGATAGCCAAGCTTTCTTGTAGTGCCATTCCTATATTTTGGTTTTATGGCTTAAAGGCTTTGTTCACCTTTGAGTTAACTGTTAGTATGATGTAGCGAATGATATTCTCAGACAATTGCATTTTTTATTATTTGTGGTCTTTGAGTTATTTAGCTTTTTATTCAGCAGCTCTCCAGGTTAAAATTTCAGCAGTCGGGCTGCTGGGGTCCAAATTCCCCTAGCAACCATGCATTGATTTGAATAAGAGACTGGAATATGAATAGGGTCTAAACAGAAAGAGGAGTAATAAAAAGTAGCAATAACTATAAATGGGAAGCCTTACAGAGTATTTGTTTTGGTTGGGGTCAGTGACCCCCATTTGAATGCTGGAAAGAGTCAGAAGAAGGCAAATAATTCAAAAACTATAAAAAAGGCAAAATGAAGGGAAATCGAAAAGTTGCTTAGCATTGGCTATTCTATAACATATTAAAGGGAAGATTTATTATATTTTTATTACATTTTCAGGGTTATTTTAGAGGCAAAAATCGATGCCTTGGGGGGTGGGGTTCATATGGTGTTCAAATTATTTTTCTGAAGGTTTTGCCAGAAAACATGTTCAATTTAAGCATTTTGAGTATCAATTCCAGTTTTTGGGTTGTTAACCCCCGAAATCGCTGATTTGAGTTTTTCTTAAATTAGAAACCTAAAAGTTAACTTGAAGGTGAACCACCTATTTAGTAAGGAATCAGTTTAGGCAAACTTTGGAAAGAAGGTTAAGGTTGCCAGAGGGGTGGGTAGTGCCATAAAGAGGGCAGAGGGATTTGGTTGAATTAGTGGAATGAGCAAGTGGGCCCTGGGGGATTAACTGGGACATAACTGGGGGTGTAGCAACAGGGTTGGATACATATATATATATATATATATATATATATATATATATATATATATATATATACATACACACACACAGAGGTATGTGACCTGTTATCCAGAATGTTGGGGTTTTATTGGATAACCGATCTTTCTGCAATTTGGATCTTCATACATTAAAGGAGAAGGAAAGGCGTTGTGCACTTGGGGTGCCAAATGTTAGGCACCCCCAAGTGATTGTATTGACTTACCTGAAACCCCTTGGTGCTCCTATCAGCAGAAAACTGCACCGGCCCGAGGTTATACCAGCGAGCACCACGGAGAGATCCTCTTCCGGCTTCTTCTTTCTTCAAATTTCCCGGAGCATGCGCAGTAGAACGAAATAGCGACTTTTTAGTTAAAGTTCAGCTTTTCATTCTACTGCGCATGCGTGTGAAGAAAGAGGAAGAGGATCACTCCTTGGTGCTCACTGGTATAACCCCGGGCCCGGGGTTTCGGGTACCGTACTACAAACTTGATCGTGCATTCGTCATTGACTGAGTTCGGGCACGGTCTGATACTATATATATATATATAGTATCATTATTTTCATATATCCAGTATTCCTGATATATGTCTGTTACCCCCCATTCTTTTAAAGGCAGCTTGTGGCTATTTGGCGCTGGTTTCAGGCTACTAATAGGAGGTAATGAGTTCCGGCACAGGCTCTGCTGCTGCATGCATATCCTGGAGAAAAAGAGCCATTCAACTGTTTTGGGGTTAAACCCCCTAATTACCATGTTCATTTTACAAAATTTGGCAGGTTATGAAAGTTTGAACATATTTCTGTGTTTTTTTTTCCAGTTATTACAGTTTTGCTAATGAAGGTAAATTGCCCTTTAAGCTGTGAGTCTAACTTTTCCCACCTGTGTATCTTATATTGTTACAATATTGTAACAATAACTTATTTGCTTATGTCAAAATTTTTACAAAAGTAACTTATCTGCAGCTGTGGCTGTTCTGGGCTCTCTGCCAAAAGCCAATTAAATTAGAAACGTTATCTCTGCCTGTTCAGTGCAGAGAAAATCTGGACTTTTCAGTACAAATGAGGGACTGTGTGTTGAGCTGTCAAAAGAGGGACTGTCCCTCTAAAAACAGGACAGTTGGGAGGTATGCTCATAGCATATATGAATATAGGGCTTTATTCATCTGTTCTGGAGCAGAAGCCTGGATGTGGGTCGATATATAAAGCGAAGGACTGGGCCATTATGAAATATTAAAAGAGAAGCATTATAAAGAGTGAGCACTTTGCCGGCGCTAACCTTTACATCAGATTAATAAAACATGTCCGACAGACACTTTAATCCCTCACTCTACTTACGGAAATGAAAGCTGCTCTGAGATTCCGAAGTGGAGTCATTACCGAGAAGAATAAACCAAATCTCCATTAAGATAACTCTGATCCAGGGGCGATGACTGGCTCATTAGGAAATATTTCTATGACATTTGGCCCTATTTCTCTCTGGGAGGTTCCTATTGGACGGCAAGAGATAGGGAAATTCTAATGAAATCACTCTCCCATTATTATTGCAACTAGAATCAGCTATTGAGCCTTTCCCACTCGCTACTGATCTCAATTCAAAAGTGCCTGAAACCAAACTCTGAAAGACATTGTCAGCCAATAGACCTTGGGTATTCCTGATAACAAATCTTTCTGTAATTTGGATCTGTCTACTAGAAAATCATGTAAATATTAAATAAACCCAATAGGCTGGTTTTGCCTCCAATAAGGATTAATTATATCTTAGTTGGGATCAAATACAAGCTACTGTTTATTACTACAGAGAAAAAGGAAATCATTTTTAAAAATTCTGATTATATCCAGCTAGTGTATAACTACAACTCCAAACTCAGAATGTGATATGTTAACTTTTATTATGCTAAAAAAAAGAGTCCTGCGCGGAACCAATTTCTAAGACCTGGACCCGACCCGAACTCCCAACCTGAACCGCAACCCGCATATTTACCCACTTTGATCCACTAACCAACCCAGACCCGCAACTATCCACAACTGTCTCCATCATGTCCTGCTGTCTTCACCTTGTCCATTTTTTTCATCTTGCTTTACTGTTTTCACCTTGTCCTGTTTTCTCCATCTTGCTGTCTTTACATTGTCCTGTTTTCTCCATCTTGCTTTACTGTTTTCACATTGTACTGTTTTCTCCATCTTGCTTTACGGTCTTCATCTTGTCCTGTTTTCTCCATCTTGCTCTGTTTTCACCTTGACCTGTTTTCTCCATCTTGCTCTGTCTTCATATTGTCCTGTTTTCTCCATCTTGCTTTACGGTCTTCATCTTGTCCTGTTTTCTCCATCTTGCTCTGTTTTCACCTTGTCCTGTTTTTTCCATCTTGCTCGGTCTTCATATTGTCCTGTTTTCTCCATCGTGCTTTATGGTCTTCATCTTGTCCTGTTTTCTCCATCTTGCTCTGTTTTCACCTTGTCCTGTTTTTTCCATCTTGCTCGGTCTTCATATTGTCCTGTTTTCTCCATCGTGCTTTATGGTCTTCATCTTGTCCTGTTTTCTCCATCTTGCTTTGTCTTCACGTTGTCCTGTTTTCTCCATATTGCTTTACTGCCTTCACCTTGTCCTGTTTTCTCCATCTTGCACTACTGTCTCTAATTTTTGTTATTGTCTCCATCTTGTCCTATTACGTGGCAATTTCTTATCTATAACGTGTGCCCTGCAGGAGCCCCCTGCGATGCACTTCCATATCAACATTTGCTTTGCCCACCTATTAACCAGCGTGCCTGTGTTTCTCTAGGTACAGTGGCATTCCCATGACATGAATAACTTAAGGGGAATTAGCAAGAGGTTTGGGGCATCTTGTAATGCAGATTATTAATTGATGGTTGGGGCGATCGCTGTGGGTAGCATTAGCGTTAGAGGGGTCCTATGATGAGGGAGTCATATAAATAACAAAGCTCAAACTATACTGAGCAAAAATAGTTTGGCTCCTCTTCTGTGAAACTGTATGTCCAATATCCTCATTTGGGGGGGGGGGGGGCAGGTCTCATTCTGGAACAGTCAAAAGGCCAAACATTGCTTAGATTTTAAGATTTAAAAAACAGTTAACAGTTTTTTACATCTTATTATTCTGTTAATTCTGTACAGTTTGTGCTCCTTGGTTTTACTCTACACACGCAGGCTCCATCTCAGCGAAATAATGAAGATATTAAATATTAGAGAAATGTTAAACAACAGCAGAATGATATTGTTTAGTGATGAATTCCTTGTAATAATTAACTGAAGCATGACCAATTGCAGTCTGCTATTTGACTGCTTATATAAAAAAAATTATGACAGTATTTGCAGAGAAATCTCTTGGGTAAATAATGTTCCCCACTCTTTCATGAGTTACTTAATCTACACAATTATTCATTTCTTCTTTGTCAAAACTGCTTACAACAAACTTCAGATTTTCTTCTAGTCTTAGTACAGGGGAATACCTATGCTGCCATAGTTTTATGGGATCTCTCTGTACAGACTATGAGCAAACTTAGGGACTGTTCCTGCTGAATTGTGCTTAGTACAGGGGAATATCTATGATGGCATGTTATGGTTTATGTATGTACAGATTATGGTCACACAGCTTTTACCAGCCAGGTAGGATATGAAAGGAACAGTATTAGGAATATAAGGATTAGGATGGTGACAGTTGAATTTACAGTTAGGGTTGCCTAGCTCAGCCAGGTGAGAGGGGGAGGGGTGATCCAGGACTTCAAACTTGTCACAGGGGGTCACCATCTTGGAAAGTGTCTGTGACACTCACATGCTCAGTGGGCTCTGATTGGCTGTTGAGAAGCTAAGCTTAGGGCTCGTCACTAATTATCCAGCAGAGAATGAGCTTCCCTGGCTGTAATATAAGCTGATGCTACAGGTTTGCTGATTATTCAATTCTGATGCTAATTGCACTGGTTTCTGTGCTGCCGTGTAGTAATTATCTGTATTAATTACTAATCAGCCTTATATTGTGACATTTCTATTCTATGTGTACTGTATATTGTGAGTGGCTCCCTAAGCTCAGTAAGTGACAGCAGCACAGAGCATGTGCAGTGAATCAGCAGAAAAGAAGATGGGGAGCTACTGGGGCATCTTTGGAGACACAGATCTTTACTGCTAAAGGGCTGTGGTTGCCTTGGGCTGGTACAGAAGCACAAAACATCATGTACAACATTTCTAGCTACTTCTACTACTACTTTAGTTTAACTTACCTTGTTCTTTAAATGTTTTATAACAGTATTTATAACATTATTAATAAACATCACAGGCAGCCAATACAGAGATGCAGGGGTCCCATGGAATCCAGAACAAGACCAGGCCTGAGAGGGCCCAGCATATGATCCTTAGATAGATCCATGTATATGTCTTATAGCAATTAGTATGTTTGCTTGTAGCAATGGGCCCCAATGTGAGGTTCTCTGGTGGCCCCTAGGTGTTGGGCTCAGAGACACTGGAAGGAAAGATGGTGAGACGGAGACAGAACGAGGGACAGTCGGTTTATTGACCAGAGACTGCCATTCCTACTCCAATAACAATTCAGCCTCAGTGGTGAAACCCCCAGCATAGATACGGGCAAATGTGTTCGGCTGAAAGGGTTAATGGTATCCATGGCAGCCGGTTGCAAGTAGAGAATTCTCATTCCTCCCCCCTTGCCGGCTGACAGAGCAGATATAAATATCCCTATTAACAGCTGCCATGAATCTTTATACAGAGCAAGGGGGGCAAAGGCAGCTAAATATAGCCCTGCAGTGAGGGAGGGAAGTGCTGTGTCCTCACCGAAACCTTTCCCCTCTCTGCAACACCAGTCCCCTCTCTCTGCAACACCAGTCCCCTCTCTCTGCAACACCAGTCCCCTCTCTCTGCAACACCAGTCCCCTCTCTCTGCAACACCAGTCCCCTCTCTGCAACACCAGTCCCCTCTCTGCAACACCAGTCCCCTCTCTCTGCAACACCAGTCCCCTCTCTGCAACACCAGTCCCCTCTCTGCAACACCAGTCCCCTCTCTGCAACACCAGTCCCCTCTCTGCAACACCAGTCCCCTCTCTCTGCAACACCAGTCCCCTCTCTGCAACACCAGTCCCCTCTCTGCAACACCAGTCCCCTCTCTCTGCAACACCAGTCCCCTCTCTCTGCAACACCAGTCCCCTCTCTCTGCAACACCAGTCCCCTCTCTGCAACACCAGTCCCCTCTCTGCGCAACACCAGTCCCCTCTCTGCAACACCAGTCCACTCTCTCTGCAACACCAGTCCACTCTCTCTGCAACACCAGTCCCCTCTCTCTGCAACACCAGTCCCCTCTCTCTGCAACACCAGTCCCCTCTCTCTGCAACACCAGTCCCCTCTCTCTGCAACACCAGTCCCCTCTCTGCAACACCAGTCCCCTCTCTCTGCAACACCAGTCCCCTCTCTGCAACACCAGTCCCCTCTCTCTGCAACACCAGTCCCCTCTCTGCAACACCAGTTCCCTCTCTCTGCAACACCAGTCCCCTCTCTGCAACACCAGTCCCCTCTCTCTGCAACACCAGTCCCCTCTCTCTGCAACACCAGTCCCCTCTCTGCAACACCAGTTCCCTCTCTCTGCAACACCAGTTCCCTCTCTCTGCAACACCAGTCCCCTCTCTCTGCAACACCAGTCCCCTCTCTGCAACACCAGTCCCCTCTCTCTGCAACACCAGTCCCCTCTCTCTGCAACACCAGTCCCCTCTCTCTGCAACACCAGTCCCCTCTCTCTGCAACACCAGTCCCCTCTCTGCAACACCAGTCCCCTCTCCCCTCTCTGCAACACCAGTCCCCTCTCTGCAACACCAGTCCCCTCTCTGCAACACCAGTCCCCTCTCTGCAACACCAGTCCCCTCTCTCTGCAACACCAGTCCCCTCTCTGCAACACCAGTCCCCTCTCTGCAACACCAGTCCCCTCTCTCTGCAACACCAGTCCCCTCTCTCTGCAACACCAGTTCCCTCTCTGCGCAACACCAGTCCCCTCTCTGCAACACCAGTCCACTCTCTCTGCAACACCAGTCCACTCTCTCTGCAACACCAGTCCCCTCTCTCTGCAACACCAGTCCCCTCTCTCTGCAACACCAGTCCCCTCTCTCTGCAACACCAGTCCCCTCTCTCTGCAACACCAGTCCCCTCTCTCTGCAACACCAGTCCCCTCTCTGCAACACCAGTCCCCTCTCTCTGCAACACCAGTCCCCTCTCTGCAACACCAGTTCCCTCTCTCTGCAACACCAGTTCCCTCTCTCTGCAACACCAGTCCCCTCTCTGCAACACCAGTTCCCTCTCTCTGCAACACCAGTCCCCTCTCTGCAACACCAGTCCCCTCTCTGCAACACCAGTCCCCTCTCTCTGCAACACCAGTCCCCTCTCTGCAACACCAGTCCTCTCTCTCTGCAACACCAGTCCCCTCTCTCTGCAACACCAGTCCCCTCTCTCTGCAACACCAGTTCCCTCTCTCTGCAACACCAGTCCCCTCTCTCTGCAACACCAGTCCCCTCTCTCTGCAACACCAGTCCCCTCTCTGCAACACCAGTCCCCTCTCTGCGCAACACCAGTCCCCTCTCTGCGCAACACCAGTCCCCTCTCTCTGCAACACCAGTCCCCTCTCTCTGCAACACCAGTCCCCTCTCTCTGCAACACCAGTCCCCTCTCTGCAACACCAGTTCCCTCTCTCTGCAACACCAGTCCCCTCTCTGCAACACCAGTCCCCTCTCTCTGCAACACCAGTCCCCTCTCTCTGCAACACCAGTCCCCTCTCTGCGCAACACCAGTCCCCTCTCTCTGCAACACCAGTCCCCTCTCTGCAACACCAGTCCCCTCTCTGCAACACCAGTCCCCTCTCTGCAACACCAGTCCCCTCTCTCTGCAACACCAGTCCCCTCTCTCTGCAACACCAGTCCCCTCTCTCTGCAACACCAGTCCCCTCTCTCTGCAACACCAGTCCCCTCTCTCTGCAACACCAGTCCCCTCTCTCTGCAACACCAGTCCCCTCTCTCTGCAACACCAGTCCCCTCTCTCTGCAACACCAGTCCCCTCTCTCTGCAACACCAGTCCCCTCTCTCTGCAACACCAGTCCCCTCTCTCTGCAACACCAGTCCCCTCTCTCTGCAACACCAGTCCCCTCTCTCTGCAACACCAGTCCCCTCTCTGCAACACCAGTCCCCTCTCTCTGCAACACCAGTCCCCTCTCTCTGCAACACCAGTCCCCTCTCTGCAACACCAGTCCCCTCTCTCTGCAACACCAGTCCCCTCTCTCTGCAACACCAGTCCTCTCTCTCTGCAACACCAGTCCCCTCTCTCTGCAACACCAGTCCCCTCTCTGCAACACCAGTCCCCTCTCTCTGCAACACCAGTCCTCTCTCTCTGCAACACCAGTCCCCTCTCTCTGCAACACCAGTCCCCTCTCTGCAACACCAGTCCCCTCTCTCTGCAACACCAGTCCCCTCTCTCTGCAACACCAGTCCCCTCTCTGCAACACCAGTCCCCTCTCTGCAACACCAGTCCCCTCTCTGCAACACCAGTTCCCTCAAGGATCCCATACCTGTACCAAATGAATGTCAATACTTTCTCTAAATAACAACAAAGGGAAACAAATACAGACTTTTCACTAAATCACTAGAGCTTCTGTAGAAGTGAAAGCACAATTTGGGAGACATGACATAACATGGGCAGATGATGTCGGTGCCATGTATGTGCTCAGAACACAAACGCAGAAACATATGGGCACCAAAGTGTTGTCAATAAATATTTCATTAAGACAGGCTGCCAATCAGATTGTCAGCTCCCTCGGCTGTGTTTAGAGCAGATGGCAGAGCTGTGTACTTGGGAAGGGTTGTGATGAAATGAAGGCACAGGCCAGGGAATGTCAAGAGAGATTTACATGAACACATCAGCTGCTGGCAGACCTCCATTCCCCATACCTGGGGGCGTCACCTCCAGCCGGCTCCCAAATTCCTGTTTTAGCCTCTGACATGTGACTGATAACCTCAGAATTAATTTCTATCATGGGAAAGAAAATGATCTTACGTTTGCTCTAAGAAACAGAGTATGATGATTGGGCAGCAGATAGGCATGTGATGTATGCACCCGCCTCCCCACTAATCATCACTTTCTAATCACTATTGTAATGATAACAGTAATCATACCTACCAACATTTTGGAAATAGAAAGAGGGACAAATACACATGGCGTCATTTTTTTGGCCACGTCTGTTTCAGCAACCAGATGGCTCAAATTACAAACTGGAGAACTGATGAATAAAAAGCTAAATAAGTCAAAAACCACAAATAATAAAACATGAAAACTAATTGCAAACTGTCTCAGAATATCCATCTACATCGTACTAAACATTAACTCAAACCCCTTTAAGGTGGAGGTACCTGAACAGTCCCAAAGCCAAGCAGGTAGTATAAGGCTCTTATGGGTCACTGTTACTTGCCTGGATTATTAGGATTAATGTTGTTTCTTAAGGGAATAGGCAGAAGGGATGTTTTGGAGCAGTTTTTAGCTTTGCAGAAGGGGAACAAATTGAACCCCAATTAAAGTGAAAATAAATTGCACCAGGTCACGTGACTGGGGCTTATACTGTAATGCTGTATTTCTGTATTACTGTATCCTACACATAGAATATCTGCATCAGCCCTACTGTATGTGAATATATGCAGCATTTGTAATTCAATATAATGAGAGAAAGGGAGGAAGGGTTAATGCTGTCAGTCGGCTGCAATGGGGGAGTGATTGGAAAGGGTTAAAGTGAGTTTGGGCAGAATGGCAGTGTACAAGAAGGTCTTAGAGTACTTTCTCCTATGCCAATGTGATGATTGTCTCGGCAAGATTATGTAAGAGCTGCTAAATGCTTGAGGAGCCAAACACGGGCAATTAGGATGGTCAGTTTCACTCTGTATAAACTCCAGTGTCCCCCGGGGGTTCAGCAGACTGAATGTCAATGGATGGCTCTGAGGAAAGAAGGGGACACTCACCAGGCACTGACAAACTAGTCTTGTGTGTGTATGTGTCCTTGTGTGTGTGTGCCCCTCCATGTGTGTGTGTGTGTGTGTGTGTGCCCCTGTGTGTGTGTGTGTGTGTGCCCCTCCATGTGTGTGTGTGTGTGTGTGTGCCCCTGTGTGTGTGTGTGTGCCCCTCCATGTGTGTGTGTGTGTGTGTGTGTGTGTGTGTGTGTGTGTGTGTGTGCCCCTGTGTGTGTGTGCCCCTCCATGTGTGTGTGTGTGTGTGCCCCTGTGTGTGTGTGTGTCGCCCTCCATGTGTGTGCCCCTCCGTGTGTCCCCCTCTGTGTGCGTTTGCGTCCTTGTGTGTGTGTGCCCCTCCATGTGTGTGTGTGTGTGTGCCCCTGTGTGTGTGTGTCCCTCCATGTGTGCGTGCGTGTGTGTGTGCCCCTCCGCGTGTTTGTGTCGCCCTCCGTGTGTGTGCCCCTCCGTGTGTCCCCCTCTGTGTGCGTTTGCGTGCCCCTCCGTGTGTGTGTGTGTGTGTGTGTGTGTGCCCCTCCATGTGTGTGTGTGTGTCTCCCTCTGCAGCTTTATCTGGGGGGTCTGGGTAATAATTTGGAGCAGGAGGGAAAGACATGGATCAATGAACGAGAAGCTACAATTCAGCACAGACACTACTTTATGCTCTTGTAGCGACTGCCCTGATTTATCTTGAAGTATTGTCTGAAATCACATTCGCAAATTCAGATTTGGATCATACACATCTATCAGATTCTCCTGTAACAAAAGCTGCTGAGTAGAAGGGACTGACAGTTGAAGTATTAAAGTAAGGAGTTGTGTATAATCCAAGGTTCATGTTCTCCCCTGTATCCAATCACACAATAAATCCTGACTCACCTATGAGCTTGTCAGAGTCAAAGCAAGTGACACTAATACACTTGTTCCCTATGTGAGCTCTGCAGCTAATGCACTTACCCACCTTCTCTTACTATAGATAAACCCTCTGTTATGTTTTGGCTCCAGATCACTACACCGTGGCAGCCAGGAGACCCCCAGATACATATAAATAATTCTAGGCCCTATCACTACCCTGCGCATGGACTGAGATCCCCCCCATAACATGTACTGGTACCCCTGGATGCAGTGAAGTCAGATGAGGAAGGGGTCAGGGGAATCACTGGACTTAACAGGCAAGTTAATAATACTCTTCATACTCTATCACTTCCAACCTTCATAGCCACATACTGTACTGTCTAAGGGAATCAATATGGCACCTCCTCCTCCCATATGTATAAATACAAATATACAGAGAAGGAATGTTCTGGGCACACAATAAGCTATACCCTCATACTGTACTGTCTAAGGGAATCAATATGGCACCTCCTCCTCCCATATGTATAAATACAAATATACAGAGAAGGAATGTTCTGGGCAGACAATAAGCTGTACCCTCATATTGTACTGTCTAAGGGAATCAATATGGCACCTCCTTCTCCCATATGTATAAATACAAATATACAGAGAAGGAATGTTCTGGGCACACAATAAGCTATACCCTCATACTGTACTGTCTAAGGGAATCAATATGGCACCTCCCTCCTCCCATATGTATAAATACAAATATACAGAGAAGGAATGTTCTGGGCACACAATAATCTATACCCTCATACTGTACTGTCTAAGGTAAATAAATTCTAAAACTGCATTTGTCCGAGGCAGAACTGGAATGATTTATCGTTGGGTCGCTAACAGAATATTTAATAAGCACCAGTGCAGCACAAAAAAAGAATTGAAATGCCAAAAATAAGCATTTGAGATTCACATGCAAAGCCTGACACTAAAGCTCCCAGCTGCTTCCCTTTATATGGAGCTCGTGTGGCACAAAATTATTCCCAGCGCCCGTCTCGTAGGACACCCTCCCGACTGCAATGGTCACAGTCACACACAGGAGGTGCAAGTGCAACTAGAGTGAAATGAACTTGTCATATGAATAATAAGGCCTTCAAATTTTTATTTTTTATCTTAATTTTGTCCTGAAAATTAGTAGGAGGAATGTTGTTATCAGAAGGAAAGTAGTGTGTGTGCTGTTATTCAAGGAGAAGTAAACAATAAATCACTGGGGAGGTGCAATGTTACTCTTACCCTCCCCAAAAGCTAAAAAAAACATTAATTCCCCAAATGTAATAAAGGAGCCATTGTAAATTAACGGAGATACAGGATACAAGTCTACAAGTGCACAGTGCTATTTGCTATTGATGAGTGAATACAGCAGACAGGACAATAAAGGGCTGGGATACGAGGGAAGAGGAGGATTTTATTTACTAGTCGTTAGGTGAAACTGCCACATCAGTGCGGCATGCCAGATCAATAAGCAAAATTACACATCAATTAAAGTAATAGTAACACAAAAAAATGAAAATGTTTTAAAGTAATTCAAATATAATGTACTGTTGCTCTGCACTGGTAAAACTGGTGTGTTTGCTTCAGAAACACTACTATAGTTTATAGAAACAAGCTGCTGTGTAGCCACGGGGGCAGCCATTCAAGAACAGGATACACAGTAGATAACAGATAAGTACTACTGTAGTTTATATAAACAAGCTGCTGTGTAGCCATGGGGGCAGCCATTCAAGCACAGGACACACAGTAGATAACAGATAAGTACTACTATAGTTTATATAAACAAGCTGCTGTGTAGCCATGGGGGCAGCCATTCAAGCACAGGATACACAGTAGATAACAGATAAGTACTACTATAGTTTATATAAACAAGCTGCTGTGTAGCCACGGGGGCAGCCATTCAAGCACAGGATACACAGTAGATAACAGATAAGTACTACTATAGTTTATATAAACAAGCTGCTGTGTAGCCACGGGGGCAGCCATTCAAGCACAGGATACACAGTAGATAACAGATAAGTACTACTATAGTTTATATAAACAAGCTGCTGTGTAGCCACGGGGGCAGCCATTCAAGCACAGGATACGTCAATCTCTGGGCCAATCAGGGTTGGGAGCAGGTGGTCGGTACAGTGGGAGATGAAGTGAAAGCTGCTGACGTCATGTACAGCCCCAGTGTGTGGCCTGGCTAATCCAAGTAAGTGCAGCACAACTGGTACCCCCTTAAGCCAAAACCCACTGGGCCAGGCATGACTGCCCCCCCCCGATGGCAGCACTGATTATTTATAGCAAGCCAAGTAATGGGAGGGAATGCGTAACTACAAAAATTTTTTTTTTTATTATGTATGGTTTCCCCCAGTCTGTTCTATGGCTGCATTGTAACAACGTATAGCGCCGTGTATCTATGGATCCAAACTATGTTGTTAATGGACACAATAAAGTGAGGGCATGTTACAAAGACAAAGCTAAAACCATCAATACATATACCAGCATTTTGATTGGCTGAAAAAAGCCAACCAATCAGGGGTTGGGTTTTTTCAGGCAGCTGCAGGTAGAACAATGAATGCAACAATTTGATTGGTTGCCATGGGTAACTGCCGACGGCCAAATCTGCCCAGTGTTGATAAATTACCCCCACTCCACTGTGTTACCATCCAATACGGAAAGTAATAAATATGCTTATAAATCCAGATTATTCTCCCTTTATATTTCTCAGGCAAAATGAAATAGAATACTTATACTCAGTATATGTGCAATTCCAGCATTGCCTTTATGCAATGAATTTCTAGTCATTTGTTATATGTCGTTACCTTTACGTGGCTGAAATCGCTGCTCTTGCTGTCTGATTGGTTGACTGGTTTAGTCTCCACTCTGGGTTTGGAAACATGTCGGAAAGGGCTGGAAATCTGGAGGCCGCTGACGCTGATCCCGTCTGGAAGGGGAAAGACACAATGAGGGATAATGAGCAACTAATTCCTAATAATGAGAAACATCAGCATTAAAGGCAACGTTTCTCAGGTTAATCCACCTACAAAGGACTCGTGTTGTAGAAATTCTTATGAATACAAAAGGGTTTCCTGTGCCTGAAAGCAGCATCTGTCTGTGCCTTGCTATTCTATGCACTGCTGGTTCTGACTACATATACCACTGTAACAACTGCCAGCCAAGACACCACTTGCAGATTTCTATCATTCTCCTTTATGGGTCAGTTCATCACTCAAGTGTGCAGAGGCATTGTGGGTACCGGACTGAAGCGGATTTCCATAATATTGGTTCAGTGGTATATGAAGTCAGTACCAGCAGTGCAGAGATCGTCCAAAGGAAAAATATACTGTAATAGAAATTACATTTACAAGTACCGTTAAACTTATTGAGAATGTGTAAGGTGTGGATATTGGGAAGCAGCTTAGAATTATATGTGTTTTTATTAGGCAAAATGTTATATTTGGGTTTGTATCCCTTTTATAGCCATTATAGAGCAGTACCTTGAGCTGCTACCTGTAGGTCCAAGATTATATCTATAGTAATACCTAAAAACCCACGTGGAATTGCGCTTACCTTGCCTTAAAGGGGGGTGTTCACCTTTAAAGGAGAAGGAAAGTAATTTTACACTTGGGGGTGCCAATTGTTAGGCACCCCCAAATGATTGTATTTACTTACCATCATGTGATCAAACAATTGTATACTAGCTCCATCTTCAGGCCAAGTAGTGAGCTGGAGCTAGTATACAATTGTTTGATCACATGATGGTTGTGGGATGGGTTTGTGGGCTTTAAAAGGCCCCAATCACTCAGTGTGTTGTAACAGCACCAGAAGAAGGACCCTAGAGGTCCGAAACATGTAGTGCTTAAATGCATCTTGAATAAATGTCTTCACTGTTTCACTAAAAAAGCTCTCCAGTGAAATCTTTATTCTAAATTACCCTAGCAACCATTAGGGATGCACCAAATTCAGGATTAGGTTTGGCATTTGGCCACGATTCGGCCATTTTAAGCAGGATTCGGCCGAATCCTCGTGCCTGGCTGAACTGAAACTTAATCCTTTCCATGCCGGATATACATAAACAAATTAGGATATGGTTCGGTATTCGGCTGAATCTTTCATGAAGGAAAATAGTGGATTTGGTGCATCCCTAGCAACCATACACAGGGTCAGACTGGGCCGGCAGAAAACTGGGTAAAAACCTGGAGTGCCCGCTGACCCAGACCCGCACCCGTCTACAGCCCACACTGCCTGCGATATTGTTGGTAGCTTTACAGCATTTGTTGGATGGGGTCAGTGACCCCCATTTGAAAGCTGTAGGAAGAAAAAGGCAAATATTAAAATTTATTTAAAAGAAAAAAATAAGACCAACTGAAAAGTTGCTTAGAATTAGTATAACATACTAAAAGTTGTGGTTGAAGGTAAACCACCCCTTTTATTGTAGCTGTGTGTGATTTTGCATCATGTGTATTTTCCCAAATACGACGCAATTTCGCAGGACTGCATTGTTTGCACATGTGCAGGATTATTTAGGCACCAACTGATGCAGCCACAGTGAGAATAATAAAATAGCTTGATATTCTTTCCCCTGTATCAATAGTAGGGATGCACTGAATCCAGGATTCGGTTTGGGATTCGGCCAGGGTTCAGCATTTTTCAGCAGGATTCGGATTCTTCTACCCGGCCAAATCGAATCAGAATCAGGGAAATTGCGTGACTTTTTGTCACAAAACAAGTAGGTAAAAAATGTTTTCCTCTTCCCACCCCTAATTTGCATATGCAAATTAGGATTTGGTTCGGTATTCGGCTGAATCTTTCGTGAAGGATTCGGGGGGTTCGGCCGAATCCAAAATAGTGAATTCAGTGCATCCCTAATCAACAGTTCCACTTGTAATTGATCAGAACAGAATGGGAGGGTAATGGCGTTTCATGTCGGGTCCCTAAAGGATTGTATCTATTTCTAGTACTTATAGTAATATAGCTGCATTTGAAACTGCACTGCTGGTTCTGACTCCGGAAACAAATAATAGTCAAACTTATTTTATACAAATTGTAGTCAAATTGCACAATGAATTTTGTTAATCTGCCACAAGATACCTCATTATTTACTAAGAAGGCATGTTAACGGTGGTGTGCTTGGTACTACTCTAGTGGGTGGGGCCAGAGAATTCTAATGGTAGCTTTCAGGGGTTAATTTTTTTTCAGGTAGGATTTATTTCTTGTTAATGTTTTCCGACACTTGGTGGCGAGTTTCTGGACATGTATGTGACAGTGTGCACCTCCCTGAGAGACGGCGGGGAGCATTCGGTTGCACCAGAACAGAAATGTTGGGCTGCGATAGAGACTGACTGGAATAGAAAGCTGACCAACTGCATAAATGAGACGTTGGCAGCAAGAGGGAAACTGCTCCTCTCATTGAGCTCAATAATAAAACATGAAATTTCCGGGAAAAATCCAACACCTCATTGCTGAAAAAGATTTATTGAACATTCGCCAACGTTTCTCCTCCCACGTGGGTCTGCGGTTTCTCAATAATGAAAGAAAAAACGAGTTCATCGGTTTATTATTCTCGATCTGATATTAGGAAATATGAAAGAAACAAATGGATATGAATCATTGAGGGGCTCTCAGTCCAACGTCAGACATCGCTTTACTCCCCAGCCCCAGCGAGTGAAGAAAATGAGATCCACGGGGAACAGCCTGGAAATCACTGCATGACAATGAGGCCTGAATGAACAGAGGCTTTCACTGGTTACATACACCATAGAGTGGGATATATATCCTTTAAAGGGGAACTAAAAGTCTGAGTGTGATTATTTTTCTCAGGTTCTACAGAAACAATGCCTGCCCACAGCCTTCCTCCAAACTTGCCATAGTCTTCCGTTTGTTTAATTATTCAGAGTAGGGACGGCCATGAGGATGTAACAGGGTGCAGTTAGGGCCGTCACCACTTAAAAATAACCAAAGATTGAAATCTTCAGGTTGAGCATTAGAGGAAACAACCATTAAAATTAACTCATGGCTTGAGATCCCATAAATCTATGACAGCATAGGTATTCCCTGTACTAAGCACAATTCAGCAGGAACAGCCCCCTAAGTTTGCTCTTAGTCTGTACAGAGAGATCCCATAAAACTATGGCAGCATAGGTATTCCCTGTACTAAGCACAATTCAGCAGGAACAGTCCCTAAGTTTGCTCATAGTCTGTACAGAGAGATCCCATAAAACTATGGCAGCATAGGTATTCCCCTGTACTAAGCACAATTCAGCAGGAACAGTCTCTAAGTTTGCTCATAGTCTGTACAGAGAGATCCCATAAAACTATGGCAGCATAGGTATTCCCCTGTACTAAGCACAATTCAGCAGGAACAGTCTCTAAGTTTGCTCATAGTCTGTACAGAGAGATCCCATAAAACTATGGCAGCATAGGTATTCCCTGTACTAAGCACAATTCAGCAGGAACAGCCCCTAAGTTTGCTCATAGTCTGTACAGCGAGATCCCATAAAACTATGGCAGCATAGGTATTCCCTGTACTAAGTACAATTCAGCAGGAACAGTCCCCTAAGTTTGTTCATAGTCTATACAGAGAGATCCCATAAAACTATGGCAGCATAGGTATTCCCTGTACTAAGCACAATTCAGCAGGAACAGCCCCTAAGTTTGCTCATAGTCTGTACAGCGAGATCCCATAAAACTATGGCAGCATAGGTATTCCCTGTACTAAGTACAATTCAGCAGGAACAGTCTCTAAGTTTGCTCATAGTCTGTACAGAGAGATTCCATAAAACTATGGCAGCATAGGTATTCCCTGTACTAAGCACAATTCAGCAGGAACAGTCCCCTAAGTTTGTTCATAGTCTATACAGAGAGATCCCATAAAACTATGGCAGCATAGGTATTCCCTGTACTAAGCACAATTCAGCAGGAACAGCCCCTAAGTTTGCTCATAGTCTGTACAGCGAGATCCCATAAAACTATGGCAGCATAGGTATTCCCTGTACTAAGTACAATTCAGCAGGAACAGTCTCTAAGTTTGCTCATAGTCTGTACAGAGAGATTCCATAAAACTATGGCAGCATAGGTATTCCCTGTACTAAGCACAATTCAGCAGGAACAGTCCCCTAAGTTTGTTCATAGTCTATACAGAGAGATCCCATAAAACTATGGCAGCATAGGTATTCCCTGTACTAAGCACAATTCAGCAGGAACAGCCCCTAAGTTTGCTCATAGTCTGTACAGCGAGATCCCATAAAACTATGGCAGCATAGGTATTCCCTGTACTAAGCACAATTCAGCAGGAACAGCCCGTAAGTTTGCTTATAGTATGTACAGAGAGATCCCATAAAACTATGACAGCATAGGTATTCCCCTGTACTAAGCACAATTCAGCAGGAACAGCCCCTAAGTTTTCTCATAGTCTATACAGAGAGATCCCATAAAACTATGGCAGCATAGGTATACCCTGTACTAAGCACAATTCAGCAGGAACAGCCCCTAAGTTTGCTCATAGTCTGTACAGAGAGATCCCATAAACCTATGGCAGCATAGGTATTCCCCTGTACTAAGCACAATTCAGCAGGAACAGTCCCTAATTTTGTTAATAGTCTGTACAGAGAGATCCCATAAAACTATGGCAGCATAGGTATTCCCCTGTACTAAGCACAATTCAGCAGGAACAGCCCCTAAGTTTGCTCATAGTCTATACAGAGAGATCCCATAAAACTATGGCAGCATAGGTATACCCTGTACTAAGCACAATTCAGCAGGAACAGCCCCTAAGTTTGCTCATAGTCTATACAGAGAGATCCCATAAAACTATGGCAGCATAGGTATTCCCTGTACTAAGCACAATTCAGCAGGAACAGCCCCTAAGTTTGCTCATAGTCTATACAGAGAGATCCCATAAAACTATGGCAGCATAGGTATTCCCTGTACTAAGCACAATTCAGCAGGAACGGTCCCTAAGTTTGCTTATAGTATGTACAGAGAGATCCCATAAAACTATGGCAGCATAGGTATCCCCTGTACTAAGCACAATTCAGCAGGAACATTGCCCAGACATGAAAAAGCCAAGTAAATAGATGTTATATTGTACAGCAGATTTCTTTTTAGCACCAGAAAGGAAATTAAGAAGTGCAAACCAACCTAAACCCTCACTAATGGCAAAGAGTTATCTGAAGCATGGTCTTGTAGCACCCCCAAACCCATCCTTCTAACAACTGTCTTATACTTGAGTTGATTTTGGGGCATACACACATCTGTGTCCCTGTGAGGAGGATAGGATTACTTCTCCTAACTCACCCATTCTGTATGTTTGCTTTTTTGTCTTTCCCCCTAGAGTAGCGCAGACACACAGGCTGGGATACAAGACAAATGGAGTGTATGAAGTCTGACACCGCAGGTACAAATTGGCCTTTGTACAATGATCAAACATGGCCGATGAGCTTGTCAAGATCAAAGGCAACATCCCACCTGTTCTGTCTTATTCCTAACAACACTTCCATAATATTACCGCTAGAAAAGACATCTTGTAGCCGCCGGCAACCCTTTGTTGTGTGCCTCCGGGGCCACAGGGGTTAATAGAGGATCCTCAATTGCACCTAATTACCGGATCTGTCATTCCCGGCCAGAGAAATTTCCTTTATGTTTCCCACTCGCACTGTGAGGAACCAAAGCACATTAATATTATATTAATAATCAGACGATTTACAGGGGCCACCTGAAACACGAGGGCCCACGTCTGCCCGTGCTACATACATGTATTAATTGCAACATACATGTATTTATTGCTACCGTATATACTCGAGTATAAGCCGTCCCGAGTATAAGCCGAGGTACCTAATTTTACCTCCAAAAACTGGGAAAGCTTATTGACTCGAGTATAAGCCGAGGGTGAGAAATGCAGCAGCTTCTGGTAATTTCTGGTAGTTTCAATCTCGTTTTTGGATGACTATTCTTAGGCGCCGGCTACTATTCTAAGGCGCCGGCGAATATTCTTAGGCGCCGGCTACTATTCTAAGGCGCCGGCGACCGTTTTTGCGCTTGTCCCGAGTATAAGCCGAGGTAGAGTTTTTCAGCATTTTTTGGGGGCTGAAAAACTCGGCTTATACTCGAGTATATACTGTATATACAATATCGAATCCGAACGTTCACTAGTCACAAAGCCGTGAATAGGCGCAGATGGGTCGCAGGGCCGCATCAACTAGACAACGCGGTCCTGGATCGTAGAAAAAAATCGAACTTGCCCACACGATATGTGGCCGATTCTTGGCCTGATATAGATCGGGAGGACCCGTCAGGAGCCCCTACACACGGGCAGATATAGAAGCAGGTCGTATTCACCTATTTAAAAGCTGGGGGTTAGTATGTTTAGTACCTACATCTATAACCTGAATTAAAGGAAATATTTTGTGTAGAAAATAATAACGTACCAATGCGTTATACTCATTTAGATATAGAAGAATTGTGCTTAATAATGATGTGTTTCAGGCTGATTTATTGAATATTTCTGCAAAAACCCTAATAACATCTCCCTTCTCTTCCACTTTCTGTTCCCTGAATTCCCAGGCTGTGCAGGGGAGCCGACGGCTCTTAGCTCACTGTACTGTAGGTTAGGAACCAATCAGCAGCAAGCAG
>CM076682.1:5818810-6033810 GCA_038501925.1 Xenopus petersii | reverse complement strand
ACATTGTCATAATATACATACCACCCTTAAGTACAGAAAAGGCAGACAAGGGAATACAAGTAGCGGATACACCTGCCTAAATGAGAATGACCCCAACGTTTCGGCAAAATAGCCTTTGTCAAGGGGATTCTGATGTGTAACCGAATGAGCAGCAGAATAAATACCCTCTCCAAAAACGCGTCCGTCCCTATTTTTCGCGAGAGGGTATTTATTCTGCTGCTCATTCGGTTACACATCAGAATCCCCTTGACAAAGGCTATTTTGCCGAAACGTTGGGGTCATTCTCATTTAGGCAGGTGTATCCGCTACTTGTATTCCCTTGTCTGCCTTTTCTGTACTTAAGGGTGGTATGTATATTATGACAATGTGAAATGTTTTTTTGTTCGCTGTGATGACGATGTCATTGTCTGTTTTTACTAAGTAAAGCATATCTTAAATTTCACCACCTGAGTCGAAAATTCTTTTTGAGTGTGCAGACCCAATTTTCTGTATTTGTTATATTTGGTCGCTCGGTAGGGGCGACTCATGGTTTGTTGTGCACCTCATATTTAATATTTGCCTATGTTTATTGGAATTTGGTGTGCCCTCCGTTTACTTATATTGTTATTAAAGGATAAGTAAACCTTAAAAATAAGTGAATGTAAAATTGATGTTGAGTGCTATTCTAAGCACTTCTGCAATGTACAATCATTATTTATTTTTAATTCCAAGATAGTAAGGGATACATGTAATGTTAATATGAATGAATTTAGTTACAACAGCGCCACCTGCTGGTCATTTTCCCACCAGTCTGACCACCAAGTAGTCAAGGAAGTTGTCAGGAGAAAGAAAGAGGCTGCTCTGATGTTCTTCCGTTTAGGAAAGATGTGAGAAAGGTTTCTAATTTTATTCCTAAGCAGAAGAACATCAGAGCAGCCTCTTTCTTTCTCCTGACAACTTTCTTGACTACTTGGTGGTCAGACTGGTAAGAAAATGATCAGCAGGTGGCGCTGTTGTAACAGAATTCATTCATATTAACAGTACATGTATGCTTTAAAGGGATCCTGTCATGGAAAAACATGTTATATTTCAAAACACATCAGTTAATAGTGCTGATCCAGCAGAATTCTGCACTGAAATCCACGTCTCAAAAGAGCAAACAGATTTTTTTTTATAGTAAATTTTGAAATCTGACATGGGGCTAGACATATTGTAAGTTTCCCAGCTGCCCCAGTCATGTGAGTTGTGCCTGTACTTTAGGATGGAACTACTTTCTGACAGGCTGTTATTTCTCCTACTCAATGTAACTGAATCAGTCTCGGTGGGACCTGGATTTTACTATTGAGTGCTGTTCTTAGATCTACCAGGCAGCTGTTATCTTGTGTTAGGGAGCTGTTATCTGGTTACCTTTCTATTGTTCTGTTGTTTGGCTGCTGGGGAGAAAGGGAGGTGTGATATCACTCCATCTTGCATTACAGCAGTAAAGAGTGACTCAAGTTTATCACATGACTGGGGGCAGCTGGGAAACTGACAATATGTCTAGCCCCATGTCCGATTTTAAAATTGAATATAAAAAAAAATCAGTTTTCTCTTTTGAGAAATGGATTCAGTGCAGAATTCTGCTGGAGCAGCACTATTAACTGATGTGTTTTGAAAAAAAACATGTTTTTCCATGACCGTATCCCTTTAATATCTTGGAATTAAAAATAGATAAATAATGAATATACATTATAGAAGAGCTGAGAATAGCCCCCTCATTCATTTTACATTCACTTATTTTAAAGGTTTACTTATCCTTTACATTTTTTAAGCTCTAAACATGCTGCTATACTTTATTATTGAATGGCATTAATCTCTCTAAAGGAAACAATACCGGGTCTTGCTTTAATTTTTTTTAGCCAAATATTTTGCACATTCCTGTTTCTCTATGTTTATATAAATGTAACATAAAATATATATAGAACTTTATTCTGCAATAAAACACCATTATATAAATACCAACAAGCCCCTGATCACGTTTGTGTGTTGACATGAGACGTTAGAATATTGGTGGGAGGGCAGAACCAACATTTTGTATGTCCGGGGGGGGGTAAATAAAACCCCCCATCAGAGGCCCATGAGTGACTTTGGGATGATCAGCGGCTCCTGCCTGACTCTGCAATGGAGGAATCCCAGGAGAACTGACGTGAGTCTGTAACACTGAATTCCATTGAACTGTTGCATTTCATAAATGATGCCAAATATTACTCCTGTACAGGTATGGGACCTGTTATCCAGAATGCTCGGGACCTGGGATTTTCCACATAAGAGATTTTTCTGTAATTTGGATCTTCATACCTTAAATCTACTAGAAAATCATGTAAACATTAAATAATGGTTTTGCTCCCAATAAGGATTAATTATATCTTAGTTGGGATCAAGTACAAGGTACAAGTAGGAGTCCTGCGCATAACCAATTTCTAAGACCCGAAACGCAACCTGCAATATTTTCCCACTTTGATCCGCAACCCGCCAACCACCATCAAACAGGAAGTGATGTTGCTGCAAACCAGAAGTGGTCATCAAAAGTGGGCGGGGACAGAAACACGTTTTGTAAAACTGTAAAAGGAGTAAAATATAGACAATATTACATAATATAAGAAATTTAGATGAGACGCGAACTGCAGACCCGCATCTATACCCGAACCTGAAAATCCTCCCCTCGTTCCACAGGGTGCACGCTTTTTTTGTGGGTACCCGACCCACTGCAGGACTCTAGTACAAGCTACTGTTTTATTATTACAGAGAATAAGGAAATCCTTTTTAAACATTTGGATACAATGGAGTCTGAGAGACGGCCTTTCTGTAATTCAGAGCTTTCTGGATAACAGGTTTCCGGATAACTGATCCCACACCTTTACCAGTCAAAAGTTATAATTCACATTGTTATATTATAATTAAATGATGGACTGAACTCAAAATCATTGCATTTCATGCTTACCCAGCACTTAATTATAGGCCCTATTGGGAATTCAATGGGTTGTTCACCTTTAAATTAACATGATGTAGAAATATGAGACAATTTGCAATTGGTTTTCATTTTTTATTATTTGTGGTTCTTGAGTTATTTAGCTTTTTATTCAGCAGCTCTCCAGTTTGCAATTTCAGCCACCTGGTTGCTATGGTCCGAATTCCCCTAGCAACCATGCACTGATTTGAATAAGAGACTGGAATATGAATAGGAGAGGCCTGAATAGAAAGATGAGGAATAAAAAGTAGCAATAACAATACATTTGTAGCCTTAAAGAGCCTTTGTTTTTTAGATGGGGTCAGTGACCCCCATTTGAAAGCTGAAAAAGAGTTCGAAGAAGATTTTGAAAACTACAAAAAATGAAGGCCATAAATACTGAGTTTTTATTGTTTTGTGTTTTTTGTACATTTCTTTTCCTCTGCAGAAATCATAACCATTATCTAGTTGCTAGGCCTTGGTTTCAGTAGCAACAGGGCAGCAGTCATGAACTCATGAATGGAAGATAAATAGTAAAGGGCCTGAAAAGAATAATAATAAAATAGTCAATCTGTTTATTTAGTTGCCTGGGTGCCTAGTGATCAGATGGCGCCAGCCAGAAAGAGACCGGAGCAAAAAGCTCCAAAAACCATAAAATGATTATCAAAGGAAAAGTTTCTGAGGTCAGGCCCATGTAGAAATATTTAATCAGGTTTATTGGTGCCGGAGTTTGTTATACACAGTGACCAGTAGGTGGCGCAGTTTATGTTTGAAGTGACCTTGTCACATGGCAGCAATACTCTCTGCAAAGGCTTTATTATTATTATTATTATTATTCTGACTATTAATATCCACAGCTATTTGATAAGTTCCAGCAAGTGCTGCGGTGCTGTACAACACAAGGGGCATACGTCAAACCTACAGGTTATAGCGCACCGGTGAGTTGTAGTCCAACAACATCTGCAAGGCTGCATGTGTGATATTCCTGTACTACACTGGCAGCTGGAGGGTGAGTCTGTACAGTTACCTGTACCAGTAGGGGCCCCGTGTGACTTTGCAGAGTGTGGGGCCCATTCCATAAGGAGCGTTGCCCGAGGCCTCGCACATCTCCCTGAGGCAGCCAATCCCAGCAAGGCACTGAGTCACTGAATGCAGGTGTCTGGCAGCCAATAGGAGCGCAGATCCAGCAGTGATAGGAACAAGAATTAGAATGTGGTGCATGCGGTGCTGCTCACATCCTACCCAGCACTTCCCACTCTCCCAGACTCTACTTAAAGTGATACGGTCATGGGAAAACATGTTTTTTCCAAAATGAATCAGTTAATAGTGCTGCTCTAGCAGAATTCTGCACTGAAATTCATTTCTCAAAAGAGCAAACAGATTTTTTTATATTTAATGTTGAAATCTGACATGGGGCTAGACATATTTTCAGTTTCCCAGCTGCCCCCAGTCATGTGACTTGTGCTCTGATAAACTTCAGTCACTCTTTACCTCTGTATTGCAAGTTGGAGTTATCACCCGTCCCCCAGCAGCCTAACAACAGAACAATGGGAAGGTAACCAGATAGCAGCTCCCTAACACAAGATAACAGCTGCCTGGTAGATCTAAGAACAACACTCAATAGTAAAATCCAGGTCCCACTGAGACACATTCAGTTACATTAAGTAGGAGAAATAACAGCATTTCCATCCTAAAGTGCTGGCACAAGTCACATGAATGGGGCAGCTGGGAAACTGACAATATGTCTAGCCCCAAAATTAAATATAAAAAAAAATTTGTTTGCTCTTTTGAGAAATGGATTTCAGTGCAGAATTCTGCTGGAGCAGCACTATTAACTGATTCATTTTGAAAAAAACATGTTTTCCCCATGACCGGATCCCTTTAAAGTAGGGATGCAGTGAATCCAGGATTCAGTTTGGGATTCGACTAAATCCTTCTGCCCAGCCGAACTAAATCCAAATCCTAATTTGCATATGCGAGGAAGGAAAGCGCGTGACTTTTTGTCACAAAACATATGGAAATTAGGATTCGGTTCGGTATTCGGCCGAATCTTTTTCAAAGGATTCGGGGGGCTTGGCCGAATCCAAAATAGTGGCTTCGGTGCATCCCTAACTTAAAGTAGTGGTTCACCTTTACGTTAGCTTTTAGTATGTTATAGAATGGCTGATTCTAAGCAACTTTTCATTTGTTTTTCATTATTTTATTTTTTTATAGTTTTTCATTTTTTTGCATTTTTCTTCTGACTCTTTCCAGCTTTCAAATGGGGGTCAATGACCCCATCTTAAAACAAATGCTCTGTAAGGCTACAAATGTATTGTTATTACAACTTTTTATTACTCCTCTTTCTATTCAGGCCTCTCCTATTTATATTTCAGTCTCTTATTCAAATCAATACATTGTTGCTAGGGTTAATTGGACCTTAGCAACGAGACTGATGATATTGCAAACTGCAGAGCTGCTGAATAAAAAGCTAAATAAGTCAAAAACCACAAATAATAAAACATGAAAACCAATAGCAAATTGTCTCAGAATATCTCTCTATATCATACTAACAGTGGAAAACCCCTTTAACCATAGTGCAGAACTGCTGTTCCTGCTTAAAAGGGTTGTTCATCTTTAAATTAACTGTTAGTATGATGTAGAGAGGGATATTCTGAGACAATTTGTAATTGGTTTTCATGTTTTATTATTTGTGGTTTTTGACTTATTTAGCTTTTTATTCAGCAGCTCTGCAGTTTGCAATGTCATCAGTCTCGTTGCTAAGGTCCAATTAACCCTAGCAACAATGTATTGATTTGAATAAGAGACTGAAATATAAATAGGAGAGGCCTGAATAGAAAGAGGAATAATAAAAAGTAGCAATAACAATACATTTGTAGCCTTACAGAGCATTTGTTTTAAGATGGGGTCAGTGACCCCCATTTGAAAGCTGGAAAGAGTCAGAAGAAAATGGCAAAAATTAAAAAAAACTATAAATAAATAATAAAGACCAATTGAAAAGTTACTTAGAAATGGTTATTCTGTTATTTACTAAAAGTTAACTACCCCTTTAATCTCTCCCAGGGCTCAGTATGGAGAGACGTCTGTACAACATTAGAGTGCTGGGGGAGCTGCAGAGTGCACTGAGCTTGTGGCGCCTCGATCCTTTCAGGGGTGTCACCCATAAGGGCAATGCACTTTGCTGTAGTCACTATGTGGTGTATTGGCCCCCCACATTATTCACAGTGCATTAGAATCTGCATTAGTGTGTATGTGCCTTTAAAATAATCTCAACTGCTATTTCTCCCTGTACAGGCTTTTGGAGATCATCTGCACAAGCCATTTGATTAGTCAGTTTTTTGAGGGATCCTATTTAAAGGGAAAGTCCTGAACAGCACCACTGCCATTCCACGCCCATTGAACCCACCTACACAACAGGCTGACACTATAATGAACATTGTGGTTGTTGGGGAGTCCTGGTGCCGGCTTGAAATCCATTGCAGTCAGCAGCAGCACAAAGTATTTACACCTTCTCTATTGGCAGAACCCAAACATATCCATTGCCCAGATCCAATCCCCTTCCTCACACTGTACTTGTCAGTCATGAGTCGGGCCCCGAAGCAACACGTTGTATAACCATGACGATGATTGATGTGTATGGCAGCTCCCACGTGTACATGAGTTATGTCATACAATTCCTAAAGTGCATGGAATGTCTTCTTTGTACTTTAAGAATGTACTGTATAGCATCCAGTTGCAGCCAATCAGATCACTGCTTTCATGATTCCAAATGCACTAGAGCAGTCAAAGCTGATTGGCTGTGCAGTATCAATATTATATGGTGTCTATCCATTCCCCTAGAACTGTGGCTTTAGCAACACATCAATAGAATTCCTGCGTTACACGTGGGAGACGAAGAAGCGACTGACAGTCAGCGTTAGAGCTCAGGGTTCCTTACGACTCACCGGAGTTTCTGGTTTGGTGAGTTGCACATTTGTCACTTCCTGCTGCTGATTTACAGGAGAACTAAACCCTAAAAAATGTGGCTATAAAAGACCATATTTTATATAGTGAACTTATTGCACGAGGCTAAAGTTTGAGCTTGTCAATAGCAGCAATGATCCAGGACTTCAAACTTGTCACAGGGGGTCACCATCTTGGAAAGTGTCTGTGACACTCACATGCTCAGTGGGCTCTGATTGGCTGTTGAGAAGCTAAGCTTAGGGCTCGTCACTAATTATCCAGCAGAAAATGAGCTTCCCTGGCTGTAATATAAGCTGATGCTACAGGTTTGCTGATTATTCAATTCTGATGCTAATTGCACTGGTTTCTGTGCTGCCATGTAGTAATTATGTGTATTAATTACTAATCAGCCTTATATTGTGACATTTCTATTCTATGTGTACTGTATATTGTGAGTGGCTCCCTAAGCTCAGTAAGTGACAGCAGCACAGAACATGTGCAGTGAATCAGCAGAAAAGAAGATGGGGAGCTACTGGGGCATCTTTGGAGACACAGATCTTTACTGCTAAAGGGCTGTGGTTGCCTTGGGCTGGTATAGAAGCACAAAACATCATGTACAACATTTCTACCTACTTCTTTAGTTAGGCTTTAGTTCTCATTTAAAGGAGAAGGAAAGGCTAAAAGTAAATAAGCTTTATCAGAAAGGTCTATATAAATACACCAGTAAACCCTCAAAGTAATGTTACTCTGAGTCCTCTGTCAAAAGAAACAGCACATTTCTTTCCTTCTATTGTGTACTCATGGGCTTCTGTATCACACTTCCTGTTTTCAGCTTAAACCTCCAGGGCTAGGGCTTGAGCATGCTCAGTTTGCTCCTCACTCCGTCCCTGCTGTAATCTGAGCCCAGAGCTATAAGTGAGCAGGGAGAGACTCAGGCAGGAAGTGATGTCACACCAAGCTAATACTGCAGCTGCTATCCTATTGAGAGCTTTTTGCTCCGGTATGGTAAAACATTCTACAGAATAAATATAACATTCTAGCTTGCACTATTGTGGCTAATCTATTGGAAATAAAATGCCTCTGTAGCTTTCCTTCTCCTTTAATAAATCTGCCCCTTAGTACTGAATGTGATAGGTGATATAGACTGTAGCAGAAATACCAATGGGCTGATGGGAACTGTCCCCATCCCCATCGTAATCCAATTGGTTGAGCCTTTATTTTGGTTTCGTGGACCCGGCTCTTCTATATCTGGTAGCAAATCCCATGTTACAGGATTTTTGCTGCTGCTCCCTGGCGCTGAGCTCAGGCAATTCCTATACAAGTCAGGGGCAATCATTGAGCTGGAAGCCACACGGGCAACAAACAGCTGATATTTGAATGAGGGCTTGCACTTGTAAATAGTCACGTGACTCTCCCAATATATTATATATGTGCTCTGTGTGTGCCGGCGAGGAGGAGCGAATACTTTGTGCTGCTGACTGCAAAGAATTTCAAGCCTGTATGAACCACATCATTCGTTATAGTCTCAGGCTGATGTGTAGTAGATGGGCACTGGTTTGATGGACTCGGAGCAGTAATGGGCTCACACACACCTGCATGCTGCTGACTACACAGCTATACACAATCCATCAGGTCCTGAAATGTATCTCCAAAAATAGTGGGTATGGCCATAGCAAGGAGTCTATTTGTTACACTACAACTCCCAGCAGCCCCTGAGTGCAGCAAAAGCCTTTCCCTACACCACAGCCACGAGATAATGGGCAGTGCTAAAATAAAAGATTATCTATTGCTATTTCCAGAAAAGTCCTAATCCCCATTAGACGTCAGCGAGTCACATTCATCACTCCCTGAATCTCTCTCTAATCTGGGCCGGCCCTGGGCAGTGCAGGGAGGGGCTAACAGGGGATGCTGGGATTTGTAGTTTCCCAAAACCACGGAGAATCCCGGTCGCCCTGATGAGTAACACGAAGTAACCAGTCAGCAGTTGGTTAAAGGGGATGGTCGCCTTCCAACACTTTATTCAGTTCAGTTGGTTTCAGATTGTTCCACAGAAATAAAGACTTTTCCCAATTTTTATTCCATTTTTCTAATATTGAAGTGTAAGTCTTATTTTTCACCTTCTAAAGCAGCTCTGGGGGGGGGTCGCCGACCCTGTAAACTGATCTAAATTTATACATTTAGGGGCAGATATAGCAATGGTCGAGGTGAATTTTCGAATGAAAAAAATTAGAATTTCGAGAATTTTTTTGTGTACTTCAACTAGGGAATAGTCCAAATTCGAATTAAATTTGAAAAAAATTCAAATATTGAAATTTATCATTAAAAATTAGACTTCGACCATTTACCATCTAAAACCTGACACATTGCTGTTTTAGCCTATGGGGGGCCTCCGAGAACCTATTTTGAGAACTTTCAAAAATAAGATTTTTTTTGGGGAAAAACTTGAAAATGGAAATGCGCTATTACTTTGATTCGGCCAAATATGGACCTATTCGATCAAAAACTGAGCTATTCGACCAAAAAAAAAAAAACTTGAGACTTGATTTCGGCTGGTCTTTTTGAATTCGAATTTTGAAGTTTTTTCAATTCGAAATTCGATCCTTGATAAATATGCCCCTTATCTTTGTCCCTGCTGAGCAGAATCCCTGAGTTTCATTACAGGCAGCTGTTAGAATTGATACAATAATTACTAATACTCCAGAGATGCTGCTGAGAAATGGATCAACTCAATGTTGCAAAATTGTAAGGGGCAAATTTACTAAAGGGCGAAGTGACTAAATAGGGTGAAAATTCACCAGCGTGACGTCATTACGTTACTTCGCCAATTTACTAATGGTCGCTGGCGTAACTTCGCTAGCGAAGGAGATAGACTCTGGCGGTACTTCGCTCCCTAATGCCTGGCAAATTTGCGCTCTGGCGAATGGACGTAACTACGAAATTCACTAAGATGCGGATTTTACTGACCATTACCTCTTGCGCCAGACTTGCCTTCGCCACCTCAGACCAGGCGAAGTGCAATAGAGTAGATAGGAGTTCCTCAAAAAATAGTTGAACATTTTTTCAAGTCCCAAAAAACGCTGGTGATAGGCTGCAAAAGAGAGTAAATTTTTTCTGGGGTACCCGGCTCCCCCCCTACATTTCCTAACATATGGAACATAAACTATACACTGGGCTCATGTGTAGGGCAATATAACAACTTTATTTTATTAAGGTTCCCTGGGCTTGTGTAATGTATTTGCTGCAACGTATACGTCCATTCAACTTCCCGCCGTATGCAAATTAGCCAACACTAGCGCAACTTCGCTTCACTTGCCGCAGTAACGATAACGCAACTTCGCCAGTGTTCGGCGCCCTGGACACAACTTCGGATTTTAGTGAATTAGCGTTGTCCTGGCGAATCTACGCCTGGTGAAGCTGTGAGCAAAGCTGTCGCTGGCGAATTTTCGGAGGTTAGTGAATTTGCCCCTAACTGTTTAGAATCTGCATCTGAATTACTGAGCTGTCAGACTCAAACACCAGAGACACCAACATTCAACTTTACACTTAGATTTTGGAAAAACAGTAGAAAATAAAAGATGGAAAGTAATTGAAAAAAAGTCTTTATTTCTGGTGAACAATCTGAAAACAACTGAACTGAAAACGTGTTTGGAAGGTGAACATCCCCTTTAATACCCTCTAGGACAGGCAGAATGATGGAAGGAAACATCTGATTGGTTGTACAGGGGCCTACACTGGCTGTGTTTCTCCGTAACTGCAATATTTATATATTTGTATATAATACAGTTATCAGTAATATTGTGAGTCCCCTTTACTGGCCGGGCCTTGTGCAGAATAAGTAGCAGATCAGCTCCCAGGCATTTAGCTCCTTTGTGTGGATTTCCTCTCCCCCTACAATTAGTCGCATTGAGTGAGCAGTGCACAAATCCCTGACCCTCCCGTAATACTGACCTACCAAATGTCAGCACATTCCCATGGATCTATTATCGTTTACTTTCCCTCCTTCTTATTCAGAGTTACATAGAAAGAGGGGGGCCCTCCTGACTCTCCTCCCCACTCCAAAAATGCCACCAGCCCTCTTCAAAGATGCCCCAGTAGCTCCCCATCTTCTTTTCTGCTGATTCACTGCACATGCTCTGTGCTGTTGTCACTTACTGAGCTTAGGGACCCACTCACAATATACAGTATATCTCATATAATATATTAGTTCTTAATTCAGATTCACATTACATGGCAGCATAGAAATCAGTGCAGTCTGCATCAGAATTGGCAGGCAGAGCAGAGTCTAGCGGTGAATCCTGCATGGGGTGGTCAGCAGCCAATTAGGGTCTGTATCTGGGAGGAGCCAAATATAGATGATCCCAATAACCCCTCCCACTCACTTGGGGATTGGTTGGGGCGAGTATAAAAGGCAGCAGCAAGAGTGGCTATTGCTATTACTACTGATGGGGTCAACCGAATGTAGGATTTACAGTTGTTCTATATTCTTTATTTTATAAATACAATTTATGGAGTTTTGCAGTGACTTCAGTTTCAGTGAAGGGTTAAGTTCAAGCTCCGAGGTCTGGTTGTTAAAGGCAAAGCTTAAGAGAATTCATGGCCATTGGCTGAGATGGTAACAGGTGGGTGTGGTTATTGCTCATGAATTTGGTTATAAAGGTTTAAGTTGGTGACAGTTTTGCTCGGCATCATTGTTACTATTGCTAAGCTGCTTGTAATAAAGTCGCTGGGGACTATTTTCTCCAATGAAGTCTCATTGTGTGTTTTATTGGGCAAAACAAGATGCTGTTTATTATCCCAACGATTCATAATCAACCCTGTAGCATCAGTTCCTATAACACACGTTACCTCACTTTGATGATTTCCCATGATCCCTAAGTTTAGCTTCTCAGCAGCATCAGCCCAGAGCCCACTGAGCATGTGCAGAGCCACTGACTCACAAAAGATGCCGAACAAGATGGGGAGCTGCTGGGAGCAACTTTAAATTTCTGGATCATTATTGTTATAAAGCTGCTGAACCTCTGGGCTGGTACAGTAAGTCCAGTATATAAAATAAAGCATTTCGAGCCATTAAACAGCTTTATTTCTCCTTTAAGTGGAAATGTCCAACTTGAAGCCCTTTCAGCAGATTCTGATTTGGGGAAGAGACAGGGATATTAAAGAAATCAATGTTTTGTGCCATACAGTAAATTGTGTGTAAATGGTCACAACTTGTACCTGCAAAGTAATGGAGGAGGGTCATTACATACCTGCAACCCCCCCCCCCACTCCTACTTATGATTCCACCTCTGTGGGGCCCTCACTTCCACTGGACCCCAACCCCCACCACAAATATCCCTCAAATAATTGCATAGGTAACAGATAATCAAATAACGTGACCTATTATTCTGAGACTGGGAAGGTGCCCAATCGCAATGAGGATCTTGTGTCACATGGTGCTACTCCAAGCCCTCCCTGAAGAATTTACATACAGCCAAACTACTACTATTGCCCCTACTAACCCTTCCCATGGGAAACACTGCCTCCTCTCGGTCCATTCTCCCCTCCTCTCTAACAGAATAATAATAAGCTCCAGCCATTGCACAATCTGCCCCACTTGTGGGGTATGGGGGCAAATAATTCAATATCAGCAAGTGATGAATTAATATAAGGACTTTATCATCTTCTGGCATTACACTGTCACCCATGACATCACACATCACCAGCTGGCATTACACTGTCACCCATGACATCACACATCACCCTCTGTCACCCATGACATCACACATCACCCTCTGTCACTCATGACATCACTCATGAACAGCATTCTGGCAGCATTTGTGACTCCCGCTCATTGTATCCCACAGAGGTGCTCAGATGAGCAGATCAATGTCAGCAGCCAGTGATAGGAAAGTATAATTGGCAGGTGCAGATGTCCATGAGTTTGGGTTTACGGAGGATGGAGGAAGCTGCTGCTCTTATGTTTATGTTACCGGCCCCGTGTGTTTGAATTTTCAGTTAAGTGAAAGGAAAATGTTAGTGTTTCCTTCTCTTCCTACTTGGGGATCTTGAAAAAGTGAGGCCTAGTTAGGAAGGAAGGGCAGCTGTGAAAAAGCAAAACATGTTTCCAGCAACTAATCAGTCTTGTCTGTATAATGATCCAGCAAACTGCTGACACCAGCAATACTTATTAGTTACTTCCCCCAGCGCAATACAGTACTGTAGCACTGCTGCACCACCTATACACAGCTGCATGCTGATACCTATTGTAAGCAGCAGTCCTGTCCTGCTTTATGGCAGCTGAGATTCTATCTATCTGTATAACAGAACATTCTGTCCCAGTGGCTGCACAGATCCTATCTGATCCCCATTGTAAGCAGCAGCCCTGTCCTGCTTTATGGCAGCTGAGATTCTAGCTATCTGTATAACAGAGCATTCTGTCCCAGTGGCTGCACAGATCCTATCTGATCCCCATTGTAAGCAGCAGTCCTGTCCTGCTTTATGGCAGCTGAGATTCTAGCTATCTGTATAACAGAACATTCTGTCCCAGTGGCTGCACAGATCCTATCTGATCCCCATTGTAAGCAGCAGCCCTGTCCTGCTTTATGGCAGCTGAGATTCTAGCTATCTGTATAACAGAACATTCTGTCCCAGTGGCTGCACAGATCCTATCTGATCCCCATTGTAAGCAGCAGCCCTGTCCTGCTTTATGGCAGCTGAGATTCTAGCTATCTGTATAACAGAGCATTCTGTCCCAGTGGCTGCACAGATCCTATCTGATCCCCATTGTAAGCAGCAGTCCTGTCCTGCTTTATGGCAGCTGAGATTCTAGCTATCTGTATAACAGAACATTCTGTCCCAGTGGCTGCACAGATCCTATCTGATCCCTATTGTAAGCAGCAGTCCTACCCTGCTTTATGGCAGCTGAGATTCTAGCTATCTGTATAACAGAACATTCTGTCCCAGTGGCTGCACAGATCCTATCTGATCCCCATTGTAAGCAGCAGTCCTGTCCTGCTTTATGGCAGCTGAGATTCTAGCTATCTGTATAACAGAACATTCTGTCCCAGTGGCTGCACAGATCCTATCTGATCCCCATTGTAAGCAGCAGTCCTGTCCTGCTTTATGGCAGCTGAGATTCTAGCTATCTGTATAACAGAGCATTGTGTCCCAGTGGCTGCACAAATCCTATCTGATCCCCATTGTAAGCAGCAGTCCTGTCCTGCTTTATGGCAGCTGAGATTCTATATAACAGAGCCCAGCCCACCCAGGCCCAATCTCTGATGAGAACTGTGAAGGCTTCCTCTATCCTCAGTTTTTAAGGTATGTGGGTGGGTGGAGGAGCTTGAAGGGGGAGGGGGGGTGACTGGGCTGGGGGTCCCTGAGGTTGTAGTCCTGGTGGACCCTGGACACCCCAGTATAACACTAAAACTACAACCCCAAGCACCAAGACTATTATTATTAACAGCCAAGACTTTTTCGACGGTGCCTCGCTAAAAAATACCCCTAACTGATGTGCCCCTTAAGTTAAAGCTGACGCAGCACTATATGGAGTTATGAGGGACCTTTGAGTCCAGTTACTCATGGCAACCAATCAACAGATAGCTTTTACCTGCCTAATGCACTCTAATTAATACTCTAAATAACACATCTGATTAAAAAAATTAAATGTTGTTCAATTACAACACCAACAGGAAACAGCAGTTCCTAAAAACCTGAGAGTTGGACATCCCAATTGTGTGTAATGATACAGTATATAATAAATAACTGTTACCCAATAAAATACGTCTTTTATACGTTTATCTTTTGTGTCCCCCACAAGGTTCCACTTGTGATGCTGAGCTCAATAAAGGGCCAAATTTCATAATCTCTTCAAGGGTCTTGGGACAACAGGTTCAACTCAAGGGTCATTGGGCTTTAGCTCGGCAATTGGGGATCAATCTGATACTGGAGGGTGTGTGGGAGTTAACGGGTTAATATAAGAACCTTCTTAATACAAATCATCATAAAAGGCTTTCATTTCCCTCCAGTGCTGAAGCCTCGCTGGTTACATGATTGCTCCAATTATTCTATTGAATCCACTTTATTTCATGTAACCGATTATCTTAAAAGAGAAAAACAGCCAATGAGAGTGGGGAGAGCTCCCGGGGGAACAACACTAAAGCCACAATTTGTGCCACTTGAGAAGATTATTTTGCTGTTTTATTTTAAAGAGATACAAACAATCCCAAATCCTTATACAGGTACAGCCAGCCCACCTGTGCCTAGTGGCCACTCACAATGGGACTACTGTAAATGATAAGGATATTAGAAGTCACTGAGGGGTTGTTCTGTGACCATATAAAGACACAAGGCTACAGGCTGAGTTATACAGGGAACTCTGAGTATCACTCATGTATTATAAGGGATAATGTACCCCCTACTGTAAATGATAAGGATATTAGAAGTCACTGAGGGGTTGTTCTGTGACCATACAATTGAGCTGACAGTATATATAATAAATAAAAGTAACAGCGGATGGGGAGCCAATAGGGTGATAAGCTAAAGTTCTGTATTTTTTGAAAAGCCTAATTGCTGGTCACATGACACAAGGAGTAACAGATCAGTTACAGGGCAGAGCCACTGGGGTCACAAGGAAGAATCACAAGGTGCAGGGTCCCTTTAAGAGCTCTCTGAGGCACATCCACCTGCCATTCCCCGAGCTCCGCCCCTAACTACATTGAGCTCCTCCCCAGCCCCTCGCTTATCTATAGCCACGCCTCTCTCGCATATTCATGAAAACGTAATCGAAACGCTGAAGAGTCGTTCCCAAAAGGGGAGGGGGACTTTCACGTTCCCTCACTGTTCCACCGTTTGTTGGAGTCTCCGCCCCTCCTCTCCAGTTTCTATGCAGAATACTACTTCAGCTGCTATTGGTGCCTTCTGGGAGTGGGCGGGGTCTGTCATTCTGTCTCTTTTTTTTCTGCCTTTTTTATTGCTGTTTGGTCGTTGCGCTCCACCCCCTTCTCTCAAGCCTCCGGCTGTGGGTGTGGTTTTATTGATTAAGCTCCTCCCCGCCTCTTCCCCTTTACACTGTCTTCAGCATGACTCCGCCCCTCCCTCCGCCTCCCAGGAGGCACTTGTCATCCAGCAGATGGGAGGGGGAACCGGAGCTGCACAACAAGAGGCCGGACAGAACCGACACAGCGACTCACTATATAACGGGAAGAGACGAGGCGCTCGGATAAAGGCTCTTTATTCCCACAGGGATGTCGCTCACTCCCGGCCTGTGACCCCGCCTCCAGCAGCCCGACCACTGATCATTCCCGCAGAGAGGAGCCCAGGTAGGAGATTTGCCTTCTGCCCCTTCCCCCAGTCATTTCTTCCCCCGGGGTCAGTGAGTCCCAGTGATTCCCCAGTGACTCCCCAGTGACACTGCCCTACAGGTGCCCCCGGGAGAGGGGCTTTATTATCTATGGGGAGCACTGGCAATGTCTTCTTACTGGTCTGTTCTACTCACTGGCACTGCCCCTATACTGCCTCTTATACTGTCCCCTATACTGCTCTTATACTGCCTCTTATACTGCCCCTTATACTGTCCCCTATACTGTCCCCTATACTGTCACTTATACTGTCCCCTATACTGCCCCCTATACCGCCCCTTATAGTGTCTCTTATACTGCCCCATACTGCCCCCTATACGGCCCCTTATACTGTCCCCTATACTGCCCCATATACTGCCCCTTATATTGCTCTTATACTGTCCCGTATTCTGCCCCTTATACTGTCCCCTATACTGCTCTTATACTGCCCCTTATACTGCTCTTATACTGCCCCTTATACTGCCCCTTATACTGCCTCTTATACTGCCCCTAATACTGCCTCTTATACTGCCCCTTATACTGCCTCTTATACTGCCCCTTATACTGCCTCTTATACTGCTCTTATACTGCCTCTTATACTGCCTCTTATACTGCCCCTTATACTGCTCTTATACTGCCTCTTATACTGCCTCTTATACTGCCTCTTATACTGCCCCTTATACTGCTCTTATACTGCCTCTTATACTGCCTCTTATACTGCCCCTTATACTGCTCTTATACTGCCTCTTATACTGCCTCTTATCCTGCCCCTTATACTGCTCTTATACTGCCTCTTATACTGCCCCTTATACTGCCCCTTATACTGCCTCTTATCCTGCCTCTTATACTGCCTCTTATACTGCCCATTATATTGCTCTTATACTGCTCTTATACTGCCCCTTATACTGCTCTTATACTGCTCTTATACTGCCCCTTATACTGCCCCTTATACTGCTCTTATACTGCCCCTTATACTGCCCCTTATACTGCCTCTTATCCTGCCTCTTATACTGCCTCTTATACTGCCCATTATATTGCTCTTATACTGCTCTTATACTGCCCCCTATACTGCCCCTAATACTGGAGATATTCTAGGGAGTAACAATAAGCAATTATTGGGCACTGACCTTACATTGTCTGACTAAGGGCATAAACCATATTGTACAAACCAAGTCATTGGGCAATACCAATCATATAACCCTACATGTTTATTGGGAAACGGCCACTGATAGGGTAGTGCCATTATATTGCCCATCATTTACGGGAAATAGCCAATCACTGGGCACTTCCATTCTACTGCCAAACAGGTGCCCTGGGCTGTACCATAACTATCGGTGAATAGGCAACGGGGCACTGCCATTCATTGGAAATCGCCAGTTGCGGGCAGTGCCATTATATTGCCTCTCAGGTGCCTACATTGATATCACTATTATTATTTGGGAATAACAAAGCACTGTGCATTGGCATTATATTTCCCAGCAGGAGCATTTTATTGGGAATAGCTTCCAGTACAGGTGTTCATAAAACGCTTGCACCAAGAGCTTGCAACCTGAGTCCTGTGTTTTCTTGATCCAGGCAAGGCTGGTTACTGTAGCTGTTGCAGTACTACAACTCCCATCATTCCCTTCTAAACTTTGCTGCATGGGGAAGGATTTGGGCTGCAGTTCAGTCGCTGCTGTTGTGTGATGGTCTCCCCTAGCCAAACTGACCAATCATAGCAGCTGTTTACTTCACCTCTGCCATTCATGTCTGTGAGTTATAGTTCAACCTCTTGGATTGATTCACTGTACCTGCAGCAAGGTCACAGGGCAATTTCTCTGCAGTATCTTTAAATCACCTGATTAAGGTTTCCCAGATAACTCCCACTACTTCTCTAGGGATTTCTGTACCTGGTTACAATAGAACTGCAATTCCCACAAGCCCCCACTGCACAGTGTAAATGTAGAGGGAAAAAAGAGACTGCAGGGGTAGTGCATTGTGGGAATATCCCAGGGAACTTGCTGAAGATGCTGCCGCTATTCCCTCTTGGGGACCAGTATGTTACTACAGGTCACTCAGGAGCTAATTGGTTAATTAGAAAATCCTGCTTTAAGTTCAGTGTGGCAGCAGTGCATTGTGGGTAATGAGTAATTCTGTGGTCAGACATGCTGATAATCATCAATTATTTAGGATTCAAGTGATTGCACTGTGTTGTTCTGTCATAGGTCAGTTGCTGCTGTAATTGGCAAGACTCAAGGGGGAGGGGGTTGTTTATACTGGTTAAACCTCAACTCCCATCATCCTTTGCCAGGCTTGGGTGCTGGGAAATGTAGTGCTGGTTTATTGAACATTTACATGGAGCTGGAGCCCTTATCATAGCTGGGTGGTGTTTAGGAAGCACTTTACATACATTACATAGTGTATGGTCATGTGACTGTTATATAATAATGCAGTATATATATATATATATATATATATGCTGCATTATTATATATGTGTTATATATGTGTAATACATGTTATACATGTTATATGCTTGTTATATATGTGTTATACATGTTTATGTGTCATACATGTTAAATGTGTGTTATACATGTTATATATCTGTTATATGTGTTATACATGTTATATATGTGTTATATATTTGTTATGTGTAATATATATATATATATATATATATATATATATATATATATATATTATTAGCATTCTGGCCATGTGCAGGAGCTTCATTGCATTCTGGGAACACTGACCTTGCTGTTTTCTGCACTGGGTTAACCTCTTAAGTGCCACACACTGTTACATGTCTTGAGCACATATGGACAGTCTGTTACCCCCTGATCAATCACTATAGGTGCTGAGACGGTGACCCGCATGCTACAATTCTATTGGTCAGTCAGAGCACCCACGCAAATAAATGCACAGCACAGTGAAAGGGGTTAAACAGTGGAACACAAAGCTGCACAGTGCAGAATGCCTGGGGTACACAGTGCTGGGTATACTGATACTGATGATAGAACATTGAGTCCATGGAGCAGAAGCCATGAATAATGGAGCAAGAGTATATGGTTTGCAATCACTTAGCCCTGCTCCCATTGGCCAGGCAGAGGCATCTGCATTCTGTCTATAGTGAGTTATGTAAGAGAGAGATAAGGGAACAGGGAGACAGAATTAGATCAGAGCCCCAGGGTGACACCCCACGTCAGCTCTTCTTGCTCAGCAACGGCCCCACATTCTGAGGCTCAGCTGTATAGCAGGGGGGCTACATTATCCTATATCAGAAATGTCTGGCCTTTATATTGGCTTTACTATAAGCTCCAGCATCTACATGGGACTGTAACTGTGCAATATTGTGTATAGTAAGGCAATATTGAGTATAGTAAGACAAGCTGATATCAGGTAGTGAGTATAGTAAGGCAAGCTGATGTCAGGTAGTGAGTATAGTAAGACAAGCTGATGGCAGGTAGTGTGTATAGTAAGGCAAGCTGATGTCAGGTAGTGAGTATAGTAAGGCAAGCTGATGTCAGGTAGTGTGTATAGTAAGGCAAGCTGATGCCAGGTAGTGTGTATAGTAAGACAAGCTGATGTCAGGTAGTGAGTATAGTAAGGCAAGCTGATGTCAGGTAGTGTGTATAGTAAGACAAGCTGATGTCAGGTAGTGAGTATAGTAAGGCAAGCTGATGTCAGGTAGTGAGTATAGTAAGACAAGCTGATGGCAGGTAGTGTGTATAGTAAGGCAAGCTGATGTCAGGTAGTGAGTATAGTAAGGCAAGCTGATGTCAGGTAGTGTGTATAGTAAGGCAAGCTGATGCCAGGTAGTGTGTATAGTAAGACAAGCTGATGTCAGGTAGTGAGTATAGTAAGGCAAGCTGATGTCAGGTAGTGAGTATAGTAAGGCAAGCTGATGTCAGGTAGTGTGTATAGTAAGGCAAGCTGATGTCAGGTAGTGTGTATAGTAAGGCAAGCTGATGCCAGGTAGTGTGTATAGTAAGACAAGCTGATGCCAGGTAGTGAGTATAGTAAGACAAGCTGATGTCGTATAGAGTGTATAGTAAGACAAGCTGATGTCAGGTAGTGTGTATAGTAAGGCAAGCTGATGTCAGGTAGTGTGTATAGTAAGACAAGCTGATGTCAGGTAGTGTGTATAGTAAGACAAGCTGATGTCAGGTAGTAAGTATAGTAAGACAAGCTGATGTCAGGTAGTGTGTATAGTAAGACAAGCTGATGTCGTATAGAGTGTATAGTAAGACAAGCTGATGTCAGGTAGTGTGTATAGTAAGGCAAGCTGATGCCAGGTAGTGAGTATAGTAAGACAAGCTGATGTCGGGTAGTGAGTATAGTAAGACAAGCTGATGTCGTATAGAGTGTATAGTAAGACAAGCTGATGTCAGGTAGTGTGTATAGTAAGGCAAGCTGATGTCAGGTAGTGTGTATAGTAAGACAAGCTGATGTCAGGTAGTGTGTATAGTAAGACAAGCTGATGTCAGGTAGTGTGTATAGTAAGACAAGCTGATGTCGGGTAGTGAGTATAGTAAGACAAGCTGATGTCAGGTAGTGTGTATAGTAAGGGTGTAACTGTGGTGTAGTTCCCTGTTTATAAGTGTAGAGTATACAGATATATAATTAGGGACTGTAGTGAGGGTAAATAATATGGTTGGACTATAAATGTGATGCAGTGAGTAGTAAGGCAAGAGGTGCCAGGCATGGGGGGAGGGGTATATTATTATATCAGGGCTGCCACTAAAATCCTCTCCAGATCAATGAATCAATAGGCTCTAGAGCTGCAGGTTGGATTATAAATCATTTGGGCTGAGACAGGAGGTGAATTTAATTATGGGGGGGTACATTCTCACTCCGGGGGTGGGACGTCAGGAATGTGATTATTGCGCAGAGGCCGAGCCATGAATAATCCCGGCAGTATCCGCAAGTCCCCACACGTGCAGCTCAGCCACACTCACTGCTGCACTTCCCCATGTGACTTATTGACCTGTCAGTCATTATTATCCAGGTCATGTGACCTGTTTCCTCTCATGCAGAATTCCTGCTTTTATTTATCTGTCATCCCTTCTGATTCACCTTTTAGTATGTTATAGAAATGACTAATTCTAAGACACTTTTCAGTTGGTCTGGATTATTTATTTCGTTTTTTTCTTCTGACTCTTTCCAATTTTCAAATGGGGGGGTCACTGACCCCATCTAAAAACAAATGCTCTGTAAGGCTACACATGTATTGCTATTACTCCTCTTTCTATTCAGTCCTCTCCTATTCATATTCCAGTCTCTTATTCAAATCAGTGCATGGTTGCTAGGGGAATTTGGACCCTAGCAACCAGATGGCTGAAATTGCAAACCCCTTGAGGCCAGACAAAGAATGCCGTTTGCTGATAGGCTGCTCCCGTGCACAAAGGCCACATTTTATTGCCACTGATGTTGTTCTACAGTTGGGGCCAAAAAAGTCTTATGAAAAGATCTGGGCCCCAGGAAATGGTCTTAAATGATTGGTCAGACAAATAGTATTTGTATGCAGGGCTGTGATTGGTTAAACCTGTATGCATGCTTAATATGGAATCACGTGTTACCTGGCGGCCAGGAGCAGCACATAACTTAGTACTGTGTCACTGGTTAAGACGAATATTATTTATTACTACATTTATTTCCTGTAAGTATTTAGTTCCCCTTTAAAGCACTAAGCACGTGGGGTTCAGTGCGGGGGCACATGGTGTTGGCGGATTTTATTGCTGCCCGTGAGAGATCTTTAATTCTGCTGTTTCCTGATTGGTAGTAAATTGGATAAAAGGATTTCCCAGTAATCCCCATTGCCCTGTCGTACCCAGCGGAAGATTAACTTTTAGTAGGGTATAAAATGGTTAATTCTAAACAACTGTTTCTTTTTTTATAGTTTTTGAATTATTTTCCCCTTTCTTCTGACTCAGCTTCAGCTTTCACACCGGGGTCACCGACCCCATCTAAAAAACAAATACTCTGTAAGGCTACAAATGTATTGTTATTGCTACTTTTTATTCCTCCTCTTTCTATTCAGGCCTCTCCTATTCATATTCCAGTGTCTTATTCAAATCAGTGCATGGTTGCTAGGGGAATTTGTACCCTAGCAACCAGTTGGCTGAAATTGCAAACCAGAGAGCTGCTGAATAAAAGGCTAAATAACTCAGTTGTCTCAGAAAATATCTCTCTACAGCATACTAAAAGGTGAACAGCTCCTTTAAAAGAGGTTTCCAAAACTTCAGGGCTAATGCCCCACTTACCCTGACATGAGCCCAAAAAGTCCCCAAGCCACTGCCTGTTGTTGGGTAAAGGGGAAGTATACCTTTCTTTTTTGTGTACTAATAATTAAACAGCAGGTGGCTCAGTGTAAGTTGATGAGATGAAAGCACGTCCTTTCCATGGGTGAGACATTGGTTGCAGGTATGCAGATATTTTTAGTAAATAGGCATGCGACTGGATGCATTTCACTGACCTACTTCCCAGCGTTACTGTTGGGGAGAAAGCAGGATGGGCTTTATATACAACACATACACCAGTCTATATTTGCACCTTTTCCACCTATAATGTTACTTCCCAGAATCCTGCATTCTGTTCTCTAAGTCTGCAGCACTTTGCCTGGGGGAAATAACCTGCTTTCTGTTCAGCGGGTTTGGGCAGAAATCTTAGCCCGGGGTCCAAGGTTAAAGATTATCTTGACTGGCGGTGCCTAGTAGATTGGCATCCTCCCCTGGGTAATAGCATTTTCTCTGTCTTTAATGTGAAATCTAATCTGACATGAATACCTGAAAATGAACTCCGGTGTAGGCAGCAGGGGTCATTTATGAACACGGTTGCGTTAGAGGGATTTGTTAACCTTTACATTAACTGTTAGTATGATGTAGAGAGGGATATTCTGAGACGATTTGCAATTGGTTTTCATTTTTTATTATTTGTGTTTTTTGAGTTATTTAGCTTTTTATTCAGGAGCTCTCCAGTTTGCAAATTCAGCCATCTGGTTGCTTGGGTCCAAATTACCCTAGCAACCATGCATGGATTTGAATAAAGACTATGAATAGGAGAGGCCTGAAATAGAAAGATGGGTAATAAAAAGTAGCAATAACAATACATTTGCTGCCTTACAGAGCATTTGTTTTTTTAGATGGAGTCAGTGACCCCAGTTTGAAGCTGGAAAAAGAAGGCAAACAATTCAAAAACTATAAAAAATGAAGGCTGATTGAAAAGTTGCTTGGAATTAGCCATTCTGTAACATACTAAAAGTTAACTTAAAGGAGAACAACCCATTTAACTCAAAACAACCAATCATATGCTTGCTTTTATTATTCTGCATGCAATAGTCTGATGAAAGCTGATTTCTGATTGGTTCCCATGAACTAAGTTGGACGCCCATATGTGCTTCAGCTGGTGTCTAAAGGACACATTGTGGTGTTATATCCACAGATATGGAGGGGGAGGGGAATCCCAATTTGCCCCCTGGCTCTGATGTCTGGTGTGTAGTTATAGTAACACTATGATATTGTATAATAATTGTCCATATTGTGACCCACAAGCTGTCTGGGATGCCAAGGCAACCATTGAGGGGGTCAGCGTTTAGTAATATAACAGCTGGGGGAGGGGTTAGCCTTTGGAGGAGGGGCATTGCCTGACTCCTCCTTCATTCTGTCTCCGCCTCTACATCTTAAAGCTGCCTCGCTCTTTATAACCAGCTCTAACCGAGAATCATATTGTGGCTTCTTCTTCTTCATCTTCGGTAGGAAAACATTTACTCCTTTTCTTGTGTCCTGTGATTGGCTGGCAGTCATGTGCTCGCTCGGCGGTTAAATGCTGACACCCCGGGGCCCCAACTTAAACTATATGAGTCATCAGTTGTCAGCATGAGATCCGCACTTTGTCTGGGACGGGGTGCAGTAGGGCTCAGAGCTTGTGGCTTGTGGTGGGGATCTGTGGCTACTTATGTCACGAGTGATGGCTGGAGAATGGGGGCCGGAGGGGCCGAGCGCAGTTTTGAGGTAATGGAGGTCAGACCGCCTGCCCGGCCTCTATAGCTGACAGTCACATGTACAGAAAGAGGAACTGGAATTGGGAAACAGATGCTGAAAATCTAATGACAATAGCACTTTTATATTATAACCATCCCCCCCCCCCACCGTGGATAGTGGAACCTGCTGCTTCTTATACTTATAAATCCAGCGGTCATGATCTTTTCACTGTTTGATAAAAAATGGCTGCCGATACCAGGCCTGGACTGGGAGTCAAAATAGGCCCTGCCATTCCAAGTACACAGAGGCCCAAACAGCCCCCTACCAGCCCACTATATGGTGACTTTCTATGGAATCATACAGCAGCCCCTCTGGCATTTGCCAGAACCCACAGATTGCCAGTCCTGACAGTACCCCGAGTGTTTCTGCTGTCTGTATGGGACTCGCAGCACGAGCGACTCACAGCAGCAGCAGCAGCATCAGAGAAGATGTTCCTGTGTCTCTGGGCTGAAGTTCTGGATTTGAGGAGAATAAGCCCCTTGTACATGAGCTTTAAGTGCTGGTGTGAATGCCGTTGCAATTGGTCATTGGGTTAACAAGCAGCAGCATTAAACTCTGTGCTACATGAGCGACATGGTCTCCTCCTCCTTCTCTAGTAAATTCCCCTGGGAATATTGGGAGTCACGGGGCTGCCAGACTGACGTAACTGTTTGCCCAAACTCCATAAATCAGAGTCTTGTGGGGCCCCTGGGGAAGTTAGGATTGAGTTATTAGCAGCCCAGGCTTGATCAATGTTCCCTGTGTTGCACAAGTGCAACGACTCTCTCATCTCATGTGCAGCAGATTCCTCATCTCTTCTGTCTTTGTGTCCGTCTGTCCGGCATTGTGACTTGGTCACTCCCAGTTATTAAGTGTTTAAAGGGGTTGTTCCCTTTAAATTAACTGCTATTATGATATAGAGTGATATTCTGAGACAATTTGCAAATGGTTTTCCTTTTTTATTATTTGTGGTTTTTGAGTTATTTAGCTTTTTATCCAGTTTGCAATTCCAGCAATCTGGTTGCTAGGGTCCAAATTCCCCTAGCAACCATGCATTGATATGAATAAGTGATGGGAATATGAATAGGAGAGGCCAGAATAGAAAGTTGAGTAATAAAAAGTAGCAGTAATAATACATTTGTACCTTTTAAAAAAAATAATACATTTGTAGCCTTACAGTAAATTTGCTTTTTAGATGGGTCAGTGACCCCATTTGAGTCAGAAGAAGGCAAATAATTAAAAACTGTAAAAAAAAAAAAAAAAAAATTAAGGCCAATTGAAAAGTTGTTTAGAATTAACCATTTTATAGCCTATTAAAATTTAACTTAAAGAGATACTGACACCAGAAATGAATCCATTTTTACAACTATCCTAGTATTGGCTTTGTTTGCTACGTATAATTTTGCCATAAAGTATTTGCTCAAAGCTTTTTACATTACCTGTCTGACTCCCTGTGTTCCTGTATGAGGGGGCTGCTATACAGTATTTGTGCAGCAGGAGTCCGTTAGCATTAGAAACTCTAACTGTCAGGCTGAGATGGGACAGTCAGGTTGGCAAAACAGTCAGGTTTAGGAACTTCAACTAAAAATGATATACAAAAACAAACCTCTCAGCAAAAAATGATCAGCATGACGATCAGCATGACCTATAGGTAACTTTTAATGTACATTCATATTATGCGTCACTATCACTTTAAAGGTGAACCACATTGTAACTTTTATTTTTGCACTTCTCAAAGAATAAAGACCAGTTGAAGATAATCTCACAATTCCACTGTCTTACCTTATTCTAATATTTATTAATAGGTGAACTTGCCCTTTAACACAGGCTAAGGGTTGGCTTCCTTATCCAGGCAAAGCTTTCTTGTGGCATCTGTAGTACATTGGGGGTTATGTGGTGGCCCTTAAAGGGATACTGTCGTGGAAAAACATGTTTTTTACAAAATGTATCAGTTAATATTGCTACTACAGCATAATCCTGCATTGAAATCCGTTTTTCAAAACAAGAAATGGATTTTTTTATATCTAATTTTAAAATTTGCTATGGGGCTAGACATTTTGACATTTCCCAGCTGCCCTCAGGTCATGTGACTTGTGCTCTGATAAACTTCAGTCACACTTTACTGCTGCACTGCAGTAAAGAAAGTTCCCCTCACCAAAGGAAAGCAGAGATCAAACTTACAGAAGGGGAGGAGCTTTGATAGTGTCTGTGGGAGGAGGGGCTGCTAGTGCAGCTGTAGAGCAGGACGTAGGAAAGTGAAAGTAATTGCTTCCCTGCAAACCATGTGACCTCTCTCCTCCAATCATCACACGCATGGGCAGAGAGGGGAGGGTACAGCTGGATTCTCATGTTGTAGTGCGACCTGGATTTTCATTACAGAGTGGCTGCCTCCAAGCACACAGGTAATGCTGTGCCTGCTGTTAGAGCAGCACAGGATGAATGTGTAATGAGCAGAAATGGACAAAATACAAACTAAAATAACTTATGCATGGATTTGTGGATTTTATTTGCCAGACCGTGTTTATGGATGTGTGTTTTTTATAGAAATGCAAAAAAAAAAAAAAATTTTTAAATGACGACAGATTCCCTTTAAGCATCATCCCTGTTGGGCCCCGGGCTCCCCAGTCAATCGTGGCACAGCCAGTGGCCCCTCATCATGAAATCTTCCCTTGTGTGTGTATTATAAAGAATACCTATTGTTACTGTGTATTCAGAGTAAGGGAATGCATGCAGAGTCCTGATTGGTGGGTTCTGTATGCACAGGAATGATGTGTTGGCTGCAGTAGATACAGTCTGCTCAGTAGTGTTACAGTCTCCGAGATCTGAGATGGGCCCCTGTTCTAATTCCGGGGCCCCCCTATGCCGTTGAGCTGGGTGCACTGCTGCTAGTGCTAATGGAAAACGTTTTATGGGAAACCTACTTGTAAATAATTGATGTGCCGACCCGCATGCTGCCTCCTCCGCTTTTTTCCCCTGCTGTGAGAATCCTTTTAACTTGGTACAAACGCTCATTATGTACAGGACCCGTCTGTTGTACCCCAATATTGTCCAGAGCCCCCGCGGGAAGCTCCTCTCTAGCCACTGGCACCTGGGTAACAAAATGCCCCAGTCTGATAGTCACCCCTCCTATACGTAGACAGTAACATAGTTTGCCCTAGTGCAGCCAATCAGCAGTTAGCATTTCTGGCCTATAGAATTACAATCGGCGGCCATGATTGTAGGCACTGCAGATAATGATGTTTTATCATCACATACAGGAGAAATGCATCAAAAATGCTAATAATGCTCTGCAGTTGTCCAAAGAGCTTGCGATCTAATGTGTTACCTCTCGGAGATTGTGATTTTGGGAGCTTCAGTGCTAATTGGTACAGTTGGTGCCTTTAACTAGGGATGCACCGAATACACGATTTTGGATTCGCCCGAACCCCCGGATTCTTCACGAAAAATTCGGCTGAATAACAAACCGAAGCCGAATTTGCATATGCATATTAGGGATGGGAAGGGGAAAACATTTTTTACCTTCTTGTTTTGTGACAAAAAGTCACGCGATTTCGCTCCCTGCCCCAGTTGCATATGCAAAATAGGATTCGGATTGGGTTCGGCCGGGCAGAAGGATTCGGCCGAATTCCGAACCGAATCCTGGATTCGGTGCATCCCTACCTTTAACAGTTAATTCTGTGGTTCTCCCTGTTTCCTAAATGGATGTTTTTCATATGTCTCCCCTCCCGCTGACTCTTTAAGGATTTCGCTTGCTCAGGACGCAGGTCGAATGCTTCGCTGGCTGCTGAGAGAAGCAACTTACTGGTACATTGGGGCTTACTCGGACTTTCTTCATGGGTGAAGCAGTTTCTGTTAAAAAGAAAAATAAAGGGGAAGTTATAGTGCGGAGCTCTGTTTTTGTATTGAAGGGTCTATTGGTACATGTGCAGTGCCTGACGTATTTCTCCATAAAGGGATTGTTCACATTTAAAGTAACTGTAGTATGATGTAGGGACAGAGGCAATTTGTAATTGGTTTTCACTTTTTATTATTTGTGTTTTTTTTAGTTATTTAGCTTTTTTTTTTTAAATATTTTTATTTGTACATTTATTCAAATGATATACATGGCAGTACATTTTACAACATTCACAGTATTAACAGTTGTGGACTGCCCTTTTGAGTTATTTAGCTTTTTATTCAGCAATTCTCCAGTTTGCAATTTCAGCAATCTGGTTGCTAGGGTTCAAATTCCCCTAGCAACCATGCACTGATTTGAATAAGAGACTGGAATATGAATAGGAGAGGCCTAAATAGAAGGCTCAGTAATCATCATCATCATCATTTATTTATATAGCGCTGTCAAGTTACGCAGTGCTTTATCAGTAATAAAAAGTAGCAATAACAATACATTTGTAGCCTTACAGAGCATTTGTTTTTAGATGGGGTCAGTGACCCCTATTTAAAAGTTTTAAAGATCAAGAAAAAGAAGCCAAATAAATAAAAAAAAGTATAAAAAACAATGAAGACCAATTGAAAAGTTGCTTAGAATTAGCCATTTTATAACATACTAACTTAAAGGTGAACCACCCCTTCAATAAACACTGCACTTGGTACAGGGGACACATGGGTAAGAGTTTAAACATGGCGGCACGGTGCTTCCAAAGACAATTTTCCCGTTCGGCACAAGTTTTATTGACGAGGGGCACCAGTCTGGGCCGGGGGGGATTGTGGAACCTGTAGTCCGACAGTAGCCAAGGAAGGATTATAAAATGCCGCCAGTCATCAGGATCTGGTCAAGGGCACAATCTGTAAAACACTCTTTTTGTTGTTATTTGGTTGTCGGAGAGATTTCTTATTTAGCAACAAGCTGTTCATTCCTCCCCCTGCTTAGTCTCCAAACTAATATTTATCCCCAGAAATATCCTAAAAATGCGAGAGTCGGGGCTTTACCGCGGCGCAATTTATTAATCTGTGAAAGTCGCCCATTGTTTTGCAGTAATAAATGCATTGTGCTCCCGGCCTTGTTTTTCTCTCCAGATTAATTGTGCGGATTATTCCTGCAAAGGGACCTTTAATGCTTGTTTTCTTTGTATCTGGATCTGTTTGTTCCCTAAAAAAGGGAGATTTCAGTGAAAATTCTGCTCAGCCGACCAGTGTTGTTCTGTGACCATATAAAGGCACAAGGCTGCAGGCTGAGTTATACAGGGAACTCTGAGTATCACTCATGTATTATAAGGGATAATGTACCCCCTACTGTAAATGATAAGGATATTAGAAGTCACTGAGGGGTTGTTCTGTGACCATATAAAGGCACAAGGCTGCAGGCTGAGTTATACAGGGAACTCTGAGTATCACTCGTGTATTATAAGGGATAATGTACCCCCTACTGTAAATGATAAGGATATTAGAAGTCACTGAGGGGTTGTTCTGTGACCATATAAAGACACAAGGCTGCAGGCTGAGTTATACAGGGAACTCTGAGTATCACTCGTGTATTATAAGGGATAATGTACCCCCTACTGTAAATGATAAGGATATTAGAAGTCACTGAGGGGTTGTTCTGTGACCATATAAAGGCACAAGGCTGCAGGCTGAGTTATACAGGGAACTCTGAGTATCACTCATGTATTATAAGGGATAATGTACCCCCTACTGTAAATGATAAGGATATTAGAAGTCACTGAGGGGTTGTTCTGTGACCATATAAAGGCACAAGGCTGCAGGCTGAGTTATACAGGGAACTCTGAGTATCACTCGTGTATTATAAGGGATAATGTACCCCCTACTGTAAATGATAAGGATATTAGAAGTCACTGAGGGGTTGTTCTGTGACCATATAAAGACACAAGGCTGCAGGCTGAGTTATACAGGGAACTCTGAGTATCACTCGTGTATTATAAGGGATAACGTACCCCCTACTGTAAATGATAAGGATATTAGAAGTCACTGAGGGGTTGTTCTGTGACCATATAAAGGCACAAGGCTGCAGGCTGAGTTATACAGGGAACTCTGAGTATCACTCATGTATTATAAGGGATAATGTACCCCTACTGTAAATGATAAGGATATTAGAAGTCACTGAGGGGTTGTTCTGTGACCATATAAAGACACAAGGCTGCAGGCTGAGTTATACAGGGAACTCTGAGTATCACTCATGTATTATAAGGGATAATGTACCCCCTACTGTAAATGATAAGGATATTAGAAGTCACTGAGGGGTTGTTCTGTGACCATATAAAGGCACAAGGCTGCAGGCTTAGTTATAGAGGGAGCTCTGAGTATCATTCATGTATTATAAGGAATAATGTACCCCCTACTGTAAACGATAAGGATATTAGAAGTCACTGAGTTATGCAATACATAATCCCTCACTGAATTTCCTTATATTTGACAGCAGGGGATACATTATTCCCTATCTTAGTTTATCACTGATTGACCTTGCTGTGTGACGACAAATATAAAGAATATTCCATTAATTATAATTAAAGCTAATAGAGTGCACTGCAGTGGACACCGTGTCCATTAGATGGTTTTATTGGCAGCACTTCCAGACCACAGAGATTTGCCGAGTGTTTGTGTAATACACTTTTCCTAATGAAGCCTCATGTGCTAAACCAAATAACCAAGTGCCGATATTTATTTCTGGCCTGGATATTTTACTTTCCATTTTACCTTATTTTGTGGGGCTAAGTGTTTTCCTGGCAGTTAAAAAAAAAAAAGATATGTTTTATAAAGAGAATTTATGCACAGTTTAGTTTCACGGGAACAGTCTGCAAGGGATCAGGAATCTGGGTTTAGAGATATTCGTACAGGCAAGGGACCTCTTATCTGGAATCCTTGGGAACCCTTGGCGTGCTGGATACGTTTTGGGTACTGGAAAGTGAGTCCCACAACCTTTAGGGCTCTTACTGATGAGCGATTGAAGCTGCGCTCCCCTGCGTTCCGTTTTTCTGTGTTCAGCCACAGGGGAGCACAGGAATAGACGCATTACGTTTTTTCCAACGGGGCTGTACTCACACAGGCGCGTGTAGGCACCGAACGCAGGTTGAGACGCAACATGCTGCATTTTTCCTACACGCGCCTGTGTGAGTACAGCCCCGTTGGAAAAAACGTAATGCACTTATTTGGAGTTGAATTTTGAATTCGTGTGAGTTTTCTTTTTTTTTTCAACTCACATGAATTCGATTTTATTCCAAATTCGAATATTCAATTATTCATTTAAAAAAATCGAATATGTAAAACCGACCCGAAAATTCTCTTCAAATTCTATTCGAATTCTAAAAAACTCAATCCGAGTTTTTTTCTCCGAAAAAAAACATGAATGTCAGGAAGACAAACAACTCCAAATTGGTTGCTGGACCCCCCCCCCCCCCATTGACTTACAGGAATTTTTGAATTCAAATTCTTAGGGCAGAGACACACTGCTATTTCGGGACATTAGTCGTCCAGCAACAAATCGCTTCTTTTTCGGGCGACTAATCTCCCCGAAAAGCCTTCCCGCCAGCTAGAATCTAAAACGCTGACGGGATGGCACTTGGATTGCTACGGTTTTCCAAAGTCGCCGAATTTTCCCTGTGAGGCAACTTCGGGGGCGACTTCGGAAAACAAAGCGTTCTAAATGCCATCCCTCCGGCAATTTTCATTCTAGCTGGCTTTAAGGCAGTTCAGGGAGATTAGTCGCCCGTAGAAGAAGTGATTTGTCGCTGGGCGACTAATCTCCCAAAATAGCAGCGTTAGTCTCTGCCATTAAAAGGCCAGACTTTGATAAATCTAAAGAATCTAATTTGATTTTTTAAAAATATTTGATTCCAGTTTGGATAATTCTCTAGTTGAATTTGACAGTTTTGATTCGAATTCGAATTTTCTATTTGACCCATAATAAATCTGCCCCCTACTGTTCTTGGACCATGTAGATCCAGGGGTATATATTGTGCACTAATTGGGGTCCTGCCCTGATTGGCCAGTCCTGATCAGTTGTAGGAGGAGTCTGAGTGACTAAAGATATTGACACAGAGAGGGGAAGGTGCTGTTGGTTCCAATCATGCGGTGCCTGGGCTAAGGTTTCCTTCTATATAAACGACTCCGGCGCTGCTGGGGAATTGATCCGAATGAAACTCAACTCGGCACATTTCACGCCTGCCAGAGGGGGGGGGGATACTGCTTTCCAAATAGCCAGCTCCTCCCCCTCTCTCCTGCCTGCCAATAGGATCGTATGTTTGGTGCAGTCCGAAAACAAACAGCTCACAGAGAGAATGGCCTCGCTCTAGTGCTCAGCAGCAGTTCAGCCCAAAGACAAGGGAGCAGGTCGTGGGACTCTACCAATTCCCTGCTGGGATTGGATATTGCCCTGCAGGACCAGGAAAATCCACTGCAGCCTTCAAGGTGGTTTACCATTAAGGCCCTGCTGGTGTGTAGAGGACAGTGTCAGCTAGGTGGGCTTGGGGTAAGTCCTGCACACAGGTACAGGTGATACAGGTATATTGTGCCGCTTATTAACACAAATAAATTGCACTTGGTCACTTTTCTTTATATATTTGTCTTTATAAAACTGGGCAGAGAGTATCGTTTTTTTCTAGTGACTAAAGGGGGAATTAACCCATGCAGACAAAGGTAAATAGAATTAGAATTTCTATCTTTTTGTTATGTCCTAAATCCTGGCACACGTAGCTGTTTCGGGTATTCCATGCTCGGAATGATCCAAATCCCACCCAGGTGCACCCCCTGTCTCCTTAAAGTGCAGTTCTCCCCAGTAGGGGAGTTGTAGTTCAACAACTGATGGAGTGTCACAGGTAGGACATCCCTGAATGCATAGTTTTTATTTATATTGGGGATTGGTGAAATGCAACTGAGCAAAGTGTAGTTTTGTACCTAGGAGCTTGCAGTCTAATGGCACTGTATTGCTCAATCATTACTGGGAAATCTCCCAGTTTTTGGTTTCATGTTTTTCTCTCTTGGTATTGACAGGCATATCTGAAATAGTTCTTCCTTTTTTAGCCCGACTTGACTTTTGGAAATGTATTGACTCCGTGTATAGTTGTATAATAGCAGCGCTCAGCCCCCCGGGGCAATAATAGCTATTTCAGTATCAGACCATGACATTAACTATGTTCCCTGTTTTTCTTTTATGTAATATAGTTTATTATAGCTCAACACATGCCCAGAACATCACTCCTCTGTATATTTATAATTTGGGGAGGGAGCTGCCATATTGCCATTTTACTCACTTATTAACTGTTAGTATGATGTAGAGAGCAATGCTCTGATTCCATATGCAGTTGGTTTTCATTTTTTATTATTTGTGGTTTATGAGTAACTAGGGTCCAAATTCCCCTAGTAACCATGGATTGATTTGAATAAGAGACTGGAATATGAACAGGAGAGGCCTGAATAGAAGGATCAGTAATAAAAAGTAGCAATAACAATACATTGGTAGCCTTACAGAGCATTTGTTTTTTAGAAGGGGGTCAGCGACGCCCATTTGAAAGCTGCAAAGAGTCAGAAGAAAAAAGCAAATAACGATAAAAAAATAAATAATGAAAACCAATTGAAAAGTTGCTTAGAATTGGCCAATAAAAGTTTCCTTAAAGGCAAAACACTCCTTTAACTGATTTTGTGCCCAGAACATTCCTTCTCTGATAATCTATACCCTCCTACTGGAATATGGCAGCTCCCACCAATACGTATAAATACAACTATAAAGAATATATATCCTGTACAGCTTCGTGGATTTAATAATAGGTTATAACCCCAGCTGTCACTCTTCCTTTTGTTACAACCACCCCCCACAATGGCGTAATGAAAGGTTTGTGTGTGTTGGAAAATAAAGGGTAAGTGAGCCAGCACTATGAATTTTTGATAAGTGGAACTTTCTGCTGAGCTGGCCGGGGATGTTCGGGTTCTGAAGGGTGACCTAATTCATGCGTCTCCGCTCCGACTTGTCATGGATACATTTACTGAGAGCTCATAGAACAATACTGTACAGATAAAGTATAAATTATTCCCCAATGGGGTTGGGATTTCCTTTTATGCTCTCCCTGTGGGCACTGCTCAGTGCAAACAAGTAGGATTCTCTGTGTCTCCCACCAGCTAAAACAACTTTTTATGGAACTCTGTTTAGTTTATAGGGGTCTGTATCTCTTTAAATCTTCCTTTAAATCCTCCTAAAGGGGGTCTGACTGCAAAGCACAATCCTCATTTTCCAGTTATCAGCAGGTTATCAAGCATAAATCACGGGGCATAATCACATTCCTGCGCATTCCTCAAGGCGATCTATTCCGAAGGTTAAAGGAGGTGACTGCTGTTGTGCAAGGTGCAATAAAATGGAACATTCTAGCAGGCAGGATTCTCCGTGCTTAAAGGGGGGTATAAACCCCAAAATATCATTCTGCATAATGAAAGAAAACATAAATCTAAACAACTTTCCAATATACATTCAGTAAAAATTACCTGTGGTTCTCCAGTTATTAGTAAATGTAATTGGTGCTGAAAGCAGTGTGTGTGCGGCCATTTAATGTACATACAATGCAGCAGCCTCACATCCCACGGCTTTTGCTACATTGTTGTGTTGAAGTGCATCTGTATATTCCAGCTGCTAAACAATAGAGCAGCAGAACGGATCTGTTTTATATGCAATTAATTCTGTGGTCCTGGGGGGTCACGGTGGTATTTTCCAGGGTCCGGTGAAAGTAGTTGAACTGTGAAGTAAAGTTGAACAGGGCCCCCCGAGTGTATGGGTTTCATGTAATCTAAAGCCTGGAAAGTCAAGGTTACTGAAGGGCATAAAGGGAACCTTTTCTGTGACTTTATTATATTAACTCCATATCGTTTGGATATTTTTCTTTTAAAGGGCCGTGGCAAGTGGGGCAAATTCTTGCAAATCCACCGCTTTAAAGGGGTTGTTCACTTTTAAATTAACTGTTAGTATGATGTATTGAGGGATATTCTGAGAAAATTTTTAATTGCTTTTCATTTTTTATTATTTTGTTATTTAGCTCTTTATTCAGCAGCTCTCCAGTTTGCAACTTCTGGCATCGGGTTGCTAGGGTCCAAATTCCCCTAGCAACCATGCACTGATTTGAATAAGAGACTGGACTATGAATAGGAAAGGCCTGAATAGAAAGATGAGTAATGACAATAAATGTGTAGCCTTACAGAGCATTTGTTTTTAGATTGGGTCAGTGACCCCCCATTTGAAAGCTGTACTCACACAGGTGCATGTAGGCGCCGAACACAGGTTAAGACGCAACATGCTGCATTTTTCCTGCGTTCGGCACTTACATGCGCCTGTGTGAGTACAGCCCCATTAAAAAAAAAACAATGCGTCTACTCCCTGCGGCTGAATGCATAAAACGGAACACGGGAGCGCAGCTTCAAACGCTCATCTGTAAAAGCCCTAAAGGTGACTCAGTATTTAAGGGGAACTCAACCCCAAAACCATTATTTGCCTAATGAAAGAAAATATAATTCTAAGCGGCTTCCCAATATACATTCTGTACACATTTCCGCCAATTTGTTTTTTTTGTTGGAAAAAGTTGAAAAAAAAAAAAATCCATTTCTCCAGGTTTGTTTTTCCTGCATTGTTACAGGAGTCGGAAACAGCAGTGCAGAGAATAGAAAGACACAGATGCTTTCAATAGGAAATCCATTTAAAACCACTGAAAAAAACGGCAGTGAATGATTATTGGGAAATTGCTGAGAAGGAGATCTGCTAAGGTTGTATCTTTATTGGACAATAAATCCATTTATCTGCTGAACAGCCGCATAGGAAGCCCAACCACAATAATAATAATAATAATAATAATAATAATAATAATGTTGGGACACGTCAGTGCACATCGGAAATAGTACTGGGTTATCTGTAATGTTGGAAGGGCCCATAACTCTCAGCTCTCATATATATCTAAGGCCAAGTATATCCGGAGAGAGGAACAGGGAAGCGTTTGTGCAGATTGTGATACAATGTAACGCTGAACATTTCCTATTGGTTAAACCCAATAAAGTGTAAATAAAGGGCCACAGGCTTATAATAAACGTGTGTTCTGGCTGTAATTTTATTCATAGGTTGAGCTATTCCCTTTCCCTGGAGACTCTGTGCCAGCGGCTGGAGGGTTAATAAGCTTGTGCCTCTGATTCTGTGCTGCCTGTGCTCTCAGAATGATTTATTCGCATTCCATGCAATTTGCTTTGCTCTGTGCGCACATGATAATAACTAATATAGTGTACAGATATGGGATCCGTTATCCGGAAACCCGATATCCAGAAAGCTTTTATATCCAAATTTTTTTTTAAAAAAAAACAGTATCTTGTACTTGATCCCAACTAACATATAATTAATCCTTATTAAAGGCTGAACCAGCCTATTGGGTTTATTTAATGTTTATTTAATGTTTAAAGGGGTGGTTCACCTTTTACGTTAACTTATTTTATAGAATGGCTAATTCTAAGAAACATTTCAATTGGTCTTCTTTATTTATTTTCTATACATTTTTTATTATTTGCCTTTTTCTTCTGACTCTTTCCAGCTTTCAAAATGGGGTCACTGACCCTGTCTAAAAACAAATGCTTTGTAAGGCTACAAATTCATTGTTGTTACTTTTTATTACTCGTCTTTCTATTCAGACCTCTTTTAATTATATTCCAGTCTCTTATTCAAACCAGTGCATGGCTGCTAGGGTAATTTGGACCTTAGCAACCAGATTGCTGAAATTGCAAACTGGAGACCTGCTGAATAAAAAGCTAAGTAATTCAAAAAAATGAAAACCAATTGCAAATTGTCTCAGAATATCATTCTCTCTCTCTACATCCTACTAACAGTTAACTTAAAGGGGAACAACTTCTTTTAATGATTTTCTAGTAGACACAAGTATGAAGAGCCACATTACGGAAAGATCCGTTATCCGGGAAATGCTCTTTATCAGGTGGAGGTTAAATTGTTGATCAACGGTAGATGTTGGTAAACCTGTGTCCATCAATGCACTCCATTCCTTAGCAGCTGTGTCCCGTGGTCCCACCGTGATCTGAAAAGGCTATGGATATGCAACGTGCCAGTTCATTTGGTCCACGTACTTGTACCCAATCAATGTTGAGGGCATTGCAGGCTACATGAACATAGTGTTTCTTCATTGGTTATAGTTTCAGTAGTTAGGACCAGCAGTGCAGAGGTGTAGAGACAGAATCTGCTTTTTATTTGCTGTTACATCTACAAATAACTCTAAAACCAAATTGGAAAGTTGTCCAAATACCAATTTCTTTCTTTAGGCAAAACGTTTTTTTTTTTTTTTTGGGTTTACATCCCCTTTAATGGCTGTGGCGCATAAATGATGACTCAAGAGTGAAGGTGAACTGCGAGACAGATAATTACAGGATTTTATTTTTCTGTATTTGTACATGTCAGGGAATGTTCATCTGATACTGTCTAATTATATTTATTGTACCTCTGTCCTAAATAAACCCCCCCACTCTCCGCCCCTAAACATAGACCCTTGATAAACCCCATAGCAAGCAATGGAAGGAACACAATACAGCTAAAAACTAAGTCGTCTTCCCAATCACATTCTGCTTTGTTTGTCCCTAGAGCCGGACCATCTGTGCGCAGGAGCAGCGGAGATTTATTCCCGGATGCTTTGCTGCAAAATAACATTATTTGGATTATTTTATCCCCAGCTCTTTTACTGCAAGATGCCCCCAAATGGTTTAATTATTTGCATTTGTTTTTGTTTTGTAGAGCAAGAATAGAATCTCAACTGCCATAAAGCAGTACAGGACTGCTGCTTACAATGGGGATCAGACAGAATCTGTGCAGCCACTGGGACAGAATTTTCTGTTATACAGATAGCTAGAATCTCAGCTGCCATAAAGCAGGGCAGGACTGCTGCTTACAATGGGGATCAGATAGGATCTGTGCAGCCACTGGGACAGAATGTTCTGTTATACAGATAGCTAGAATCTCAGCTGCCATAAAGCAGGACAGGACTGCTGCTTACAATGGGGATCAGACAGAATCTGTGCAGCCACTGGGACAGAATTTTCTGTTATACAGATAGCTAGAATCTCAGCTGCCATAAAGCAGGACAGGACTGTTGCTTACAATGGGGATCAGATAGGATCTGTGCAGCCACTGGGACAGAATGCTCTGTTATACAGATAGCTAGAATCTCAGCTGCCATAAAGCAGGACAGGACTGCTGCTTACAATGGGGATCAGATAGGATCTGTGCAGCCACTGGGACAGAATGTTCTGTTATACAGATAGCTAGAATCTCAGCTGCCATAAAGCAGGACATGACTGCTGCTTACAAGCTTCTCTGCTTTACTTGATTATCATTATTCATGAGTGAGACAGCATGTTGGGAGTGCGTAAGTAAATTATATATTCTGATTTGCTAGAACCACACAGGCCATTTTGTCCTTATTTCACAAACTCAAGGACTGATTGAACGGTGCTGTTCCCTGGGCTGGATACAGAACATTAACCTTATATACCACTACAGTGTTCATTGCCAGGTCCTTAAATCTTTTACAGGATTAGTCTTGAGTTCTGAATGTTCCCATTAAATGAGAATCGGTTGTTGGATGCAGGGTAATTACGGTGATTAGACTTATGTTGCTGGATATATTCCTTTTGTCTGTTTTTTGAAAGTCAGCACATTCCAGTTCTATTCTTGAGCCCTGGTGAATGCAATATGCAGGAATATTGGTGGATTAGTAAGGGATGGAAAGCTCATGGGAGGGTGTAGCTTATTGTGTGCCCAGAACATTCCTTCTCTGTATATTTGTATTTATACATATGGGAGGAGGGAGGTGCCATATTGATTCCCTTAGACAGTACAGTATGAGGGTATAGCTTATTATGTGCCCAGAACATTCCTTCTCTGTATATTTGTATTTATACATATGGGAGGAGGGAGGTGCCATATTGATTCCCTTAGACAGTACAGTATGAGGGTATAGCTTATTGTGTGCCCAGAACATTCCTTCTCTGTATATTTGTATTTATACATATGGGAGGAGGAGGTTCCATATTGATTCCCTTAGACAGTACAGTATGAGGGTATAGCTTATTGTGTGCCCAGAACATTCCTTCTCTGTATATTTGTATTTATACATATGGGAGGAGGAGGTGCCATATTGATTCCCTTAGACAGTACAGTATGAGGGTATAGCTTATTGTGTGCCCAGAACATTGCTTCTCTGTATATTTGTATTTATACATATGGGAGGAGGAGATGCCATATTGATTCCCTTAGACAGTACAGTATGAGGGTATAGCTTATTGTGTGCCCAGAACATTCCTTCTCTGTATATTTGTATTTATACATATGGGAGGAGGAGGTGCCATATTGATTCCCTTAGACAGTACAGTATGAGGGTATAGCTTATTGTGTGCCCAGAACATTCCTTCTCTGTATATTTGTATTTATACATATGGGAGGAGGAGGTGCCATATTGATTCCCTTAGACAGTACAGTATGAGGGTATAGCTTATTGTGTGCCCAGAACATTCCTTCTCTGTATATTTGTATTTATACATATGGGAGGAGGAGGTGCCATATTGATTCCCTTAGACAGTACAGTATGAGGGTATAGCTTATTGTGTGCCCAGAACATTCCTTCTCTGTATATTTGTATTTATACATATGGGTGGGCGCTGCCATATTGGTTCTCATGTGTGAGCTCTGTTTTTTTTCAATATATTTTGCCTATTCTGAGGGTATACACATACATAGAAATGCAAATATCCAGTAAAAGGCAGACTCTAAAGCCGTGTCCTTGTTATCTGGAAGGTAAACACTGATCTAAATATAGCTTATTTCTCCTTAATTATAGTAATTTAAAGGTCTGTTTTTTTTGTCCTTTTTATGTTTTTGCAGACGGTTGGATTCACGTGTCACATGTGCATAATTAGCCTTGTTTTTCCTGCATTTACTTTCTATACTTGTTCTTTCCGCTAATTGCCCTGTAGCGTGTCCCAATTAAATCCGGTGGCGACACTGCCCAACCGGTGAGAGCGAGGTTTTTGAGTTAAATCTTTAAAGCAAAGAGCCTGATTTTTTATTTATTTTCCATGATGTTCACGCTTTACTGAGCCTCGCATGGAAACATTGTCTGTTCCATTATTGTCTCTTGCACAGCAATGATATGGCAAACGGTAGCACGACACGAGTTAAAGGAACAGTATACCCCCCCTTTTCAACAACTCAATGACCATATTTTTGTTTTAATTCAGAAATGTTTTTTATTTTTTATTTCTTGCACTTAAAAAGAAATTGAAATCATTTTCAACATGCAACTTCCTGCTTCTGCCGAGTCACTGTTTGCAGAGGAGCAGGTAGTAAAACGAATTACTGGACAGTTGCTCCTTATCTCAAATCCTAACAAGTGCTGCAGCTTATGGTTTGTTTATATGTAGCTTCTGTTTAGTGAAATTATCCCGTTTACAAGGAGAGTGGGGGAGGAGTTCTGGGAAAAACAAAGCAGTTTTCCATACTTTTATTAAGTCAAAGTCCAGTAAAGAAATAATGTTAAACTTAAAGTACAGGTATGGGATCCGTTATCTGGAAACTCATTATCCAAAAAGCTCCGAATTATGTGAAAGGCGGCTCCCATAGACTCCATTTTAAACAATGAGTTCAAATTTTTTTGAAGTTATTTCCTTTTTCTCTGTAATGAGAAGACCGTAGCTTGTACTTGATCCCAACTAAGATATAATTAGTTCTTATTGGAAGCAAAACCAGCCTATTGGGTTTAATTAGTGTTTAAATGATTTTAGTAGAGTTCAAGTATGGAGATCCAAATTACAGAAATATCCATTATCCAGAAAACCCCAGGTCCTGAACATTCAGCTACCTGGGGTGTACGATCAACAGGGTCAAATGTAGTATCCCAGAATGGGGTAACTGTCCTGGGCATCAGTCAGTGCAGGGTGAATTGGGCAAGTTGCATACCCTAAAGCTTTTCTGTTGTATTACAACTCCCAGCACCTGTATGTGGAGTTTGTGTGCTCCGGACAGCACCAGGGACAAGTGCATTTTTTTCTGGAGCAGTGTCTCCTGCTACCTGATATTGTTATTATCCTTTATGTAGGGCTGCATATTAGGGTGCACTTTACCAATATTCTAGATCAGTTCCTTTCCCAATGGAGCTTACACTCTAATGTCCCTATCACTTTCCCATCATTCTGTGCCCCATTGGAGCTTACAGTCTAAGGTCCCTATCACTTTCCGTTCATTCTGTGCCCAGTGGAGCTTACAGTCTAAGGTCCCTATCACTTTCCCATCATTCTGTGCCCCAGTGGAGCTTACAATGTAAGGTCTCTATCACTTCCCCATCTTTCTGTGCCCCAGTGGAGCTTACAGTCTGAGGTCCCTATCCCTTTCCCATCATTCCCTGCCCCAGTGGAGCTTACAATCTAAGGTCATTATCACTTTCCCATCATTCCCTGCCCCAGTGGAGCTTACAATCTAAGGTCTCTATCCCTTTCCCATCATTCTGTGCCCCAGTGGAGCTTACAATCTAAGGTCTCTATCACTTCCCCATCATTCTGTGCCCCAGTGGAGCTTACAATCTAAGGTCTCTATCACTTCCCCATCATTCTGTGCCCCAGTGAAGCTTACAGTCTGAGGTCCCTATCACTTTCCCATCATTCTGTGCCCCAGTGGAGCTTACAATCTAAGGTCTCTATCCCTTTCCCATCATTCTGTGCCCCAATGGAGCTTACAGTCTGAGGTCCCTATGACTTTTTCACACAGTAGTATCAGTTGTATGTTTTTGGGGTGTGGGAGAAACCCAGAGTGCCTGAGGGAATCCACTCAGACTTGGGGAGAAAATACAAAAGTGCTTGCAGGCCATTGCCTTGGCTGTAATCAAACCTAGGACCCCAATGCTACAAGGCCGCATGGCTAAACAACACCACGGTCTCCCACAGGCATTGTATTTCCTATTCCTAATAAAGGGGAATGGCTGCACTCAGGTTAAGAGGTGCCTAGTGGCACTGCTCTTACACCCCAACTCCTGGTTGACCCCAGCCTGCATTTGGGCACCACATTTGCCTCAGCGCTGACCATTAAGCAGCAGGGAAACCAGAAACGCATGGCGGTCACATGACTTGGCAGCGGCTTTTATTACACAACAAACAGGACAATAGAGGAAGTCGTTGATTTCGCTTATTGTCAGGCCATTTTTGATGTGCAAAATATGAACATCCGGAGCTCTGTGGCCCCCACTTCCCGCCGTAACTGGGCCCCGCTAATGGAGAGGGTGAAAATGTCATTTTTTTTTTGTAACCCTTTCCATGCTGCTTTTTGTTCTGTCCAGGCAGTATTCAGACATTATCCACAAATGCAGAATCATGAGTTTCTCAGCTTCCAGCATCAATTTGCCTTTTGTTTAAAGGGGAGGTTCACCTTTGAGTTAACTTTTAGTATGTTATAGAATGGCCAATTCTAAGCACCTAGTCTTCATTATTTCATTTTTATAGTTTTTATTTGCCTTCTTCTTCTTCCAGCTTTCAAATGGGGGTCACTGACCCCATCTAAAAAACAAAGGCTCTGTAAGGCTACAAATGTATTGTTATTGCTACTTTTTATTACTCATCTGTCTATTCAGGTGTCTCCTATTCATATTCCAGTCTCTTATTCAAATCAGTGCATGGTTGCTAGGGGAATTTGGAACCTACAAACCAGATGGCTGAAATTACAAACTGGAGAACTGCTGAATAAAAAGCCAAATAACTCAAAAACCACAAATAATAAAAAATGAAAACAAATTGCAAATTGTCTCAGAATATCCCTCTCTACATCATACTAACAGTTAATTTAAAGGGGGGTTGAATTTGTAATCAATCCCGCCTTTATTCCTCATTGGGTGTGTAATAAGTGAATATGGGGGATGGGTCTGTACCTGTTAGATAGTGAGTAGTGTATGGAGCTAGGGGGCTGAACATTGAGTCTTAATTAATGGCGTCTGCTTCCAGCGGCCGGTTACATACATGCCATGCACCTACTTCTGCCATTCCCAGAGTCTGCCTGTCTATGCATTAGAATCTAATATTCCCCCCCCCAAATGAAAGGGGATCAAGGTGCATTGTCCTGTGTGAATGTAAATGAAGCCCCCGCCCTTCCTCTGTCGTCCCTTCCATGAATCCCCAGCTTCCTGCCCTCGGCACTTGGAAAGAATCACGTTTTTGGGGCAAAGCCGTTGTGCGTTTCTATGAGTCAGACGGGATTCCTGTGATGTTTATCACGTTCCCCACATATAGGGATTGTTTCCAGTAAGTTCTATATTTGGGGGGGTCAGTAGAAATGAAGTCATTTGGGTCGTGCCATTAGTCATAAAGGAAACTGAGAATAAAAACCTTCCCAATCCTTATGGTGCCTTTGAGAAGTCTTTGTGTCGACTCAGATAATCAGATAATTGGGCCGTGGGATTCTGTTAGACCAGAGTAGAGACACAATGAAACCTTAATGTAGGATGTAGCCAGTGAAATTCTTAAAAATGTATCCTTTATATATACAAGAGCCATGAATATCCTGTAAATTTATATCCTTATAAACGGTGCCTAGTGATGTCTTTGGATATATTCTGAGTTTAGTGATGTCATTTCTGTCACATGACTCCCTGAAACCTGTGTATTATAATAAATAAAATACCCCTGTTGCAAAATATTAGGATATCAGAAGTCAGCTCAGAGTTCCATGACCTGTATAAAAACACGAGGCCGTCGTTAACTTATTATATCCTTATATTTTATAAGAGGGGGCACTTTATTCACTATATAATACGCAAAAGCCATGAATATCTTGTAAATTATATCCTTTTAAACTGTGAGTTCTGATGTCATCAGTTATCAATGGTGAGAAGTGATGTCATTTTGGTTACATGACTCGCTGAAACTTGTGTATTATAATAAATAAAGTGCCCATTGTTGCAAAATATGGATATTATATATTATATGGAGGATATTAGAAGTTACCTCGGAGTTCCATGCCCTGTATAAAAACACTTGGCCTTCGGCCTTGTACTTTTATATGGTCATGAAACTCCTCAGTAACTTATAATATCTAGGGATGCACCAAATCCACTTTTTTGGATTCTGCCAAACCCCCGAATCCTTTGCTAAAGATTTGGCTGAAAACCAAACCAAATCCGAACCCTAATTTGCATATGCAAATTAGGGATGGGAAGGGGAAAATATTTTTTACTTCCTTGTTTTGTGACAAAAAGTTATGTGATATCCCTCCCCACCCCTAATTTACATATGCAAATTAGGATTCGGTTTGGCCTGGCAGATGGATAGGCCGAATTTGAATCCTGCTTAAAAATGCCGAATCCCGAACCGAATCCTGGATTCGGTGCATCCCTGATAATATCCTTATAATTTACAAGAGTGGGTACTTTATTCACTATATAAACCATTCTTAGTGATGTCATCAGTTATAATCGGTGCTTAGTTATGTCACTTGTGTCACAGGACTCCTCATAAGAAACAACGTCTAACGTCATTAGATGTTGCCTCCAAAATTCCACGATGTGTATAAAAGCATGGGTATAGTCATGGAAAGTCTTTCTGACGCTGAGATCCTGATATTTTACAGCAGGGGGTGCCGTATTTGTAGCACATGTTTCAAATTTAAAGACATGCACAGTATCTAACTTCAAACATTTATTTTTGCAAAATCACCAATACAAGTAGTATAACCATAAATCATTAATAAATTCACATGAAACCATCACCCATATCACATCACAATACAGTGTCTCCCCCCCCATCTGCATACCTCATGTCAGTTATTCCCTCCTGATGCGTTTCGTACTATTGGGAGCTTCATCAGAGGAGGTGCAGTATTTCCAATATAATACACAAGATCTACAAATAACCTGTAAATGATACCATTAAATTGGTGCTAAGTGATTTCATTGTATGTCACATGACTTGCTGAAACTTGTGTATTATAATAAATATGTATATATAAATGTAACCCTGTTGTATAATATAAGGATGTATATTATAGAGTTCTATGGCCAGTTTCCAGTGTTCCGTTTTCAGACCTGGTCAAACCTGAGCATCTGGTTTAAAACTGGACAGGTGAGGGGTTCAGAGATATTTGTCAGTTTTCATATTTAAGTGTATTTGCTAATGCAGTTGGGTGAGTTTTGTGCACTCGGGGCCCTCTATATATATATATATATATATATATATATATATATATATATATATATATATATATATATATAAATTCCCACGAATGCTCTTCGCATAACAAAGGAATATTCCATCTCACCTGCCTTTTTGTTCTGCTTACTTTTTGAGTTCTAAAGAGAGAGTAGCGACGAGGGGGTTAGGAATTTCCCTACCCGCACCCAGACTAACCTCCTAACCTGAATCTACTCAACCTGGGCTGAACCTGAGTTCTACAAAGGGATTGGAGATGTGGGTTTGGAATTTCCTAACCCTAACTTGCCCCTTATGAACCTGGGCCTGTCCAGAGTTGAGAAAGTATAAAGAATAGATACTAGGGCTCATTTACAATGTGAAAAACAGGCTAAGTGTTAAAAACTGGACACAGTCCACCAATGTATTGCAATTCTCACCCTACCATCCACCTTGTCTGAATTGTCATAGACTTCCCAGGATGTTGTCCCTGGTATTTATATAGTTCCAACTCCTTATATATATCACAACATTGTGCCTTTGTCTGTTAGGCCATACCCTGTCTCCTCCCACACAGGAGGATGAGGGAGGAGACCGGAAGATGTGCACATCCTACATTAAAAAGATGGCTGCTTAGGAGAGGCTAAGACTATATGCCGAGCAAGCAATAACTTTACAGAATCTTTAAGGGAATCAAGTAAATCAATATAAATATGTATTCCATTTTAATGTTTACATTAAGCAAACCTGTAACTGTTTCAAAACCATAAAATATCTTGCCTTTAAGGATTTGCCTTTAAATGTTCACTACTAAGTTAACTTTTAATATGAATCAGAATGGCTAATTCTAAGTAATTAGTTTGTTATTGCTACTTTTAATTCCTCGTCTTTCTATTCTGGCCTCTCCTTTTCATAATCCAGTCTCTTCTTCAAATCAGTGCATGTTGCTAGGGTAATATTGATCCTAGAAGCCATATTGCGGAAATTGCAAACTAGAAAGCTGCTGACTAAAAAGCTAAATAACTGAAAAACCACAAATAATAGAAGATGAAAACCAATTGCAAATTGTCTCAGAATATCACTCTCTACATCATTCTAAATTGAGCAACCCCTTTAAGGATAAAACTATATTAAAAATGTACGTTTTTTTGCGGGAGTGCCTAATAAATTGACCTTGTTGCTTCACTCTCTGACTTTCCCCCTCTGTTTTACAGATTAATCAGCCACTCGATGGGGATTAAAAGTGGATCACCATTTTGTGTCGCCTTTCCCACCCGCTATAGCAAGACCAACAATTTTACCACTTCTTCTATAGAAACAATGAAACTGGTATTAGCTGAATGGCAATTATGGATTTTTAAATCTAGTTCACAGTAAAGCAAGCCATATGATTGCACCAAATAGCTTTTCTCTTGTACAGCGCGTATCTCACGTGCTCGCCAAGCTGTGGAAACGCCCACCCCAACGCAGTGGAATACAAGTATTAATTGCATGAAGAATCTGCTGACAAAGCGGAACAAAAAGAGAAATCTTTATTTATCTTTCGAGAGATATAGTATTAATATTTATATAGAATCTACGAATATATATATCTATTTTTGTGGTGATGAAGATGGCCCCACAGAATGCCGACTCCGAATCTATGCAAGTTCAGGAGCTCCAGCTGAGCAAGCTAAAGAAGGAGGAGACCAAGGAGAACGAGAGCCGCGACGAAACCATTAGTGAGAGCTCCATTGACCGCATCCCAGTGAAGCTATGGGTGATGCACGGTGCTGTCATGTTCGGCAGAGAGTTTTGCTACGCCATGGAGACGGCTTTGGTGACCCCCGTTCTTTTGCAAATTGGTAAGTCTATACTTTTGGTTTTGTGTATGAATTTTAGCGGCATGATGCTGAATTGTATGATTGGTGATATTGTACCCCCAGGCAGGCCCGGACTGGCAATCTGTGAGTTCTGGCAAATGCCAGAGGGGCTGCTGTAAGGTCCCATAAACCGTCACTATTTAGTGGGCTGGTGGAGGACTATTTGGGCCTCTGTGTACTTGGATGTAAGGGCCTATTTTGATTCCCAGTCCAGACCTGCCCCCAGGGCATGCCAGTCCCTCAGATTAGAAAGATTTGATCTCACTATACCTTGAATGGATAGTGGTGAGGTTTTCACATGAGCTGATCGATTTCACTAATCGATTGGTGGGCCCAACTGGGCTAATTGCCCACCCAAGATAAAAGATTGAATTATAACAGGGACTGGTGCAGACCTGTTGGGAGAGAGCCTCATCAATGGTTCAATACATTTCTTGCTCATTTTCAAACTTTGGCCAATAAACTGCTGAATAAGCTAAAGTGGCTGAGTTTGCACCAAGTATTGGTTAATCTATTGTGCTGGTTACTTTGGGGGATGGAGGCCATGGACAGTGGTTAAGGAGCTATGAGGACAGTAAGAATGGTGAGGTAGAAGGAAGTGGGGGTACCACAAAGAGATTGGGGAAGGATCCACATGGGACAAGGAGACTGCATAAAGATTGGTGATGGAGCTGAAATAGAGTACATAGAGAGCTGTTCGGTCATAGTGATCAGTGGGGGAACTGTATGGTAGAGTTAAGGTGGCCATACACTAAGATTCACTCGTTTGGTGAGGTGGCGGTCACTCTAGGGCCATACAATTGGATTACAATGATGGGAATAGGAGCCATCGGGACAAGGATTGCATAAACTAGCTGATGCAGTCCACAATTGGACAGGAAAATTAAAACTGATTGTTATCGGCCTGTTTATGGCCAGATACCGACTGGAGAGTCCTGTCGGAAGGCCCCATACACAGGCAGATAAGGTGCCAAATCTATCTAAAGGCCCCGAATCTGCCCATGTCTGGCCACCTTAAAAAAAAAAAAAGGAATGGGTGTACAAGAGCAAGGAGACTAGTTATGTGGGGTGCAGATATAACCATGAGGAGATCAGGGAAGGAGCTGGTGATGGGGTTCCAGTAAGTTTCTCCCAGGCCCTGTTATGCACCAGCAAGTGGAGACATCGGCACAAAATGCGACTGGTGTTGGATTGCCCATGCAGAGCTATTGCTTTGTTTTGTAATACAATACAATATGAAATGAATTTGCTATTCTTTGGTTTGGGTTTCTACTAACATTGATTTATGTTCATTTTCACCCTGATCACTTTCATCTTGAGTCCCCCACATGTAAAATTACCTTGTGGATTTACTTAATGCTCGGTAAAATAATGTTCTAAATATGACTCCTGTAACCACGTTGGTAGATTTGAACGTTTTACTCCAGGTCAAACCACACAAACTGGTATCTCCCAACCACCTCTCCTTTCCAGTATAAAGACTGGGGTGGCTGCCGTCTGGCCCAATTAGACATATTTCTTTTATTACGGTCACTAAACCTGGAATGCCAAGGCCAGCAAGGCTTTATCAGCAGTATCCAAATCATCGGCAGTTCATGTCTTTTTAATCACAATATCCCATCAGTGAAAGCAAGTGATCTGAACCTGGCACATCTCTCACTTGTCATGTTAATAAATGACTAAGTGCTTAGTCACTGGGAACAAAACTGGGACCAGATACTGAGAGAGAATTTGCTCTGCAATTTTATCACTGAGATTCTGCCATCCCTGGCACAGTTTTGTTCCCAGTGACTAAGCACTGTCATTTATTAATATGACAAGTGAGAGATGTGCCAGGTTCAGATCACTTGCTATCACTGATGGGATATTGTGATTAAAATTACATGAACTGCCGATGATTTGGTCACTGGCACTGAATAAGCTGTCATTAAATAATAATGCCTGTATCTGTGTCTGAAATGTGCAATGGTTGTCAATGTAGTACAATTTGATGAAACGTGAATCATTTTTAAGTGCATAGTTATTTGCTGTCTGTTATAGTCTCAACTGATCCTAAATGCACTGCAAGCAACAGTACTGCCCTGGTTATGGCTAAGATTCTAGCTATCTGTATAACAGAACATTCTGTCCCAGTGGCTGCACAGATCCTATCTGATCCCCATTGTAAGCAGCAGTCCTGTCCTGCTTTATGGCAGCTGAGATTCTAGCTATCTGTATAACAGAACATTCTGTCCCAGTGGCTGCACAGATCCTATCTGATCCCCATTGTAAGCAGCAGTCCTGTCCTGCTTTATGGCAGCTGAGATTCTAGCTATCTGTATAACAGAACATTCTGTCCCAGTGGCTGCACAGATCCTATCTGATCCCCATTATAAGCAGCAGTCCTGTCCTGCTTTATGGCAGCTGAGATTCTAGCTATCTGTATAACAGGACATTCTGTCCCAGTGGCTGCACAGATCCTATCTGATCCCCATTGTAAGCAGCAGTCCTTTCCTGCTTTATGGCAGCTGAGATTCTAGCTATCTGTATAACAGAGCATTCTGTCCCAGTGGTTGCACAGATCCTATCTGATCCCCATTGTAAGCAGCAGTCCTGTCCTGCTTTATGGCAGCTGAGATTCTAGCTATCTGTATAACAGAACATTCTGTCCCAGTGGCTGCACAGATCCTATCTGATCCCCATTGTAAGCAGCAGTCCTGTCCTGCTTTATGGCAGCTGAGATTCTAGCTATCTGTATAACAGAGCGTTCTGTCCCAGTGGCTGCACAGATCCTATCTAACCCCCATTGTAAGCAGCAGTCCTGTCCTGCTTTATGGCTGAGAGGACATATAACATAAACCCCTCTCCCCAATATAACAATTAATCTTACCGCCCTATGACCGGCCTGAATAGGGCACAGCTTTTATTACGTAATAGAATTTGTGCAAGTGTATTACACAATCGGTCCCACCCTATGAACGTTGGGTGGCATTGCTTTATGATGACTCTCTTGGATCAAGAGCGGATTGCAACAGAGCACCTGTATTGTGACTCAGTAAGTGGCATCTAAACACTGGAATGATCTGTCTCTCTGCCACTTATTTACCCTATAACACGAGTCACCAGGGACGGTGTGAGCAAAATCATCTGAGCGTCTGGAATTTTCCACTGCAAAACCTCTTCTCTCTTATCAAAGCCTTAATATAGAGTCTAATAACACAAGATATGAGCTGGGAACCCAACGAGAGAGCAGCTAAATAATTCAGTAGTCCGTATGGAGCAGGGAGAGTTATTTAGAGGCGCAGACAAAACAGTTTAGAGATTAAAGAAACTTGACAAACTGGTGTCCTGTGTATTTACCCTTTAGCTGCCAAAGACACATGGATGGTAAATATGGCTGGTAAATCCCATGTGGGGGAAAGGGCATTGAGAATATTCTAAAATGTTGCTTTAGGTAGGATCATTTGCCCTCCAGCCTCCAATTGCATTACAAGGGGATTCTTGTGCACACATTGGCAGAGGCCACATCCCATTGTAAATCTCCCAACATTGGTGTTATCAAAAGAAAGACAAAGTAGAGCAGCCCACACGCAGCCAGTTATACTGAGGCACTCTCCCAATATACTCAGACTCCACCTACTTTTCCAAAATGTTCTGCCCCTTTTCAGGTCATGGCTGCTGTACTGTCCTGAACAAAACAAACCCTTTGTCAGGTACGCTATATCCCTAAACACTCTCTGAATTTTACAATTAGGCCAACAGATATGTGGCTGAGCCCCAACAAAATCAGTTGATGAAGTCATTATTTTGGCCTTTACTAATAAGCCTCTTAACTAGATTTTTGCACATGCGGCCTACAGGGAACACTTAGGTGCTGTTGCGTTTTTAAATTGACCCCTAGCAGCATGGTGCGAAGGGGCTCCCCCTTAACATACTGTAGTAATTTCTTGAAGCTATCTAATGTATCTGACATATATTTGTCATGGAGAGAAATGCACAATTCCACAGGGAGATTATTGCATGATCCATATATATATAATTTCTAGTAATCATATCCTCCTTAACTGCCTATTTTCCTGTATAACAAATCCCAACTTGGCCAGCCTTTCCCCATAACTGATCCCTTCCATTCCTTTTATCAGCTTAGTCGCTCTTCTCAGTACTTTCTCTATTTCATTACTGTCCCTTATATATTTATATATAGTGATCATATCCCCTTATATATATATTTCTAGTGATCATATCCCCTTATATATTTATATATAGTGATCATATCCCCTTATATATTTATATATAGTGATCATATCCCCTTATTTATTTATATATAGTGATCATATCCCCCTTATATATTTATATATAGTGATCATATCCCCTTATATATTTATATATAGTGATCATATCCCCCTTATATATTTATATATAGTGATCATATCCCACTTATATATTCATATATAGTGATCATATCCCCTTATATATTTATATATAGTGATCATATCCCCTTATTTATTTATATATAGTGATCATATCCCCCTTATATATTTATATATAGTGATCATATCCCCTTATATATTTATATATAGTGATCATATCCCCTTATATATTTATATATAGTGATCATATCCCCCTTATATATTTATATATAGTGATCATATCCCACTTATATATTCATATATAGTGATCATATCCCCTTATATATTTATATATAGTGATCATATCCCCCTTATATATTTATATATAGTGATCATATCCCCCTTATATATTTATATATAGTGATCATATCCCCCTTAACTGTCCCTTCTCCAGTGTAACCAATCCCAACTTGTCTTTCCCCAGAACTGATCCCTTCCATTCCCTTTATCAGCAAGTTTATTTAGCCACAAGTACTCCCAGCACCTTCTCCATCGTGGATTTGCCTTACACAGTCGCATTAAGGACACAAGTTGCTGCAGATGTTTAAATCCATTTAAATCCCAGGTGCCTAATATTAGCTTTATCAACGGTGAATCTGCCACTTAGCCGCCCAGAGTGCCAGTTTTTCCAGATCCTACTGCAAGGTGCTGCATCTTGGATGGAATTTATTGGGCTGCATAGTTCTTGTTAGTAAGGCGTGAGCCATTGGAACCACATAAATGAGTTGTCCGGCATTTAGTGACCACAACAATTTCTATTTAGGAAACACTGGAACAAATGTGTGTGTGACATTAGTCTAAGGATTTCCTTGGCAGCCAGTTCTCCCGTCGCTCATATGTTCCCTGCCTGGTTTCTGCACTCAGCTGCCTCACATCTTGCCATTTTGTAAATACACAAAGGTCAGTTAAGGTTTGTGCAGGACCTTGTCTGTATCAATATGAACGTTTTTTTAACTCTAGCCCACAAGAAAATATGTTCTGCTTCAGTAGAGGGCCGCCGCTAACAAGTCTTCTCCTCCTCTACCTCAGTCTGGGGCCACAGGGTCACCCTGATGTATAAAGCAGTTTATATGAGGTGTTACATGAGGTATCTTGCCTTCTTAAGTTACACAAATATAATAATTATGTGTAAGTGGATGGTGCTTGTGGCAAGTAGTTTATGTGAGGGGTGCCTCTTATCTAGGTGGGTTTCACCTCACAGATACATTCATACCATGTGACACACACACATAGGGGGGAATTCACAAAAGTGTCCGGAACGAAAAAATTTCTTTAAAATGTCGTAGAAAGTGTCGTAGCAACAGCCGACAAATTCACAGAGCATTTCTCCGCCAATTTTCCGACATGTGCGACACTTTTCAATTAGTGTCGTTAAAAGTGAGCGTGGTTTTTTCGGCGCCACTTTTCCCGCCATTTTTATGAATTACTCGTAAACTCATTTTTTTTACCGACAATTTTTCAGACACTTTATGCTCTCCAAAATGAAAATGTCAGACAAATTGTCGTTTAAAAAGTCTTGGTAAATGTCGTTTGTACGATGTAAAGATATACGACATTTTAGAAAACTGTCAGACTTACGAGACATTCAGAGATGGTAACATCTGCCCTTGTGAATTTGCCGTTCATACGACATTTTACAAATTTGTCGACCGCCACTTCTGGGTTACTTATTTTACCGACACTTTTGTGATTTCCCCCCATAGAATGATGGGTAAGTGGGTGGGGCTTGTAACACAGTTTATCTGAGGTGTTTTCTTTATATTGAGATGTGTTTTGCTTTCACTGATTCATTTACATCACATGAATCATGAGGAAAACGCGGTTACAGCAGGAGACCGAGCCAAATACTGAGTTTATACCCTGTTGAAGCAGAATGATATATGAGGGATTAGCAAAGGATTGTGGGAATCAGAGTTCCACCTCAGGTATAAATATCAGTGTGCCAGACAGTATTGGGAAATGGTTCTATGTGTTCAACCCCTTCCCTGTCAGCTATCACTGCTGAATGAGGAATTCTGTGGCTGGTGGAGTCGCTTTCCATGTGCAAAACAAGTATCACATTTCAGCAGCTAAGAGCTGTGTGAGAACAGCAGGGTAACACACAGATCTCTGCACAAGATGGTCGCCCTGATGATTAGCTTGTATGAGGTGCAGAGCTTAAAAGGACTCATTTAGTGGGAAGAGAAATCACATGGCTTTTGTGAGAGCACTTGAAAAGGGAGTTGGATCTCCCAAATATAACATTAAAAGAATCGGTCAATTGTCTGTAGCTGACACATCTGGGAGCTCAGTATCTCCGCTAAGGGCTAGTCCACACGGGGAGATAGCGACGCGTTTGCGGTCGCGGCGACAAAGCGCCGCGACAGTCGCCGCGACCGGCGCAGGCGACAGTTTTGTATGGGCGCCTATGTAAAAACGCCTGTGCTAACCACACGAGGCGATGCGCTTTTCAACAGTCGCCTGAAAATGCCTCGCCAGGCTTTTTCAGGCGACTGTTGAAAAGCGCATCGCCTCGAGTATTTAGAGAATACAGGGAGTTTTGGTTTAGCAGCAGTTGGCTGGACGTTCTGGACAGAGAGGCAGGTGATATAATTTTAAAATCCTTATTAAAGGTTAAGTAAAGGCCCAGTCGGAGTGTAACTTATTTTGCTTGTATTAAGATGTGTGGCTACTGTCTATGGAGGTGAAGTGCAGCCCTCAACCTCACTCTTCTAGTGCGGCCCTCCTGCTTTTTGCTTAGGGAGAAGGAAACATAACAATCCTGTGTATCACCACGTCCCCTGGATACCACTGCACATATGCACTACAGAGACTGCACAGCAGCAATAAACCCAGACACAAACTGAGCTGTCCAGGTGTTGCTTCCCCTTTACGGGAGATGTATAAATATTATGTTGCTTGGCAGATCAATGGATGAGAGACCTGAGGTAATGTCATAAGAGACAATGTTTGCAGTCTGATAACTAGTTGGATTTATTAGTAACCTGCTGATGAAATGCAACTGATTGCTCACTGTGCGTTACTAGACTGGGTGCAAACATTGTGTTTCTTTTTACATTACACTTAAAGGCACATTGTCAGTCCCCCGTAAGCGGCCATCACATTTTTAGCCCCACCCACTGCTTTTGTGTTGTAGCCATGAAGAGAGGTGCAGTTTACTTTTAAAGTGTTCCTGTACATCACATGTCACACGGCAAAGGCCTTAACCAATCAATATCTTTATTGTGTCACATTGTTGGTTAGCCTTTCCTTCGATGGTTATTGTGTACCATTTGGGTTAAATTTACAACTCTGGGTTAATCATACTTTGTACCACTGCATGTAGGGTTGCCACCTGGCCGGTATTTTACTGGTCTGGCCGGTAAAAATGATCAGCACTCACATATATATATATATATATATATATATATATATATATATATATATATATATATCTGCATCACAGCTGAAAAGCATATCTGACAACATTTTTTATTTAAAGCTTGAGACAATTTATGATGTGCCATGGAGAAACAGCATAGGCCTACGTTATGTCCTTTATTTGCCTAAAATAAAGTTCTTTTGTCAAGCCTGTCTGTGGGATCTGTGAGCGCCTGTTGTTTCTCCTTGGTGTGATTCCTGCACCTTGAGTTGTAGGTCTGGGGACTGGGCATCCACTTGTGTGTCTATTTACCAAAAGTTATTTGTATGTGTTGCTTGGTAGCCCTTAAAATATAAGAAACACCCACAACCCACTATTTTACTAGCCTTGCTAGATGTGTCTTTATACATTGGATTGGGACAGATAGTGGAGCTAGAGCTTCATTTACCATTGTTTGTGCAACAGGTAGGAGCAAGAAATTGCCCCTTAAAGGGTTGGTTCACCTTTGAAGGAGAAGGAAAGGCATCCTGCACTTGGGGGTGCCAAGTGTTAGGCATTCCCAAGTGATTGTATTGACTTACCTGAAACCCCTGACTGGTATAATCCCGGGCCGGTGCAGTTTTCTGCTGATAGGAGCACCAGCCCATGGTGTCAGGTAAGTCAATACAATCACAAGTACAGGATGCCTTTCCTTCTCCTTTAAGTTACCTTTTAGTATGTTATAGAATTGTCCATATTAAACTACTTTTCAATTGGTCTTCATTATTTATTCTTTATAGTTTTTTAATTATTTGCCTTCTGCCTTTTTGCAGCTTTCAAATGGGGGGGCCCTGAGCCAACCAAAACACATGCTCTGTAAGGCTTCAAATATATTGTTAGTGGTGCTACTTTTTATTACTCCTCTTTCTTTTCAGGCCTCTCCTATTCATATTCCAGTCTCTTATTCAAATCTGTGCATGGTTTCTAGGGTCATTTGGGCCCTAGCAACCAGACTGCTGAAATTGCTTCTGCTGAATAAAAAGCTAAATCACTCAAAAACCATAAATAATAAAAAAGCAAAACCAATTGCAAAATGTCTCAGAATATCACTCTCTACAACATACTAAATACTAACACAAAGGTGAACAACTCCTTTAATGAGACCCCCATTTATGTACACAAGTGGTGGTGGTGTTTCTGAATTCTTTTTGGCACCGTTGCAAAAGACAACACTAATGAATAGTTTATGAAGGTGATCAATACATCTTATTGATAAAGTAAATGTTACCAATTAATGTATCGCTTTAGTAAATGGAGGCTCGCTAATAAACCATTACAGACTGTGCTCTAATTTTTATATTTAAATGCCTGGGAGAACTACGTGATCGGAATAAACACCATTAAAACAATTCTCTCCAACCTGCGGATATTCTATAATTGTTGCGTCCCTTTAAACTAGTGTATCTTTGTGATTCAGACTCCCACGCTGCTACTTCCAGGAGTCAAACCAAGATTTTCACTTTGACACAAATTGTTGCGAGGAGCCGGCGATAGAATCTTTCACACGTGACCCAAGATTTTTCCACCGTACCCCGTGACCCGACTCAATACTCACACTTAATCCGACACAGTCAGCATTTCCTGTGAACCACAAGTTGTGCTGCTCTCACTATTGTTTAGACCCTGTTTCACCGAAGGGAAAAGAAAAATAAAAAGGAATTATTTACTACAAGCGGTGTCCTGTTTGTTTAGAACTGCCTGGGAAATGCCAGGCTGAGAGGGTCTCAGTAGGAACGAGGACCCGCTCAGCGACCCGACGGCTGTTTTTGTTTTTTTCTCGTAGTCGGAAGTTCCATTTCACGGCAGGTAAACAAGGTCGAAGCTGCCAGTAAACGTCCCAGAATGATCTGTGATAAGTCCTGAAATAATAGCGTTTCCTTAGGAATGTTGTCAACAGAATCTGAAATAAAGCTGTTTTGGTCTCTCCTGTTTGGAAGCGGTTCCTGTTTCCCACTCACAAGTCAATGGATTTACGTGGATATATAAAGTTTTTTCCCCCCAAAGTGACCTGGAATGGATTTGGGGCCTCAGTCATTTCCATCATGAGAATTATTAACAGGGATTGTTGTAGAACAGAATATCTTATAGGCAATGAATAAATCATTAACAACAAAAAAAATAAGTCTAATGTTTCATTACAGAGGATCTTCTCCCAAAAACTTTGCAGAACAAAAGAAAATATCATTGTAAGCATCTTCTCCCAATATACATTCATGAAATATTTTAAGTGGTTCTATAGTTTCAGCTGTGGGACCTGTTACCCAGAATGCTCGGGTCCTGGGGGTTTCCGGATAAGGGGTCTTTCCGTAATTTGAATCTTCATACTTAATAGTAATTCTACTAAAAGGATTAATTATATCTTGGTTTTCATCAAATACAAGGTACTGTTTTATTACTACAGAGAAAAAGGAAATCATTTTTTAAAACTTATTTGAATAAAATGGAGTCTATGGGAGATGGCCTTCCCATGATTCTGAGCTTTCTGGATAATGGGATGCAGCATAATGTATCCAATACCTGTATTTCATCACTTACACATATTTATAAAGCGACAGCATTTTTAACACAGTTTGAATACAGGTATGGGACCTGTTATTCAGAATGCATGGGATCTAGGGATTTTCAGATAATGATTCTTTCTGTAATTTGGATCTACGTACGTTAGGTCTAGTAAAAAAAACAAAAAAACATCTAAACATGAATTAAACCCAGTATCAGTGTACTGCTGCCAATAAGGCTTAATTATATCTTAGTTGGGATCAAATACAAGCTACTGTTTTATTATTACACAGAAAAAGGAAATCATTTTATTTAAAAAGTGATATCTGATTAAAATGGAGAGAACAGGCTTCCAGATAACTGATTGCATACCTGTATTTGTTAATGCAATTGCTATTGAGAGCAGTGTCTGTCTGTCCATTTCTGTTCTCTCTACAGCCAGTTCAATGTAGCAGGAGCCAGCTGATTGACAGACCCAAAGGAGAACTGAATTTTGCTATATTGTTCTAAGGGTCAGACCCAGAGAACGGATAAGAATAAACAGAGGCTGCTTTCAATAGCAATTATATCTAATTCAAGCTGTACTGTTAAAATGCAATATGGCAGCTCCTGCCCACAGTATAAATACAAATATCCAGAGAAGGAATGTTCTGGGCACACAATAAGCTATACCCTCATACTGTACTGTCTAAGGGAATCAATATGGCACCTCCTCCTCCCATATGTATAAATACAAATATACAGAGAAGGAATGTTCTGGGCACACAATAAGCTATACCCTCATACTGTACTGTCTAAGGGAATCAATATGGCACCTCCTCCTCCCATATGTATAAATACAAATATACAGAGAAGGAATGTACTGGGCACACAATAAGCTATACCCTCATACTGTACTGTCTAAGGGAATCAATATGGCACCTCCCTCCTCCCATATGTATAAATACAAATATACAGAGAAGGCATGTACTGGGCACACAATAAGCTATACCCTCATACTGTACTGTCTAAGGGAATCAATATGGCACCTCCTCCTCCCATATGTATAAATACAAATATACAGAGAAGGCATGTACTGGGCACACAATAAGCTATACCCTCATACTGTACTGTCTAAGGGAATCAATATGGCACCTCCCTCCTCCCATATGTATAAATACAAATATACAGAGAAGGCATGTACTGGGCACACAATAAGCTATACCCTCATACTGTACTGTCTAAGGGAATCAATATGGCACCTCCTCCTCCCATATGTATAAATACAAATATACAGAGAAGGAATGTTCTGGGCACACAGTAAGCTCTACCCTCATACTGTACTGTCTAAGGGAATCAATATGGCACCTCCTCCCATTCACTCCGAGAAATCCGCACTCACATGGCTTAAAATGTAAAAAAATATTTTATTGCAGAACTAAAGACAAAATCTACAATGTATATGTCTTAAATCTACTTACTGGCATGAAAACAGCCCTCTAATCAATGATGGCGAATTTGACCCGTTTCGTTTCGGCAAAAATTTGCCGCTGGCGAATTGTCGCCGATGCCCATTAAAGTCTATGGGTGTCAAAAAAATTTTGTCGTGCGCCGCCATACAAGTCTATGGCTGTCCTTTCCATGGCGAAACAAAGTGAAAAAATTCACCCATCCGTAGCCATACTAGAGCGACTATTTAAAATATAAAACATATACATTTATCAATTTTAAATACATACCCACAGGGTGGAACATGGGGAGTAGCCTACTTCATGCCAGTAAGTGGGGTGCCAAATTGTGTCCATTTTTTGCACTTTGCCCACTGCCTTCTTTTAAGTTAATAACCCCTATTGACACTCACACAAAGACCATAACAAAACGTAAACCGAAACTTGCATTCTTGATAGTTACACCCCTTGCTTAGATTATTATCATCTGCACCATGTGAACTTGACCTTGTCCTTTGAAACTTTTCTGCCGTTCCCACTTCTTGGAGAGTGGCGTTCCAGCAATTCCAAGAACAGCAGTGTGTTTTCTAGGAAAGGAGAAGGGGCAGATAGAGCAGCAACCTTTTGCCCCAGGGCTGGAATGTGCTTTCTCTGCACCCTGGGCTGTGTGTTTCTAATGGACAGGGGTCAGCCCCTTCCAGTTAATGACTTTGAGGTACAATGGGAAGGGGGGTCAGCATAGAACACAAGAAGGTATTGGGCACTCAGGAACCAACATGCAGATTAGACCAAAAAGGTGTTTGTTGAAAAAATCTTTAGGGCTCTTACACACAGCCGTTTTTGCCTATGCTCCCCTGCGTACCGTTCAGCCGCAGGGGAGCACAGTAGTAGACACAATCAATTATTTTGAAGGGGGCTGTACTCATACAGACGCATGTATGCGCCAAACGCAGGTGAAATGCAACATGCTGCATTCCACCTGCGTTTGCCACTTACATGCATCTGTATGAGTGCAGCCCCCTTCAAAATAATTGACTGCGTCTACTCCTGCGCTCCCCTGCGGCTGAATGGAAGAAAGCGCAACGCAGGCAAAAACAGACTTGTGTAAGCGCCCTTATTTAAGCATTTTGTGTCCATCTTGACACTAAGGGCTCTTACTGACGAGCAGTTGTAGCTGCCGTCCCCTGCATTCTGTTTTTCTGCGTTCAGCTGCAGGGGAGCGCAGGAATAGACGCATTATGTTTTTTCCAATGGGGCTGTACTCACAAAGGCGTGTGTAGGCGGGTCTCAACCTGCGTTCGGCGCCTACACGCACCTGTGTGAGTACAGCCCCATTGGAAAAAACGCAATGCGCCTATTCCTGCGCTCTCCTGCGGCTGAACGCATAAAAACGGAACGCAGGGGAGCGCAGCTACAACCGCTCTTCAGTAAGTGCCCTTAATCATAAGCCTTAACCAGTTCAATACAATGGCAGTATTTAAGAAGCCAAGAACCAATGGGAAAAAACAGGGAGTAATAATTGATCCCAGTCAAAGATTTTTAAAGGGACCAAACACCTTAATGAAAAATGTTATAAAACCAACATTTTCAAAAAATAATCGAAAAATAATAGTCCAGATATCAAGATAAAGAAGTTGTTGAATGCATCATAGAGTAGATATCAGAATCATATTAAATTGGAAAAAACAGATACAAACTTATGTAATTAATTAACAATTTCATTGTTATGTAACATCAGACGTGTAGGAGACAAATTTCGAATCAACACAATGTAATAGGTAAAATGGGAATTATATGAAGTAGAATAGTAAAGGCCATGGAATAGTAAATACAATATAACCTAAGTGAAATCCATAGATAAAGCAGAGATTGATTCATTTTTAGTGGTAACAGGATACATAGAAATCTGGATTCATTTCTTTAGGTGGGTCAGACCTTTCCATCAGCTGTTTAGGATTCCTAAGTGAGTGCGCAATGCAGCCCCTATAACCTCACGCACCTGCCCCTATTTTCAGGTAATGACTGTTTTTGTTCAGTCTAGTCCATCAGTGTTATTTTATAAGGAATGTAACAAGACCAGGATCCGCATTTAGTGCAAGAGAAGAGAACTGTCCTCCACACAAGCAATGGGTTCCCTATATCACTTTTAACAATAATACGTTTTCTGTATGATTATTTGACGGTTATCGGGCTCCTGTTAGTTGTCCCTTGACATGATGTCACTGCGGCTTTAAATAAAGGTCCCTTTATGCTGCTTTGTATAGGGAATGGCTGGAAACATTATTTTGACTTTCGCAGTAGAGGCGCACTGGGTGATTGTCATTATTGGAGGCCGGCCAGGGCCTTGTAGTGAGAGGTTAGCGGCGCTCATGTTACTGATTAAAAACCAACTCAACAGACGGTCGGTTCCTGTGTAAATAAAGGAAACCCTGAAGCAGCTGGTGTGGCTTAAGCTTCTAAATATCCATTTATCTGGCTGCGTTGTTGTTACAGCACTCTTGTTAATTATTCAAGTTTACGCTAAGGGCTCTTACACACGGCCATTTTTGTCTGTGCTCCCCTGCGTTGTGCTTTCTTCCGCAAAGGAGCGCAGGAGTAGACGCAGTCAATTATTTAGAAGGGGGCTGTACTCACACAGACGCATGTAAGCGCCGAATGCAGGTGAAATGCAAAATGCTGCGTCCCAACCTGCGTTTGCCGCTTGCATGCGTCTGTGTGAGTACAGCAGTATGCAGGATTTAGCCGATGTGATGATATAGTAAATGGCTACAAAGTGACACTTGTGTAGTGTGACAGTTGTGCCCCTGATCCCGCTTTTCACCCTTTGTTTAGCGTCGGCTGTTTTTCTCCCGTGTTTGCATGTTGTTTATTGCTAAACAAATCCGAATTGTGATAGTGACACCTGCAGGTAAAGTGCCTACATTTGTTCCGCAGCCATGCAAAACATGAATGTCACCTGGGGCACCGTGTAAAGGCAGAGTGTGATTGCCCAGAACATTCCTTTTCGGCAGGATTCACTTTATGGAAATATACATTGCTTGTTCCTGTGTAGAGGGAAAACAAAATCTCAGGATAATGTCACAATGGGAAATGTTTTAGCAGGGATTTTAAAGGACCAGTTACATCAAAAAATTTAATTGTTTTAAAGTAATAAATATGTAATGCAGTATTGCCCTGCACTAGTAAAACTGCTGTTTTTGCTTCAGAAACACTACTATTGTTTATATTAATAAGCTGCTGTGTAGCCATAGGGGCAGCCATTCAAGCACAGGAAACACAGTAGATAACGGATAAATCCTATTATAGTTTATATAAATACTGTAAGCTGCTGTGTAGCCATGGGGGCAGCAGTTCAAAGGAGAAAAGGCTCAGGTTACAGAGCAGATAAGAACTGTAGAACATAATGGTGTTATCTGTTATCCACTATTTAACCTGTGCCATATAGCTTTTTCTCAATTTCCACCATTGCTACTCAGCAGCTTGTTTATATGAACTATAGTAGTGTTTCTGAAGCAAACACATCAGTTTTACCAGTGTAGGGCAACAATACATTATATTTTCATTACTTTATAACACTTTAATTTCTTGGTGTTACTGTTCCTTTAAAAACACCACATCACACCAATAAATCATAAATAGGTCATCTCATTCTGTAAAAGTTACTGCTGTCACTTACCTGAGCTTATGGATCGACTCAGTATATATACAAAAAATAAAACTCACTCTACAAGGCTGATTAGTAATTAAAGTGGACCTGTCACCTACACATAAAAAGCTGCATAATGAAAGTCCTTTGCAAATTAAATATGAAACCCCAACAATTTTTTTCATTTAAACATCCATACCTGTTATAAAGGTGTTTAAATATCTAATCTGTCAATCAAATATTACCTGCCCCGCCTCTATGCCCGTGGCATAGAGGAGGGGCAGTCAATTACTTTCACTTTCCATTCAGCACTTCCTACATGTCACTGCTCTCCCCACATTCCCCCTTCCCTCCTCAGGCTCTATAATTGTGTAGGGCACTGCACATGGACATTAGGTCCCCCATTCTGGTGCATACACAGGATTTTGGGGTGATACTCGATTTCCCTTAATAACCATGTCAACAAAATGGCTGCTGCCTGCTTGCTGTGATTGTATAATTCCAAGACAGAAGGAAACAAAATTTAAATAATAAATAAAGTGTAAGTAAAGTTTATTTTGCTCAACTAACATGATAGAAAATAATTTGAAATTATTTCTTAGGGTGACAGGTCCCCCTTAATTCAGATTCATATTACATGGCATAAAAACCAGTGAAGTCTGCATCAAAATTGATTCATAATCAGCTTCTATTACACATGACCTGACTATGATGATTTCCCCTAAGCTTAGCTTCTCAGCAGCAGCCCTGAGCCCACTGAGCATGTGCAGTGCCACTGACTCACAAAAGAGGCCTAACCAGATCCAATATGGGGAGCTGCTGGGGGCAACTTTGAAGGCCTGGATCATTATTGTTATAAAGCTGCTGAACCTTTGGGCTGATACAGTAAGTTCAGTATATAAATTAAAGCATTTATCACCATATTCATTTTAAGGCTTTCGTTCTCCTTTAAATACTGCCAGTAAGGCTTTCAACATCTGCTGAAGTGTGAGAATGGAATTGTTTATTAAATATGTTTCTTGTTGCAGCGACAAGTTCACAGCCTTATTTAGCCGTTAAACATTCTGCAGTTGTCATCTCTCCTGGCTAATTTATTTCTGTTTGGAACAATAGGGCCTCTGTAAAGGCAAAGCTGCGCCCAGAGTTTATTTATTGCCGTGCTGACACAGGCTGGGCAGTAGGTTAAAACAACACAAAGCAATCTGGCCAAGGCTGGGATAATGTATTCTTACTGCATAGAGATTTTTCTTATTCTTTTACTCTAATTGTGAATATTCTGATGTTCTGATTGGCTGCTGGCTGTTTTAACACTATGAACATTCTAATGTTCTTATTGGCTGCAGTTTGGTCTAGTTCTGTGCACATTTCAATGCATTTGATTGGCTACAGCTTGATCCAGTTCTGTGAACATTCTAATGTTCTGATTGTCTATGGTCTGGTCTAGTGTTATGAACATTTTAATGTTTTGATTGTTTTAACTCTATGAAGAACCTACTGCTCTGATTGCATACCATTTGGTCTAGTTCTGTGAATGTTCTCATGTTCTGTTCACTTTTAGTATGATGTAGCAATATTCTGAGACAATTTGCAGTTGGTTTTCAATTTTTATTAATTGTGTTTTTTTTATTATTTAGCTTTTTATTCAGCAGCTCTCCAGTTTGCAGTTTCAGCAATCTGTTGCTAGGGTCCAAATTACCCTAGCAACCATGCATTGATTTGAATAAGGGACTGAAATATAAATAGGAGAAGCCTGAACAGAAAGATGAGTAATACAAAGTAGCAATAACAATACATTTATAGCCTTACAAAGCATGTTTTTTTTAGATGACCCCATTTGAAAGCTGCAGCAGAAGAAGGCAAACAATTCAGCTATAAAAAATAAATACAGATCAATCAAAAAGTTTCTTATAATTGGCCATACTATAACATACTAAAAGTAAACTTAAAGGTGAACCATCCCTTTCAAATCAGCCCAAGGCCTGCCCCTAACCCGCTCCAATTTTACCTTATTTGATCAGGGATTTGCTTCTTAAAGGGGTTGTTCACCTTTGAGATAACTGTTAGTATGATGTAGATATTCTGAGACAATTTACAATTGGTTTTCATTCTTTATTATGGGGTTTTTGCGTTATTTAGTTTTTTATTCACCAGCTCTTCAATCTTGCATCTTAACCAAGCTGGTAACTAGCATCCAAATTCCCCTAGCAACCATGCATTGATTTAAATAAGAGACTGGAATATGAACAGGAGAGGCCTGAATAGAAGGATCAGTAATAAAAAGTAATAAGAACAATACATTTGTAGATTTACAGAGCATTTGTTTTTTAGAAGGGAGTCAGCGACACCCATTTGAAAGCTGCAAAGAGTCAGAAAAAAGGCAAATAATTATAAAAATAAAAAAAATAAAATAATGAAAACCAATTGAAAAACTGCTTAGAATAGGCCATTCTATGACATAATAAACTTTACCTTAAAGGTGAATCACTCCATTGACACACCATAGTCCTGTCCAATTTCACCCCATAACGTCACCCCTTTATGTCACTGCCTGTCCCCCACCTGCTGGTAAAATATTTTCAGAAAGGTGGTGACCCTAGTCATTACAAATACTAATTGGGACTTGGAGCCATAAGTTCTCCTTTAAATGAGAGTCTCAAGGGTTTGTGCATGTGGTTTAATTGAAATAAAAGCTTAATTTGCCAGTGAGCGTGTGCCGACGGTGTTTAGAAAGTGGGATTAGATCTACTAAAGCAAATAAGAAAGATAAGGAAGAGCACAAATAGAACCATTAGGTAATAACTGGCTGCTCCTTGTGTAAGTAAATATTTGGGATAAGTTTATGGTCTATATAAGGGATAGAATTGTATGAAGGTAGAACTCACATAATGAAAGACAATTTAATTCAAACAAGCTTTCCATTATGTATTGATGAAATATTGGCTGTATATAGGTTGGCATTGTCCACTTACCTGCCTTGCTCCCGACCCATTCAGCAGTCTATTGCCTGTGCACGGGGCCAAATTGACAGGATTAGGTTGGTGAGTGTATGGTAAGCTTTACTTACAGAGAGACTGACGGATACAAACACAGACTGACAGACACATCAGACATACTTAGTAGTGATGTGCAAGCCGGCCTGATACCCATGGAACCCGCGGGTTGAGACTTCTGGCTTCCTGTTTTATAGACTGCGCCTGCCCTGCCCCTTTTGTGACTTCATCGGCGGGGTGGGTCTATAAATGGTGGGGGGGTAGGCGGGTGTAGGTCGAGGTTTTCTCGACCTGCACATCACTAATACTTGGCATAAACACAAACACTGGCACACATGCTCATTCACACAGACATATATATAAAGCCCAGCCATTGGACACCCCCACATTGAATTGTGCATATCCACATATCCACATCCTTTCCCACCCAATGTCACTTAGATGCAGGACCGCCATCAGAAATCATAGGGCCCCATACGACAAAATTTCCTGGGCCCCCTGGGCTGCGCCCACTGCAAGCCCCACCTACAGGTCCGCCCTCCCCACCCCACAGGTCCACCCCCCACCACACAGTAAAAAAACAAAACAAATATTGGTGGCTAGGGTTCCCACATGTTAATAAAAAGATATTGATGGTCAGGGCCCCCCATAAAAAACATTTGTAGCCAGCCCCCCCCATTAAAAAATATTTGTGGCTAGGACCCCACATTGGGGGGCCAAAATTGGTGGCCAGCCCCCCCCCCACATTATAAGAAAATTGGTGGCCAGGGGCCCTTAAACGTCCATGCCTTCGCAAAGTCAGCAGCTCTCAGAAAGATGGGGGGCCCGGCTAATCAAGTAACTGGGGTGTGGCCCCCTACAACTCTCCCCCTGTCACCCCCTGATGGCTGCCCTGCTTAGATGTATGAGCTAATGATGTGGCAGGTCTTGTTGTATTACAAATAAGAGTCAATTTTCTCCTCATCGCTCCTTGCTCCTGCCTCCTAAATATTTTATATTATATAGCCCAGCTGCAGGGTATTGCTGCAATTGCCTCATTGTATTTGTTAGTGATGCACAGACAGCACCTCCGTGTTTGGCTTGGGTGAAGGTCAAATTGGACTAGTAAAGGGCAGATTAAAGCTGCCAATATCGGTCCTTAGACTGATTCAGCAGCTTATCTGCCCATGTGTTGGGGGCTCCCGACGGGTCCTCTTGATCAATATCAGGCCAAAAATTGGGCAGATATCGATCGGTCAAGTTTGATTTTTTTTTGTACTATCCAGGACCTCATTGGCTAGTTGATGACCCGTCGGAGCCCATTCGTAGTATTGTAATCTGATCGTTCAGCCCCAGGGCCAAATGTTCGGATTCAACTGATATCGCCCAGCCATTAGTGGGCATATCTGGTTAAGATCCGCTCGTTCGGTGACCTTGCCAAACGAGTGGATCTTATAGTGTATGGCCACCTTTATCCTTGTAATTCAGTTGGGCTACAGGTCCCTCATTACTAATCCCCAATGGGAGCCAATCAGAGAGAAAAAATATGGACCCTTAAAGGGGTGGATCACCTTTCAGCTAATGTTTAGTATGATAGAGAATAGCCAATTCTAAGCAACTTTTTAATTTTGTCATTATAGTTTTTTAATTATTTGCCTTTTTTTATTATGACTTGTTCCAGCTTTCAAAAAATCTGTTGGTTTAATTTTGTATTTAAATCAAGGAGCAACCCTTGGGGGAGTCAATGACCCTCATAGCAGCAGTTCTGCTGCCCCTTCAGTGGCTTTGCTAAATATCAATTTAAATAATGACCCCCCCTCTTAACCATGCCTTAAACATCAAGTAGCTTAATTGCAGTTCTGAATTCCCCAGGTCAGAAGCCTTCTAGGAAATGCTCAGTATAGCTCCTCCTTTTCAAAGCAAGCTAGTGTGTAGCTATCCAGGGAAGCAAATTAAATATTGATTCCATGAAATGCATTACTGGTTAATAGAAATATTACTGCAGTATTAATGGGCCATTGTACATAGCCATGATTGGTAAAATTACAATCTAGTTACATAAGAAGAAAGAAACAATCATTGTGTGAATTAATATATATATCCATCATTTCTAGAATACATAATGGCTAAGCAGCCTTACAAATTGGGGTTATTACTATGGGCCCTGAATATATCAAGTTTCATGGTACGAAGAATGGTGTTGGCAACAGGTCATGATAGAGAGAGTAGGACAAGATGGTGACAGTTTCTTATTATAGAGATAGTAGGCCAAGATAGCGACAGTTGCTCATGAGGTAGACAGTAGTTTATAATGACAATAGCTGGTGATGGAGACAGTAGCTGGTCATGGAGACAATAGTTTATAATAGAGACAGTAGCTGGTGATGGAGACAGTAGCTTATAATAGAGTTAGTAGCTGGTAATAGAGACAGTAGCTTATGATGGAGAAAGCTTATAATGGACATGATATAATGTAACTCATGATGGAGACAGTAGCTCATGATCAAGACAGTAGCTTATAAGGGAGACAGTAGCTCATGATGGGGACAGAAACTTATGATAGAGAGTAATTTATAGTGGAGACAGTAGCTTATGATGGAGACAGTAGCTCATGATGGGGACAGTAGCTCATGATAGGGACAGTAGCTCATGATGGGGACAGTAGCTTATGATAGAGAGTAGTTTATAGTGGAGACCGTAGCTTATGATGGAGACAGAAGTTCATGATGGAGACAGTAGCTTATGATGGAGACAGTAGCTTATGATGGAGGCAGTAGCTTATATTAGAGACAGTAGCTTATAATGGAGACAGTAGCTTATAATGGAGACAGTAGCTTATAATGGAGACAGTAGCTTATAATGAAGACAGTAGCTCATAATGGAGACAGTAGCTCATGATGGGGACAGTAGCTTATGATGGAGAGTAGTTTATAGTGGAGACAGTAGCTTATGAAGGAGACAGGAGCTTGTGATAGAGATAGTAGTTTATGATGGAGATAGTAGTTTATAATCCAGATAGTATCTTATTATGGACACAGTAGCTCATGATGGAGACAGTAGCTCATAGTGAAGATAGTAGCTCATGCCTGAGAAAGTAGTTCATGATGAAAACAGTAGTTTATAATGGAGACAGTAGCTTATGATGGAGATAGTAGCTCATGATGAGACAGTTGCTCATGATGGAGACAGTTGCTCATGATGGAGACAGTAGCTTATAATGGAGACAGTAGCTCATGATGGAGACAGTAGTTTTTAATGGAGACAGTAGCTCATGATAGAGACAGTAGCTTATGATGGAGATAGTGACTCGTGATGGAGATAGTGACTCGTGATGGAGATAGTAGGACAAGATAAGTGAAAGTAACACGTCATGACTGTTGGCAAACTTGTTGCTTTGATTTTGGTTTCTAGGTTGGGATTGCTAAGAGGTTGTACTTGAGCAGCTGGAGGGCCATTGGTTGGACAGTCTTGTTTTATATACCCGGCTAGTTATACATAACTAGCCTGGGGCCCCACAACATCTAAAGACAGTATTACTCATGACCAGACAGTCATGTTACATGAACTGGCTACTCACCATTGACTTGCTGCCTCTCTGTTTTAGGTCTTCCTGAGCAATACTACAGCCTAACATGGTTCCTGAGCCCCATTCTTGGCTTGATATTCACTCCCATCATTGGCTCTGCTAGTGACCGCTGCACACTGAGATGGGGCCGCAGGCGTCCTTTCATTCTCGCTCTGTGTGTTGGAGTTCTCCTGGGAGTTGCACTTTTCCTCAATGGTTCTGTTATTGGTGAGTACAAAGACTCGTCTCTTCATGGACTCAGAGACTCATTTTAAATGAAAGTCATGTGGTCAATAACTGTTCATTTTTATTGTTCTGCCAAAGGAATCTTAAAGAAATACTGTCATCCCTTTATCAGTGACGGTGTGTAGACCTGACACTGGTCCATACTTGACTGGCTGCAGCTTGGCCTCAAGCCTCTTTTAGCCCATTGGCTACAACATATGACTTGAAACTGCCCAATTGTTTTGGCTTATATGCACCCAGTAAGAGGAAACAGTATCCTGGCCTTAAGTTCTAGATATCTTTAAAGGGATTGTGTCATGATTTTTATGATGTAGTTATTATTTCTAAATTACACTTACACTGCAAATAATTCACTCTACAATATAAAATGTCATTCCTGAACCAGCAAGTGTATTTTTTAGTTGTAATATTGGTGTGTAGGTGAATCTCGGGTTATTTTGCCTGGTCATGTGCTTTCAGAAAGAGCCAGCACTTTAGGATGGAACTGCTTTCTGGCAGGCTGCTCTTCCTCCTACTCAATGTAACTGAATGTGTCTCAGTAGGACCTGGATTTTACTATTGAGTGTTGTTCTTAGATCTACCAGTCAGCTGTTATCCGGTGTTAGGGAGCTGCTATCTGGTTACCTTCCCATTGTTCTGTTGTTTGGCTGCTGGGGGGGGGGGGGAGGGGGGTGATTTCAGTCCAACTTGCAGTACAGCAGTAAATAGTGACTGAAGTTTATCAGAGCACAAGTCAAATGACTGGGGGCAACTGGGAAACTGACAATATGTCTAGCCCCATGTCAGATTTCAAAAATAAATATAAAAAAAATCTGTTTGCTCTTTTGAGAAATGAATTTCAGTGCAGAATTCTGCTGGAGCAGCACTATTAGGCTAAGGCCACACTAGGCGATAGCGCCGCGATTTGACTCGCGGCGACTTTTCGCCGCGACTTTTAAGCCGCAATCGCTGGGGAAACTTTTGCGCTGGCGTCTATGGGGAATTGCGAAAAATCGCCAGCGTAAAAACACACGCGGCGATCTTTTTTCTACTGTCGCTCGAAATTGCCTCGCTAGGCGATTTCGAGCGACAATAGAAAAAAGATCGCCGCGTGTGTTTTTACGCTGGCGATTCCCCATAGACGCCAGCGCAAAAGTTTCCCCAGCGATTGCGGCTTAAAAGTCGCGGCGAAAAGTCGCCGCGAGTCAAATCGCGGCGCTATCGCCTAGTGTGACCTTAGCCTTAACTGATGTGTTTTGAAAATAAAAATGTTTTTCCCATGACAGTATCCCTTTAAATTATCAGCAGCAGTAGAAAGTGTAGGCGAGGCGGTATAGGACGCACATAGTATACCACCTATGGATTTATATAGTGGGGCTGAAAGGGTTTTTTATCATTATTTTGTTTAAGCTCAACTGCATGTATGTAAATACTTGTTCACTTGTGCAAACATCACTGTATCAGTAACAGTTATTTTCTGAGTAAACCTAACCCCAACGCCCTGCGTGGCAACCTGCATAGCAGCAAAGGACATTGTTTTATTAGAAAGATCACTACAGAAACACTAAGAGCGTGCTACATGCATAATAATTATAGGGGAAGTCATTTATCTCTTAAAGGGGAACTATAGCGAAAATGAAAATTGAATATAAGCTTCAGCATACTGATATAAGAAACTTTCTAAATACAATCAATTAACAATTTGGTACCGTTTCTGAGATAATCAAGTTTATCTTCACTATTCCTCTCTCAGCATCTGTTTCTCTTCATTCTGTCTTCATGCAGCAGTTGGGTGTCAGATACTTACTGACAGTTTGATCCAATATATCTTATAGGGGGGCTCCTTTTGCCTAGAAGATGTATTAGAGCTCACTATTAAAATGCAGGAGTTGTGCAAAATGCAGTTATTTTGTTTGTAATGGAATCAGTTATTTGAGTGAGCTCTAATACATCTTCTAGGCAAAAGGAGCCCCCCTATAAGATATATTGGATCAAACTGTCAGTAAGTATCTGACACCCAACTGCTGCATGAAGACAGAATGAAGAGAAACAGATGCTGAGAGAGGAATGGTGAAGATAAACTTGATTATTTCAGAAATGATGCAGCAATTGATTGTATTTAGAAAGTTTCTTATTTCAGCATGTTGAAGCTTATATTAAATTGTCATTTTTGTGATAGTTCCCCTTTAAAAGAAGCAACGTTGAAGCTATTGCACTCAGTAACAGTACAAAAACAGTACATATGGTAGCTAAGAGTTAAAGGGGTGGTTCACCTTTAAGTTAACTTTTAGTATTTTATAGAATGACCAATTCTGAGCAGCTTTTCAATTGGTCTTCATGTTTTCTTTGTTATAGTTTTTGAATTATTTACGTTCTTCTTCTGACTCTTTGCAGCTTTCAAAAGGGGGGTCACTGACCCCATCTAAAACACAAATGCTCTGTAAGACTACATATTTATTGTTATTGATACTTTTTATTAGGGATGCACCGAATCCACTATTTTGGATTCAGCCGAACCCCCGAATCCTATACAAAAGATTCGGCCAAAAATCAAACTGCATATGTAAATTAGAGGTGGGAAGGGGAAAACATCTTTTACTTCCTTGTTTTGTGACAAAAGGTTTCCCGATTTCCCTCCCTGCCCCACATTTGCATATGCAAATTCGGATTTGGATCGGCTGGGCCGAAGGATTTGGCCGAATCCGAATCCTGCTGAAAAAGGCCGAATCCTGAACCGAATCCTGGATTCGGTGCATCCCTACTTTTTATGACTCTGCTTTCTATTTAGGCCTCCTATTCATATTCCAGTCTTATATTCAAATCAGTGCATGGTTGCTAGGGTCATGTGGACCCTAGCAACCAGATTGCTTAAATTGTAAACTGGAGAAGCTGCTGAATAAAAAGCTAATTAACTCACATAATAAAAAATGAAAACCAATTGCAAATTGTCTTACAATATCACTCCTTTATCCTAAGACATGTAATGCCTTCTGTGTGTGTGTGTGTGTGTGTGTGTGTGTGTGTGTGTGTGTGTGTGTGTATATATATATATATATATATATATATATATATATGGGGCATTTGGAGTTCATAATATCTCTTTATTTAATTGCTTTGTATACATTATTTCCCAGTGGGACAAAAATGCACATTGTTTCTTACTGTTAACCTCTTGCTCATGATTTCTTTAAAGTCTTTCCCGAATTGTGTCTGTGCCCACGCACAGCCTGGCGAGAACACTCCCCCCCCGTATCAGTAAGCTGGGCTTGTGACATATAGCAGATGCCCTGGCACAATAATGGAGCGTTGTTGTATGTGACTGTCTTGGCCGTGGGACAGTGTGGGGGGGATCCTACCCAGGAATTACCCGGCTCCGCTCACCGTGCCAGTTCTTGGCTTGGGAAAGCACTAGGAACCTGTTCACAGGGAAGCCTTTCCTGTTGTGATCAATTTTCTTTCCTTTTATTGCATATCTCACAATGCTTCCTGTTTCCAGTATTATTCCAAAAATTATCTCCTTTTTCTACCTTACAAAGACTTGTTGTTAGAAAAAGACCAGAATTAGGTCCCGTCTCAATGTTCTTTTAAATTGGTAGATAAGCTTCCGCTTGCTTGATATATATATTGTGAATAAAGTACCCGCTTTTGTATATGATATAGTGAATAAAGTAAAATATAAGGATATTATGTTACCAAGGCGTTTCATGACCATATAAATGTTTTTATACAGGTCATGGAACTCCAAGGTAACTTCTAATATCCTCATATTTTGCAATTGGGGTACTTTATTTATTATAATACACAGGTTTCAGGGAGTCATGTGACAGAAATGACATCACTGCTCACCGTTTATAACTGATGACATCACAACTCACAGTTTATAATTTACAAGATATTCATGGCTTTTGTGTATTATAAGGATATTAGAAGTTACCGAGGAGCTTCATAACCATATAAAAAACACGAGGCAGAAGGCCATGGAAGGTCATGGAACTCCGAGGTGACTTCGAATAGCCTTATAATTTAAAAAAAAGGGGGACTTTATTTATTATAATACACAGGTTTTAGTGAGTCGTGACAAAAATGACATCACTACTCACCATTTATAACTGATGACTTCAATAGTCACCGTTTAGAAGGGTATAATTTACAAGATATTCTTGGCTTTTGTGTATTATATATATATATATATATATATATATATATATATATATATATATATAGTGAATAAAGTACCCCCTACTGTAAAATATAAGGATATTAGAAGTTACCGAGGTGTTCTGTTTTTATACAGGTGATGGAACTCCGAGGTTACTTCTAATATCCTCATATTTTGCAACAAGGGGACCTTTATTTATTATAATACACAAGTTTCAGGGAGTCATGTGACAGAAATGACATCACTACTCGCCGTTTATAACTGATGACATCACAACTCAACGTTTATAAGGATATAATTTACAAGATATTCATGGCTCTTGTGTATTACACATATATATATATATATATATATATATATATATATATATATATATATATATATATATATATATATATATATAGTCCTCATCAGTGGTGCACTCCAGTAATATCAGTTCATGCAAAGGTGGTGTCATATAAAGCATAGACAGGTATCCCAACAATAGACACACTCCTGGCCTTCATAATAAGGTGATATTTTATTGTCAACATTTTCGGCCCCAGTTGGAACCTTTATCGAGACATGAAATATGTATATAAAACAGGTCCCTACCCAAAGACCTTAATAACAATAAGTAATAATGATTCTTTTACTTTCAACATAAACTGCTGCTTCAAACAGTTTGTAATCCAATAAATATTAAAAGTACTATTCATTTGTTTTGTTTTAGATTTTACAAGGGGAATTGTTAGTGAGGCCGTTACACTTATTACTTTTAGGCTTCAGTAACTTGCTTGACCATATAGTTCTCTGCACCGATATGGGGGTTAACCAGAATTTATCATAAGACCCACTCAAATACAGTGAATTGCACTTGATCATAAACAATTCATCATCATACATGGTCATACATGGGAAAGGCATAACGATTACGTTTTTTTATCTGATGGTTCGATGTTTTTCAGTAGATTTTTTGGCATAGGGTCCCAAGCAATTTGTATTATAGATCTTTTGCTATTCTTTTACTATAATTCACATTAAAAATCCCTTATAACCGTTTTCATTGCTTTACGTCTTTATTTTGAGAAATAATGAAAAAAAATTCCCTCAATCATGGAGTCGCGTAGCAGTCTGTTAGGGCCCGTCCAGTGAAAAGTATTGAATAAAAAGCCATAAGAAAAAGGCAAAACAAATAGATTAGACTAGATAGATCAGTCATATTCTTGTTTTCTATCTTCAGTATATTGACATCCATGTATATACCTTCATGTTAAACAATTGAACCCCTGCTTGTCCCATTAAACAGGTCTCTCAGTTGGCGATGTTCCGGACAAACAGCCCATCGGAATAGTCCTGACGGTGCTCGGTGTTGTGGTGTTGGACTTTTGCGCTGACGCCACAGAAGGACCCATCCGCGCTTACCTACTTGACGTGGCCGACAATGAGGAACAGGACATGGCACTTAATATCCATGCCTTCTCTGCAGGTATGTAGAGATTTCATGTTACCCTGTGTGACCCATCTGCTCCGTATCCCCAACAGTCTAAAGTCATGTAATGATTTTTCAGGGTAAATTGCACCTTAATCTCCTCCTACAGGCGTTTTGATGCCCAAGCAAAAACTACCTTTCACACGAGCAACAAAACAACTGAAAATACCTCAGCTGTGTAGAAAATGGGAATGTTGTCTTCAAAACAATCCAATCACATAACCGTGCAATATTCTCTGTTGACATTGTGTTTTTGCCTCTCCAGGTCTTGGTGGAGCTGTTGGCTATATGCTTGGTGGACTGGACTGGACGCAGACTTTCCTTGGGAGTCTGTTCAAATCTCAAGAACAAGTGTTGTTCTTCTTTGCAGCCATTATTTTTTCCGTGTCTGTTGTCCTTCACCTCTTTAGCATTGAAGAAGAACAGTACAGCCCTCAGCAGGACCGTCTTGACGATGAAGGGGATACTCTATCCAGTGTCAAGATGAACAGCACCATCGCACCCATGTCTCGATTAAACATTATCAATGAGGAAGAGGCCTACTCAACGTTCCCTGATGAAGTGCAGTCGGAGCACGATCTCTGCTTGGACTTCCTCGAGGTGGACATTGTGAGGAGTAAAAGCGACTCTGTCTTGCACATGCCTGACGCAACCTTAGACTATGAATCAGAGCTGCTCTTTTTAAATGAAATTGAGCCTTCAATTTTCCAAGACTGTTCATATCCAAACACCCCACGCAGCAACAGCCAGGAACTCATGAAATCCAAATTTGACCGACTCTCCGCATTCCTCAGGGAGAATGAGAAAGAAGAGGAAATGTTGCTTGATAACCACCTTAATGAAGCCAAAGTTCCCAACGGCAGCGATTACTTACCAAAAGAGAACGCAAACGGACACACACAAATAGGCATGAAGCAGTCTTGTACCGCCAACTCCATGCGTCGACGGAGACACATGTTCTATCGCCAGCCATCTTGTACTTTCTCATACTATGGCAAAGTTGGTTCCCACCGGTATAGGTTCAGAAGAGCCAATGCCATATTGCTGATAAAGTCGTCGCGCAGCATGAATGACATTTATGATATTCAGAAAAAGCAACGCCAGAGACAGAGGCACAGAAACCAGAGTGGTGCCACCAACTCTAGTGGAGACACAGAGAGTGAGGAAGGTGAGACTGAAACCACCGTTCGGCTCCTCTGGCTGTCCATGCTGAAGATGCCCAAGCAACTCATGAGGCTGTGCGTTTGCCATCTGCTGACTTGGTTTTCAATTATTGCCGAAGCTGTGTTTTACACCGATTTCATGGGACAGGTCATTTTTGAAGGTGACCCCAAGGTAATGTCATTAGCATACTGAGTGCCTGGCTATTCTTACATATGAACCTTGCCCGGCCATGTCCTTACTGAGTGTATTTTTTTTCTGCAGGGTCTATTTAATTCGACAGAATTACATAACTATAATGCTGGTGTTCAGATGGGATGCTGGGGATTAGTGATTTATGCTGCTACTGCTGCAGTTTGCTCAGGTAATTCTTTATCCAATGTACCCTTTAACCTTTTTCATTGAGGCTAGATACTGCTAAACATCTGACATTAACCTAATCCGCAGGGTCGAGCTGATTTGCTAGAATACCAGGGCACCTACTGTTAAAGGGGATGTAAAGGCAAAAATATAAAATCCCAGTTTTACTTTCTTTAATGAAAAATAAATCTATCCCCAATATACTTTAATTAAACAATGTCTACTGTTTTTATAATAAACCTGACTGTATGCAGTGATATTCCCCCTTCTTTTACTGCTGTGGATAGGAATTGTCAGACGGTCCCCAACTGCTGTGCAGGTAAACAATCATACTTTTAAATGGCACCCCACCTTACTTCCCAGAACTTGAGCAGCATTGTTAGATTCCTGTAGAGATTTGTATCCAGAGACTCAGTGCAGTCTTTATATTCTGATTAATCATCAGTCTTGCTGTATTGACTTCTATGGCAGATATTATTTGACTTGTGCTGTTTTGATAATATATGACCATCCCTAAGCTTAACCTCCCAACTGAAGCCCAGACCACACTGAGCATGTGCGAGTCTTGATATTGCAGAAATGTCTAACAAAGTTACAAGATGACAGCCCCCTGCGCCAACTTTGAAAGCATAAATCATTTGTCTTATTAGGCTGCTGGTGCAGTAAGTTCATGTTTATATTTAGTATACAAAATACAGCATTTCTAACATTATTCTATTTTAGACTTTAGTTGCCCTTTAAACTCCATCCCTAGTGGCCCCAGCCAAGGAAAATCTCTGTCAGTCCTCTTTTATTTCCATAAATGGGTCAATATGACACCTATAGCATTTAGCAATGTCTGCCTCTAATTGTTATGAGAGTGGCCCCATGAGATCAGATTCTCTGTAGTGCTCCAGGACTCCGCCCCTGACGCTGCTGATCCTAAACGGTAATTTTCTCTTAATTCACCAAAATGCAATAGCCCAAAGGGAAACTGACCCCAATTTAAAAAAAAACTACAACAATGCCAGTCTATAATAGAGGCAGGGGGGGCACGGAGGTCAAACAGGGAGGTAGTCGGAGGTCTTATTAAGGGGATAGTGACATTTTTTCAATATCATCGATGCATTGGACTAATCCGAGGAGAATTCGGGCTGTTGGACCGAGGACCACATTAACAAACCAATGCGGTCCTCGGTCTGACAGGATTTTTAAACCTGCCCGATCTTCGGCCACATATCAATTGGGGGAAACCAGTTGGAGGGCCACATACACTGCTTTATAAGATGCCAACTTAGTCAGCTTAGTCTGATGTTGACTGCCATATATTGGAGCTTTTGAGTAACATGTTTCTACATTATAGATCACATACCTGTATGTCTCATTAAACTGAATATTACATAACAAAATAGAAATATTCTCATTAGGACACAATGTAGAGGAATTAAAATACAGTGATCGACTTTTGTCCTTTGCAACTTCTGTTCCAGACCAAACTGTTTGTTTATTGATATAGACTTCTGTGTCTGTATAAATATAATTCTGCAGTCAGACTGCAATCTGCCATCTATGGAAATTTGCGTTTCATTGCGGAACAAATATCAATGAAAACGTTATGTCCCAAATACATGAAATGAGCATATCATGTGGCGCGCTAATTAAATAGAAAGCGTATCGCTCGCTCTGAGATAAGCCTTAGCAGATGTTTAGGGTTTTGCTTGATTCTCAATGGCGGATAAATACAATGTCTGCGCCATAGAAGCAATCAAGACATTTTTCCAAAGCCTGAAACTGATTTTCTCGTCCACTGGAAATATAAGATAATATTCTTATGTAACTCAGTGGTGCCTGTTACATGGCGTGCCGTTGGGTTACTGATGATAATCGTAGGGGAGAGGGCAGAAGGAGTTATTGTAATGAAACCATCCCAAGCAGTAGTATTTCACTGCAAACAAATTGATATGAATGTGAAAATGATTATATAATCCAGTAGTAAGGTCATTTTTGTCCATTTATGTAATGATTGTACTGAAGAAAGTTTCTTCTTATCATCCATGTAATTTCCCTTAGACATATAGTGGATTTGTGTAGGTAGCATTAAAGGGATACTGTCATGGGAAAAAAAAATTCAAAATGAATCAGTTAATAGTGCTGGTCCAGCAGAATTCTGCACTGAAATCCATTTCTCAAAAGAGCTAACAGATTTTTTTATATTCAATTTTGAAATCTGACATGGGGCTAGACATATTGTCAATTTCCCAGCTGCCCCAAGTGACTTGTGCTCTGATAAACTTCAATCACACTTTACTGCTGTACTGCAAGTTGGAGTGATATCACCCCCTCCCTTTTTCCCCCTAGCAGCCAAACAAAAGAACAATGGGAAGGTAACCAGATAACAGCTCCCTAACATAAGATAACAGCTGCCTGGTAGATCTTTGAACAGCCCTCAATAGTAAAAACCCATGTCCCACTGAGACACATTCATTTACATTGAGAAGGAAAAACAGCAGCCTGCCAGAAAGCATTTCTCTCCTAAAGTGCAGGCACAAGTCACATGACTGGGGCAGCTGGGAAATTGACAAAATGTCTAGCCCCATGTCAGATTTCAAAATTGAATATAAAAAAATCTGTTTGCTCTTTTGAGAAATGGATTTCAGTGCAGAATTCTACTGGAGCAGCACTATTAACTGATTCATTTTGAAAAAAACATTTTTCCCATGACAGTATCCCTTTAAGTAGACTTCCATTTTCTTACACTGTTGCCTCTGTGCAGCTTTGTTACAGAAATACCTGGATAATTATGACTTGAGCATCAAGGTGATCTACATTCTGGGAACCCTGGGATTTTCCATTGGTACCGCAGTCATGTCCATCTTCCCCAATGTTTACGTCTCCATGATCATGATCAGCACTATGGGAATTGTCTCCATGAGCATCTCCTACTGCCCCTACGCACTCCTTGGCCAGTACCATGAAATAAAAGAGGTGAGTAGGAAAAAAATGGGACTTTTCATACCTTTTTAAGTAAAAGTATTATTTTAACGGTGAAAAAAAATTGTGGGTAGCAGCCAATCTTCCAATATATAATGTCTTTATATGCTCGGCTTAAAAACATCAGAGCCTAAATGTCTTCAATGTTTCAGGTGCCGCCACCCTTAATCATAGGCAGATTAACTTATTTCATTTATAAAAGATAAGGGAACCAACTGCATAACCAATTCTCCACACTTGTCACCATTTTTGTTTTTGTTGCAGTCACCCTCCTTTAGTTCCAGGGGTACAAATCTCACTCTTCCCTGTCATCATTTTTATTTCTAAATTACACTGTTTACATTGCAAATAATTCACGCTACTATTTAAAAAGTAATTCTTGAACCAAGAAATACATTTTTTAGCTGTAATATTGGTGTGGAGGCAGCCATTGTTTCTCCCCTTCTCATTGTATTATACCAGGACCGTAGGTTGTGCTTCCTAGCCCCACCTAGTTGTAGACATGAGAATAGCACCCAACAGCTATCTGGGCTGCTGGGGAGGGGAGGGAGGGGTGATATCACTCCACTTTACAGTGTAGCAGTCAAGAGTGACTGACTCAGAGCACACGTCACATGACTGGGGGCACCTGGGAAACTGACAATATGTCAAGCCCCATGCCAGATTTCAAAAATTAAATGTAAAAAAAATCTCTTTACTTTTTTAAAAAATGCATTTCAATGCAGAATTCTGCTGGAGCAGCAGCATTTACTGGTGCGTTTTGAAAAAAAAACATGTTTCCCCATGCCAACATTCACCAAAAACTCTAATTTCCCTTTACACTCTGCATCGGCCCTCCATTATGGACTTCCCCAAAGAACAAATCTTTAGGCATCTCAATTTGTCTGTTAATTTTAATTGTATAGTTTTTACGCAGATAGAAACTAGATCTGCTCGACTGGGGCAGGAATCCAGCAATGGGATGTGCCAATTAATTCTTATATTGACCTGTGGATTATGATTGAAGTTTATCAACAGATTAGCATTTTAATACCAAAATCCATCCAGTGTAGATTTGGATTCTACATAATGGATTTTGTTTTAGCCTTAGTTCTAGTTAATAGCAATAGTTCTATTGATTATTTCCTTTTTAGAATACTTAGGAGCTGATGGTGGATACTGCTCAGTGAAATTATACTAATTCCTCATCTTTAACATGGTATTTTTGATTTATTTCAGAGTAGAAAAGAGAATTTCTGAGTCTTTAGGCCCCACATTAACATGCACTGCATGCGGTGGGTGTTGGAGCTCATCACTGCCAATAACTCACTGAGCTCCAACACCCCTTGCCATTATGATGAAAGTGGTGGATGCATTGATCTGCCTTGATACATGTCAATTCAATTCCATCTGGATTCCCCCAGTTGGAGCATAGCTGAACTTGTACTTGGTTTGTTTATCACACACACATTGGAAATCATTGTTTCGGTGGGAATTGTTGATGAAATTGCTGAGATCGATTCTCCTAACCCTCATTTCTCTCCTGCAGTATATACATCATAGCCCTGGGAATTCAAAGCGAGGCTTCGGCATAGACTGTGCTATCCTGTCCTGCCAGGTTTATATCTCTCAAATCTTAGTGGCCTCTGCCCTAGGAGGTGTGGTCGATGCTGTGGGCACAGTAAGGGTGATACCCTTGGTGGCATCAGTTGGTTCCTTCTTGGGATTCCTAACTGCGGCCTTCTTGGTTATCTACCCCGAGGTCCCAGAAGAGTCCAAAGACGAACAGAAAAAGCAGAACCCCCCAGTCACCAATGGAGTGGATTCTGAAAAGCCAGCTGTCTTGAAACTCACCCACAAAGCGGTCGCACCTTCTACAGGCACTGAAAGTGAATCTGCTGTTTGAGCTGGAGCTTTGTCCAACATTTCCCCCATCCCAGCAGCAAAACTGCATAAGGGGCAGGGTTTCTGCGAAGACAGCCGACGAGAGCCTCCATTGTGATATCACCACACACATCTGCTGCGTAAAGTTGAAAAATGATCAGATGGCTTGTTCAAACATCGAACCTTACAATCATTTCCAAATTATATATGAAAAATAAATAAATAAGTGTTCTTAATATAAATTCTGTAATGCAAATCAAGGTTTCATGCTGCATGTTTACTCTTAAGCCAAGCACCGGGGTATAGAAAATTCACCTTTAAGCTTATAATATACCCCTTTACATTTCTACTGTTCTTATAGGTTATAGCCCATAGAAATGCTCATGGGTAAAACAAAGCTTTGCTTTTCGGTTAGCAGAAAGCAAAAACTGCACCAAACACATTTCACCGTTTCTACTATGGTAGTTCTTGCTTCTGTTGTCTGGAGAGTCACCTTCACTTTTAATTGCTGTAGCCAGGTTAAAAACACATTTGCTGGTTTTTTTATGGTGTAACACGCTTTGTAGATGCTGCTTTATATTTTTTTGGAATGTACAAATAGCTCGCTTTTTAATGCCTAAAAAACCTAACCCGTATCACTACACAGTACCACTAATCGGTCTGCGATTAAAGGGGTTGTATCGTTTAATTGCAATATACTTCTCCTCTCAGTGGAAGATGTATTTGTTTTGAAGTGGTGAATTTGGAGTGGGGGTAGCCTTTGCCTATCAAACGGTTAGTCCTTAAATATTAGCAATCCTTTGTCTGAAATAAAATGAGCATCAGTGAGACCCTGTAAAGTTTGGGTAGATACAGCAATACGTTTTTCCCAATGCCTTTTTCTGAGTACACAATCAAATACACCAGCAGGGGCTTAAAGAACCCCCCACCCACCCAACTGAGGTTTGTACAGAGACCAAGGCCCCACGTGCTGTGTTTTAAGATTATGCTGTAAAAATGAATGTTTTGGTCAATTATATGTAAGCAGCACTGTTGGACGTTTAAAAAAAATGGGGTTTGTATATCAGTTATAGCCTTAATATGGGATTAAAAACAAATGTATATTAGTATCCATTAATGCAGAAATCACGACATTCCTGATTTAAATTATTGGAGTGTTTAGGCCACACCTCCAGGCCAAGCCTAGTTGGCATATGTAACAAATCAAAGCAACATCTTTCTGTTTAACAGAAAATGCAACAAATTTAACTCAAAATAAATAAAATTAAAATAAAATTGTAATATAGGTTGTAGCTTTAATATTTTTTTATTATTATTTGGAATTCAACTTCACTGGACAGATGCACTGGGGTGAAACCTGAATAGGTGATACTCCCACTTATGCATAGCAGTGAAATTCTAACCAGAAAGCCTCATGTTGCCTTCTCGTGTTCTCGTATTATTTTGACTGTATCCCCTAAAGTGGTTTTAGATGTATTGACTGGGGTACAATCGCATATTGTGTCTGAAACTATGTACCCTGTAGGACCATGCAGCAATCTGCAGCATTAGAATGTTTATAAGAGTAGAGCAAATAACCATAATCAGAGCTATAGAATATTCACAGTCTGAATTTCAAATGTCAACTTATGATGTTTCTGCCAGAGTCCTGTAAGCTAACATATAGGCGCGTGGTCCCTCATGGGGGCTTCATTATGACGTCGTTAATCCAAACAAAACAAGCCCCTGTCTGCTGGAGACCCTCTAAGAGGCTCACATGACAATCATCTTTTATCCAACTTCAATCTTTATATATATATATATATATATATATATATATATATATATATATATATATATATATATATATAGGCACGAGGCTGATGACTGAGTTATACAGGGAACTCTGAGTATCACTCGTGTATTATAAGGAATAATGTACCCCCTACTGTAAATGATAAGGATATTAGAAGTCACTGAGGGGTTGTTCTGTGACCATATAAAGGCACAAGGCTGCAGGCTGAGTTATACAGGGAACTCTGAGTATCACTCGTGTATTATAAGGAATAATGTACCCCCTACTGTAAATGATAAGGATATTAGAAGTCACTGAGGGGTTGTTCTGTGACCATATAAAGGCACAAGGCTGCAGGCTGAGTTATACAGGGAACTCTGAGTATCACTCGTGTATTATAAGGAATAATGTACCCCCTACTGTAAATGATAAGGATATTAGAAGTCACTGAGGGGTTGTTCTGTGACCATATAAAGGCACAAGGCTGCAGGCTGAGTTATACAGGGAACTCTGCGTATCACTCATATATTATTATGGATAATGTACCCCCTACGGTAAATTATAAGGATATTAGAAGTCCCTGAGGGGTTGTTCTGTGACCATATAAAGGCACAAGTCTGCAGGATGAGTTATACAGGGAACTCTGAGTATCACTCATATATTATAAGGGATAATGTACCCCCTACTGTAAATGATAAGGATATCAGAAGTCACCGAGGGGCTGTTCTGTGACCATATAAAGGCACAAGGCTGCAGGCTGAGTTATACAGGGAACTCTGAGTATCACTCATGTATTATAAGGGATAATGTACCCCCTACTGTAAATGATAAGGATATTAGAAGTCACTGAGGGGTTGTTCTGTGACCATATAAAGGCACAAGTCTGCAGGCTGAGTTATACAGGGAACTCTGAGTATCACTCATGTATTATAAGGGATAATGTACCCCCTACTGTAAATGATAAGGATATAAGAATTCACTGAGGGGTTGTTCTGTGACCATATAAAGGCACAAGTCTGCAGGCTGAGTTATACAGGGAACCCTGAGGGGTTCTGTGACCATATTAAGGCACGTATAGCTCTATATTTGGGCTTCATTATTTGTCATACTCTTTAAATTGTGACAGAACATCACTAAGCTCTGTTAATATTGGCAGTAACGTACTTCATATTTTAAAATATAAGTATATCAAATTAACAATCCTCATCGCGAGACCACGATTTTCTCGGAACGATCGTAAGAATTGACCATCAACTAAAAAGACCAATTTGCCAGGAAAACAAAGGGGAGCTGCCTGCTTGGCCCTGCAAACATAGATACATTGCACTGGGACCGACAAAGATTTTTTGACCTGGCCGATCAATTTCCTGACAGATGACCGAAAAATCGTAAGATGTACGATCGTTCGAATCCCACTAATCGCACGGTAATTTCGAAAGACTGGTCGGACTTCGCTAAAATCGGTCGTTCGGCAAGAAGAATCGTCGCGTCTTTGGGGAGCTATTTTACACATATACTTACATTTTACAATAGTGGGTACCTTGTTTCGTATAATACACAGTCTTTAATTCCAGGTTATTTGTGGCTATAGTGTGTTATAGGCATATTTTCTCAGGCTTGAAAAAATCCTTTAAGATCCCTGCATTGATGATTTCTGCTAAAAAGAGAAGATTCAATGCAATTACTGCAATAATAAGCTGTTGTCATAGAATAATTGCTGAAGTGTTTTGCTTATCTTAAACGACTGCCTTTTATTAGAGCAGAGAGATTTCCTACAGTCTATGTAGTCTATGAAAAAACATACTTGAACATCTGAAAAACGTTTGTCTTAAATATCCCATACTTTACTGATATTCTGACTTATTACCATGGTATTGCAGTTTGCCTTGATGCTCGGTGCAATGTATCTGCACTTAAAGTGGAATGTCTCTAGTTAGCTGCTAATTCTAAATGCAAGATTTTGAAATTATTAAAAACTGATACTATTTTGTATTTATACATTTATAGGAATGTGATTTGCATGTTTTGAACAATTAGCATTACTACTGAAAAAAGCTTAAGACCTCAGTAAAGAAAAGCTGTAAGTGCAGCCTGGTGATTAAATTCATGAAGCTGCAAATCTAAACTTCTTAGTCATTTGTTGAAAATGTATAAAAATCCACATAGTAGGGAGAGATGGTGCCTATAGTAACAGTGGATAATAGTCTCTGGGAAGGGAGTGTGACTGTTGGATAGCAGGTATAGTAGGGAGAGATGGTGCCTATAGTAACAGTGGGATAATAGTCTCTGGGAAGGGAGTGTGACTGTGGGATAGCAGGTATAGTAGGGAGAGATGGTGTCTATAGTAACAGTGGATAATAGTCTCTGGGAAGGGAGTGTGACTGTGGGATAGCAGGTATAGTAGGGAGAGATGGTGCCTATAGTAACAGTGGATAATAGTCTCTGGGAAGGGTGTGTAACTGTGAGATAGCAGGTATAGTAGGGAGAGGTGGTGCCTATAGTAACAGTGGTATAATAGTCTCTGGGAAGGGAGTGTGACTGTGGGATAGCAGGTATAGTAGGGAGAGATGGTGCCTATAGTAACAGTGGATAATAGTCTCTGGGAAGGGAGTGTGACTGTGGGATAGCAGGTATAGTAGGGAGAGATGGTGTCTATAGTAACAGTGGATAATAGTCTCTGGGAAGGGAGTGTGGCTGTGGGATAGCAGGTATAGTAGGGAGAGATGGTGCCTATAGTAACAGTGGGATAATAGTCTCTGGGAAGGGAGTGTGACTGTGGGATAGCAGGTATAGTAGGGAGAGATGGTGCCTATAGTAACAGTGGATAATAGTCTCTGGGAAGGGAGTGTGACTGTGGGATATCAGGTATAGTAGGGAGAGATGGTGTCTATAGTAACAGTGGATAATAGTCTCTGGGAAGGGAGTGTGACTGTGGGATAGTAGGGAGAGATGGTGTCTATAGTAACAGTGGATAATAGTCTCTGGGAAGGGAGTGTGACTGTGGGATAGCAGGTATAGTAGGGAGAGGTGGTGCCTATAGTAACAGTGGATAATAGTCTCTGGGAAGGGAGTGTGACTGTGGGATATCAGGTATAGTAGGGAGAGATGGTGTCTATAGTAACAGTGGATAATAGTCTCTGGGAAGGGAGTGTGGCTGTGGGATAGCAGGTATAGTAGGGAGAGATGGTGTCTATAGTAACAGTGGATAATAGTCTCTGGGAAGGGAGTGTGGCTGTGGGATAGCAGGTATAGTAGGGAGAGATGGTGCCTATAGTAACAGTGGTATAATAGTCTCTGGGAAGGGAGTGTGACTGTGGGATAGCAGGTATAGTAGGGAGAGATGGTGTCTATAGTAACAGTGGATAATAGTCTCTGGGAAGTGAGTGTGGCTGTGGGATAGCAGGTATAGTAGGGAGAGATGGTGCCTATAGTAACAGTGGGATAATAGTCTCTGGGAAGGGATTATGGAGGTGGGATATATGTATGTCAATGATTGAAAGCTGAGACCAAGGTACTGGAACAGGACGAAATGGACAAAAATTTAATTCAACTCCCAAAAGTCTCAGACAATTCAGTCAACAATAATTTTTGGCTTGGGCTGTAGGAACTGTTGGTTCCTACAACAGTTCTTAGTTAATTGTCCTGATCTCCAGAAGCTTTATATACTCTGCAAACATCAAAGCTTGGTGGTGGCTTTGACTTGACTGATTTAAAGTAAACTCTTTTCTCAGAGTTTACAGAGTTCATCTACTGATGAATCCCCCATCTTGATATAGTCATAGCAAGAGATTGTCTCCATCAGGAACTTTATCTACATAGTTAAATCGGGTTGAAAAATGACAAAGTCCATCAAGTTCAACCCCTCCAAATGAAAACCCAGCATCCACCTGGGCCTAAATTTAATCAGATGGGACCCAATTGTGACATTTCACAAGAACGTTGGTCCCCTTTACTTATTTCTTGCTCTTTGCTTGAAGAGATAATAATAGTTTTCAGAATATTTTAAGGAATAAAGCAGCCATGATGAACTAGTTTATATGGCCCGACAGTTACAACTGTACCATGTAGTGGTGAGGTTCTGCCCGCTGTTCTTTGTCTTCCATTTGGACAGATGAGTTCATTATCAAGACTTCCCGAAGTTCCCTTCCCGAATAACGGTCCCGTTATTTTAACTGACTTGTTCTCTCGCTCCCTTTTTCTATAACTAAAATAAGAAAATAAATATAAATGTGTAAAAGAGAGATGGGCACAAGGAATTACATCGTTTCCTGTTCCTGTAGGAAGAAGTAGGAGGGGGGCATGGTTTTATAAACCAGTTCTATTGGTCCAAAATGGAGTGGGAGGAGCTATAAATAACCGGTGCAGGATGTTTTTAGGAATGTAAGGCTCATTTATGCTAGTTTGGGGCCATGTCCCCTGAAGACACTGGATTTGCTATGTACAAAATGCTTCTGTCAGTGCCTCCTTTATATCCGAATATGATAAAGTGCTGCTTAAGGTGATATTTAACGTCTTGTTTCTTCTCCCCTATCTGCAAGATAATCCAACTCTGTATAATGCAGTGAATGAAGCCGCATGGTACTTTGCATTTAGTAACCTAAATCAGTGCATGTTTGAGTGGGTGCATGTACACTCGCCCTTTACTCACAGCTGCACACAGGAGGGCTTGCATGAAAGGCCGGAGAAGGAAAAACTAATGTCGCTTTCACTTTAAATGACACTAGTGAAGTATAAGGTCTCAGCTGCCCTAATGCCACTTAAATACAGCAAAAATGTGATTAATACCCCCCATCCTTCATGTGTAGTTCAATCCGGCAGGAGCTGGAGGACCAGTAGATGTATACAGTGAATAATGTGCCCCCTATTGTAAAATATAAGGATCAACAAGGGGTACTTTATTTATTTTTTTATATAATACACACTCTTCAGGGAGTCATGTGACAAATGACATCACTGTGCACCAATTATAACTGATGACATCACTTCAGCACCGTTTATAAGGATTTAATTTATAGGATATTCATGTGTATTATATAAATCGACAACGTATATACAGACCAACAACAAATGCCGGTCTGTAATACTGACTGTTCTTTATTTTTATATTCAGCGCAGAAGAACCCATAAAGAGTGGGTAATGGGGGGGCTGTAAGAATCTGCTTTGCAGCACTAGAATATCAAGAGATGAATAGTCGGAGCAGGTTGTGGTTGGGGGCAGTGATGGGCGAAATTGCGAAACATTTGCAGTCAATTGACGTTGACACGCAACAATTTTTATTCGTCACAAATTCGTGCCTGGCTAATTTATTTGCCCATCACTAGTTGGAGTTTTATATGAGGTACAGTTCTATCTGGGTGGGTGGCCTTTGCGGCTTGATTTTAGTAGAGTCTGATAGAGACACAGGGTGCAAATAAGGGCAGAGACACGCGGTCAGATTCGGGGAGATTAGTCGGCAGAAGTAGCCTCTTGAGCAATCTTTGGGCCGACTTTGGAAAACGAAGCGCTCAGCATCGCGCCAGCGATTTTCATTCTAGCTGAGGGGAAGGCAGTTCGGGGAGATTAGGCGCCCGAAGAAGAGGTGATTTGTCGCCAGGCGACTAATCTCCCCGAATCTGACCGCGTGTCTCTGCCCTAAATGAGCTGGAGAAAAGGTATTATTGCTGTGGGATAAGGCCCTGGCACTTCCGTTATTATACAGACATATTGTATAGATCATTACTTGCTGTTCTGTATTATAGGGGGTTATATTTTAAGACAAAATGCAATTGTGCCTCTTTTTTTTTGTACTGTAGCCTTTCATTATGGCTGTTGTCCCTGATTAAATGAGAGAAAATGATAAATATGGCCTAAAATCACCCCGTCCCCTGTTAGTATCACTGACTCCAACCAGCCCTAGTGTTCAATTTCAGGGTGGAAAGAGGCACAATACAGAGACTGATATTTTGAATATTTCTAAGATTCATATCAAGAGTTTTTATGCCAAGAGTGGTTCACCTTTAAGTTAACTTTTAGTATGTTATAGACTGGCCAATTCTTAGCAACTTTTCATTTGGCCTTCATTTTTTCTTATATCGTTTCTGACTTAATTCCCTTTTTCTTCTGACTCTCTCTCAGCTTTGAAATGGGGGTCACTGACCCCATCAAATGCTCTGTAAGGCTACAAATATATTGTTATTGCTACTTTTTATTACGCATCTTTCTATTCAGGCCTCTCCTATTCATATTCCAGTCTCTTATTCAAATCAATGCATAGTTGCTAGGGGAATTTGGACCATAGCAACCAGATGGCTGAAATTACAAACTGGAGAACTGCTGAATAAAAAGCTAAATAACTCAAAATCCACAAGTAATAAAAAATTAAAAACAATTGCAAATTGTCTCAGAATATCCCTCTCTACATCATCCTAACAGTTAATTCTAAGGTGAACAACCCATTGAAACTTTAGTGGGGTGACTAGAGTTTTGCTAATTCTGAATTAACACCGTGCATTCCAATCACAGAAATAATCCATTATAAAGAGCTAATTGCATATTTATAATGGCGGGTCGTTTGCTTTAGGCCAGACTTGTTGAAATTAATGGGACAAATGACAGAAAAGTTGACGTGAAGTGTGGTGTGAAAACTTCTATTATACTGAATGTTTAACCTGCACTCAATGGTATTTAAAGGGGAACTATGATACATATATATATATGGTCATACCATCATAAATCCTTATAAAGAATAAAATGTCGTTTTTGGTTTTGCCGCTGGTCTGCCCCTCCCTTTTGTCATGGGGGTGTGGCAAGCTTTTTTACAGCGCCCAAATATTGCCTTTTATGCTTTATTAGTCCTAATACAAAGTATCTACTCCAGGTAATAAGTGCATCAATGATACTTGTTCCTGACACACGTGGGGTTGTTACTGTTACTGAGTTCTAATCCCATAAGGTTAAAAGAAATTCCCCATAGCGCCCCAGTTCTTCCCTATATTATTCCTGTTATGACCCAGGCCATAGAGTTTATTTTCATATTTATGACCTTTGAAGTCAACAGCCTCTAAGATTTGAAAAATAAATCATTCTTGAGCCAAATACAATGAAAGCTTATGCAGAGGGCAGTTACACCAGTGCTGTAAAGTGAGACCTAGACAGCACTTTTTTTTTTCAAAACAGTTAGTTTGATATTAATGCACCCAGGCAAGTGCACTATAGTTTATATGGGTGGGGGGCAAGGTCTGAGCATGTAATGACATGCCATTCACAACCTAATAATTCTGTGCCTTTATATAAAAAAATCACAATTTATCCCCTTAATTCCCATAGAATGTTTTAACCTACAAAGCAGCTCCAGCCATGATATTATATAGATAATGCTGCTTTCGTTCATCATTTTCCCAGCTGATAAAGGTATTCACATGAGCGCTTTAGAACTAGTTATGGGCTATATTTTAGGGATGCACCGAATCGGGGGTTCGGCCAGGATTCAGTCTTTCTCAGCAGGATTTGCCCGAATCCTTTTGCCTGGCCGAATCCTAATTTGCATATGCAAATTAGGGTTGGGTAGGGAAAATAAGAAAGTAAAAAATAATTTTCCCCTTCTCACCCCTTATTCAGTGCATCCCTAGTATATTTCCAGTGCTGGTTTTAGAGTAGGGCAGAAAAGGCAAATGCCCTTTAAAATCAGAGGGCCCCTTTAGGATATATTATTAAGGATATTTTATATTGTTAGAGATTTCAGTATATACATTGGGGAGGTCCAGCCCTCGAGCTGTTGTTGAACTACAGAACCCTGTTGGTGTGCCGCAAGGGCCCCTTCTAATCCCTAAACATTGCAAGATAATATTGTTGGGATGAACTTTAACCGCCACATTTAAGTGTTACATAGATTCAGTTTTATGAAGAGTTGAATATATTTTGGTAAGTTGCAGTTGAAATGAAACTATGTGATGCAGGTGTAGGACAAGCGGGCGCGTGTACTTTTTCTTGTTTAACACCAACATGGCCAAAATCTTTTGTAAAGCAGGATTGGAGGGGTTTGGAAGAAGCTCCTGCAACAACTGTTCTCTGACAGAAGGGGCAGCAGAGTGCCGTTGGCCTCTCTGGTAACAAGAGGATTTGAAAGTGGGAGGGTTTAACCACCTGCAATACCTTTCTCCGCCAGTAGGTGCCGCCATGCGCTTTTAACGGAAAGAAAAAGCTTCATCGTAAACGAAAACCTGCACGTAGGCATCTCATAATGAAAGAAAAATATATATTTAGTTCCATTGTGAACTGCCCATATGACAACTACTTTTTTTTATCAACTTATTAAGTTGAGCACTATGGTAGCTCTTGCTGAGTTTCGCAATGTTAATATACATGTGTGTTAAACACATAAAGTTGTTTGTTTGAAGAGGGAAAAGGGATCTAATACGACTCATGTCACTAGTGAATGTTCATTGGTTGATTTTCTAGCGTTGTGTTTCTTTGATTATGTTTGACACTGTTTTAACTCTTTTTTTTTCCGCGTTTTTTCCCCCCTCCGACGTGTAATAATTTGCATGTTTTTCTTTTTTCTTGTTTTTGTTTTCGAACTGTGTTCTGTAATTATATTTTTATTTTGTTCTATTTGAATGATCTGGTTTCCTTTAAGAGAAATAAATCCAAAAAAGTGAATTTTAAAGTCCTTTACTCTGTATACTGTGTATTTCAGTATGTTCTACAGTCAATCTCAATAAACATTTCAGTAACAGAATGAATTGGGTCTCCCCGTGTGATTATTTCTTATTTAATCCAGTTACCTCCAAGACAAACTGCATTTTCAGTCAAGACCTGAGGTTTTCAGGCTTTGAGGACCAACATTTGAGACTTTGAGCACCAACACTCTGTAAGTGAATCGTGTTGTGGCTCCCGATGCTCCACATTTACTTGTAAGTTTGGGTGAAAGGCCCAATGAGAAGAAGAGAGAAGGAGCTGCATGTCCTCTCCATTCCACATACTGTATGTTGATGACTTCTCCATCTGCCGAGAAGAGTTAATGATAGGTTCGATATTCTGTTTGGACAGACCAGGAACAAACTAGTAGGAGCGTAGGATGGGCCTTGGAAACTGGCCTTCCAAGATGCCATAAATCTACACATGTCCAGGCAGGTTAAAGGAAAACTATACCCCCAAAATGAATACTTAAGCAACAGATAGTTTATATCAAATTGGATGACATATTAAAGAATCTTACCAAACTGGAATATATATTTACATAAATATTGCCCTTTTACATCTCTTGCCTTGAACCACCATTTCGTGACTCTATCTGTGCTGCCTCAGAGATCACCTGACCAGAAATACTACAACACTAACTGTAACAGGAAGAAGTGAGGAAGCAAAAGGCAGAACTCTGTCTGTTAATTGGCTCATGTGACCTTACATGTGGTTTGTATGTGTGCACAGTGAATCTTACGATCTCAGGGGGCGGCCCTTATTTTTTAAAATGGCAATTTTCTATTTATGATTACCCAATGGCACATACTACTAAAAAAGTATATTATTATGATAATGGTTCATTTACATGAAGCAGGGTTTTACACATGAGCTGTTTTACTCAGGATCTTTTAATAGAGACCTACATTGTTTGGGGGGTATAGTTTTCCTTTAAGTAGGTATGGCCTCCTCTTGACTCATAGATTTGCTCTAGTCTATCTTCATGGGTTACCCTGATCTACTGTGAGTGTAGAGCTTCTTCTGTAGAATAAATTTGGCGGAGATCAACATGAAATGAAGTATGTTTTTGAAGTGTGGAAACCAAAGTCCCTGTTACAAACCCATACAGAAAGAACGTAAAAACTCCTTGCAGGTAGAGCCTGGTCAGAATTCTTTAAAATAGAGCAGCAGTCCCCAACTGTAGGGTTGCCCCATGGAGAAATGGCAGTGGAGCTCAGCTTGAAGGCCAGTTAGACTTAGCATTAGAGAATACTGTAATTTATATACAGTCAGATGAAAAAGTTTGGAAACTTCTCTTAATTCTTTGGAGTTTTGTTTATCATTCGCTGAGCTTTCAAAGTGGCAACTTCCTTTTAATATGTAACTTGCCTTATGGAAACAGTAGTATTTCAGCAGTGACATATAGTTTATTGGATTAACAGAAAATATACAATATGCATCGTAACAAAATTAGACAGGTACATAAACTTGGACAACCCAACAGAGATATCACATCAATACTTAGTTACAAATGTAACAGTCTCTAGACGCCTCCTATAGCCTTTGATGAGTGTCTGGATTCTGGATGTGGCTATTTTTGACCATTGGTCCATACAAAATCTCTCCAGTTCAGTTAAATGTGATGGCTGCCGAGCATGGACAGTCTGCTTCAGATCATCCCATAGATTTTCCATCATATTCAAGTCGGGGGACCCCAGAATATTATACTTGTCCCTCTGCATAAATGTCTTTGTAGATTTCCAAATGTGTTTAGGGTCATTGTCTTGTTGGAATATCCAACCCCTGCAGCGGAACTTCAACTTTGTGACTGATGCTTGACATTATCTTGAAGAATTTGTTGATATTGGGTTGAATTCACCTGACTCTTGATTTTTACAAGGGCCCAGTCCCTGAACTAGCCACACAGCCCCTGAACTAGCCACACAGCCCCACAGCATGATGGGACCTCCACCAAATGTGACAGTTGGTAGCAGGTGTTTTTCTTGGAATGCCGTGTTCTTCTTCCACCATGCAAAGCGCTTTTTGTTATGACCAAATGAGGAGAAGGTTTTTGGCTGGAGGGCTGCACCCCAGCTCCCTACCCGGCCTGCCTGCACCTACTTATGGAGCTGGGGGCAGAAATTCTGGGGGACCCCTTGGCCTCCTGATGTAAACACGTATGGGTCTACATTAGAGTATCCAGATTGCAGGACAGGCCTGTCAGGGACCACCAACAGCTATTTTGGTGGGTTTTGTAGGTTAAAAACACAATATACACAATTTCAATCCTCAATAAGGAAGGAGTAAATGAAGGGGTTTATCCTGCAGTTGACATTGAAGGAGAGCAGTTCTCATGGGAAAAGTGTAGACATGCCCCCTAGAAAAAAACTGAAGGCTGTGGTTTATAGTAAGTCTATGGAAAGTTGAAACAGACGTGATTAAATTATATTCACTTTTTAATTAAACTGGGGGGGGCATATGTATCTATGCCCTACTAATAGAGGGGATATATAGTGTAATTTTGCGCCTATAGTAAGAAATAGAATGTGCTGTTATACTGAGCCTGTCGTACAGTGATGAAGCTACGTCAGGCCTTACTGAGATTACTGGGTACTCAGAGATAAGAAACAGCCATTTGTAACAAGTGTGACTGTCACATATAATTATTTACACCTGACAGGGCTGCTTAGTGACCATGTTAGGCAGCGACTAGATGCCATCGAGATGCTGGGAATCTCAGCAACAGATTCCGGTTGGAAATCCCTTGTTTGTCTGATTTCATGTCTCATATTGGGTCAAACTCCCAGGCCAGATATTCGGCTTGCCCTCACTGGGTGCTTAAATATTGCTGTTTGGGAAAAATGGGAGTTGGAATTTACCAACAACTGAAAGTCCATAGGCTGCACATTTCTACGTTATTTATATAAAGAGACCCTAATGCTACTAAATACAGCCTGGCACCTAGCTACAGCTTTACTGAGCCATTACATGCAAATCTGATTCTAGACCTGTTTGGGCATCACCTCCAGTATTTCTGTATTTTACTCAGGGACACAGTTGTAATCAGGGACATTACTGTACTCGGGAAATTACTGTACTCGATATCTTGATGTGCTCAGGTTTCTACTGTACTCAGCATCATTGTTGTACTCATGGACATTACTGTACTGAGGAACATTACTGTACTTAGTAGGGATGCACTGAATCCACTATTTTAGGATGCAGCCGAATCACATCACTGTACTCAGGTTCTTACTGTACTCGGGAACATCAATATAATCAGGTTCTTACTGTACTCAGGAACATTACTGTACTCAGGAACATTACTGTACTCAGGGATATCACTGTACTCAGGAACATTACTCTATTGAGGGAAATCACTGTATTCAGGAACATTACTGTACTCAGGAACATTACTGTACTCAGGAACATTACTACTGTACTCATGGATATCACTGTACTCAGGAACATTACTGTACTCAGGAACATTACTACTGTACTCATGGATATCACTGTACTCAGGAACATTACTGTACTCAGGAACATTACTACTGTACTCAGGGATATCACTGTACTCAGGAACATTACTGTACTCAGGAACATTACTGTACTCAGGAACATTACTGTACTCAGGGATATCACTGTACTCAGGAACATTACTCTATTGAGGGAAATCACTGTATTCAGGAACATTACTGTACTCAGGAACATTACTACTGTACTCAGGGATATCACTGTACTCAGGAACATTACTGTACTCAGGAACATTACTGTACTCAGGGATATCACTGTACTCAGGAACATTACTCTATTGAGGGAAATCACTGTATTCAGGAACATTACTGTACTCAGGAACATTACTACTGTACTCAGGGATATCACTGTACTCAGGAACATTACTGTACTCAGGAACATTACTGTACTCAGGGATATCACTGTACTCAGGAACATTACTCTATTGAGGGAAATCACTGTACTCAGGAACATTACTGTACTCAGGAACATTACTACTGTACTCAGGGATATCACTGTACTCAGGAACATTACTGTACTCAGGAACATTACTGTACTCAGGGATATCACTGTACTCAGGAACATTACTCTATTGAGGAATATCACTGTATTCAGGAGCATTACTGTACTCCGGTTCTTACTGTATTCAGGAACATTACTGTACTCAGGAACATTACTGTACTCAGGAACATTACTGTACTCGGGGATATCACTGTACTCAGGAACATTACTCTATTGAGGGAAATCACTGTATTCAGGAACATTACTGTACTCAGGAACATTACTACTGTACTCAGGGATATCACTGTACTCAGGAACATTACTGTACTCAGGAACATTACTGTACTCAGGGATATCACTGTACTCAGGAACATTACTCTATTGAGGAATATCACTGTATTCAGGAGCATTACTGTACTCCGGTTCTTACTGTATTCAGGAACATTACTGTACTCAGGGATATCACTGTATTCAGGAACATTACTCTATTGAGGGAAATCACTGTATTCAGGAACATTACTGTACTCAGGAACATTACTGTACTCAGGGATATCCCTGTACTCAGGAACATTACTCTATTGATGGATATCACTGTATTCAGGAGCATTACTGTACTCCGGTTCTTACTGTACTCAGGAACATTACTGTACTCAGGGATATCACTGTATTCAGGAACATTACTCTATTAGGGGACACTGCTTGTTTGTTTCTCTCAGGCTTGACTGACAGTTGCGGACGACTCCCCAGGCACAGATGGAGGCATAAGACTAGTGAGCTGTTCGACCCCCTCTCCTGACACACCGCTAAGTGGCGGCTTCTTTATGCAGCCTGCCCAGACCTGCCTCTCCATTGTTACTTGGTATGTGTTGAGCTAAATTCTCATGGGTTGCTATGGATACAGCAAATTTAACTCTTGTGCAAATCCTCCCCCTGGGGACAGAGAGGATAAAAGAATTTTAATAACTGAACCATGACCTGCCAGGACAGACAGACAGACAGGCACAGAGGGTTAATGGGAGTTCAACAGATACAGGAATTCTAGAGCAATCTAAGTAATCAGAGCGGGCCTGCCTTTTAGTGCAGGACTCCACAAACGATTTTGGAGTGGTCCGACGCGCTGCGCAAAAACACAGGCATCACGTCGGATGCAACGGAAATAATGTAAGATATGGAAATGTCGGATGAAGTCGCATCGTTGATCCAACGCGACACGACTGTCAGATGCAGGAGCAGTGTGCAGCGTCTGCATCCGACAGTCGTGTTGCGGCAGATCAACGCTGCAACACCACCCGACAATGCTATTACTTACCTTATTTCCGTTGCATCTGACTTGACGCCTGCGTTTTTGCGCAGCGTGTCGGATCACCCTGAAATCGCCCATGGAGTCCTACCCTTAGGCTTCTGACTGTTTCTCCCAGAATCCTCACCCAGCCTGAGCCTCATATTAACCCCCAACATTCCAGTTTAAATCATGACAGCTATAGAAAGGCATTGTGCTGGACTGTGCTGAGATCCAAACAGGCCTAAATAAGCACCTCCTGGGGGTCTGGACCCTGCGACACCCTGAGAATTTCCACGTAAATCGAGATGTGTTAGACCTTTAGGGTTAAAGTAGACTAATAGTTTGTGTGTTCTGCGGCGCCACCTGCTGGTCCCAGTCTGAACCTGAGATCCAGAATCAACAGCGACTTCTGCAGGAATTTTCCTTTTCAGTTAAAGGTGTTCTTAGTCTTTACATTAGCTTTAAGTATATAGTAGAGAGACAACTTGCGATTGTTTTTTTATTATGGAAAATGAGCAGAAAGCAAGTAATTCAAATAATACAAAGGCCAAATGAAATGTGCTTAGAATTAGCCATTCTATAAAATACTAAACTTTAATGCAGATGGTAAACATCCCATTTAATGGCTGATGTCAGAACTGAAATGGGGAAAAATAACAGGGAAAGTTGGGTGATAGGGCGATGTAAAGAGAAACGTTCAGTGTTACAAATACAGCAACCAGCATGTAAGAAGACATACACATATACATATATAATATATAATATTATATATACATTATATAATAATATGACACTGATTTGCACAGCTTAGTAAATAGGGCCCATTTAGTTCACTTGTGTTCCTGCCAGAAAATATGGGTGCAAGACATTAATACATACTAAACACAATCTGACTTGTGCTAATCCTGTTCCATTTCTAGAAGTTACTGGGCCCCACAGCAAAATCATTTAGGGCCCTGTAAAATTTGCCAAAAAGAGATTTTTCATAAATATATTGTGAAACTGCCAATCATTCAGTGCCCCATTTGGCCCCCTACACCCATAATTAGTGAGTTGTCTATGGCACCTTAACAAAACAGAGCTGGTGGGTCACAGCAGACTGGAGGGGTCACATTAGGACCAACCTTTCCCACTTCTCTGCAGGACCCTGGGGAGGAGAGCAGCCACTGGGGAATTGTCTCTTTAACAATTCCCACATTTCTACTCAGCAACTTGACTGTACAAATTAGTGATAATTGATTGCTTGTCCAATCAGGTTGTTGATAGGCAGGGAACCCCTATATAGAGGCCCCCATCAGAATGCACAGACATCTAGTGGCTGGAGATGATGGGGCAATGATTAGTCATCTGAGTGGTTGGTATGGTGTTTGGTAACTCCTCTCTGGCACAGTGACTTTATTCTCTACAGATGATGCCAACTGGCATGGTGCCTACTTATTACCCCTATACAGAAAGGGGCAGGTGAGGGAGCACCAACTGAGACTGGAGTAGAGATTTCAGCATCAGCAAAGGAAAGGGTTTCTGTACTGTATGGGCAGTCACATCAGAGGCAGTGATTCATTGGTAAGATTAAAGGATATATATATAGTGAATGTAAAATTAATGATGGTGCTATTCCAAGCACTTGTGCAGTGTACATTCATTATTTATTTATTTTTAATTCCACGATATTAAAGGAACAGTAACATCAAAAAATAAAAGTGTTTTAAAGTAATGAAAATATCATGTAGTGTTGCCCTGCACTGGTAAAACTGATCTGTTTGCTTCAGAAACACTACTATAGTTCATATAAACGTTACTGTTCCTTTAAGGGATACAAGTACTCTTAATATGAATGAATTTTGTTACAACAGCGCCACCTGCTGGTCATTTTCCCACCAGTCTGACCACCAAGTAGTGAAGGAAGTTGTCAGGAAAAAGAAAGAGGCTGCTCTGATGTTCTTCTGGTTGGGAAATATTGGACAAAGGTTTTTAATTTTTTTTCCTAAGCAGAAGAACATCAGCCTCTTTCTTTCTCCTGACAACTTCCTTGACTACTTGCTGGTCAGACTGGTGGGAAACTGACCAGCAGGTGGTGCTGTTGTAACAAAATTCATTCATATTAACAGTACATGTATCCCTTAATATCTTGGAATTAAAAATAAATAAATAATGAATGTACATTGCAAAAGTGCTTGGAATGGCCCCCTCATCAATTTTACATTCACTTATTTTTAAGGTTTACTTATCCTTTAAAGAATAGGTTGGGTTCCTGTATAACAAGCAAAGGGCACATGGAGATATTTCATAAACTGTCAGTTGCCCCCTTGAGGCTGAACAGGCAACCAATTCACTCTGTCTGTTCTGTCCTTGGATCAATATGTGGGGCAGTTTAAGCAGTTGGGGGGCTTTTTCTGGGAACCAGAGTTTATATCAAGTATGATTTATAGCCAATGGCCTCTTTGCGTTTGTAAATAGAATGGAAAGAAACCTGAGAAAATGTAGCTCATTGCCACTGTTCCAGTTATATAGTTACTATATTTAATTTACTGTTAAAACACATATACAGAAAAATGTTAAATATTGACATGGCTGCAAATGGGATATGGTGGAACCTTCGCAAACATAAGCAAAAAAAGGGTCTAGAGTGGCCCCTCATAGAGTCAAACACTATACCTTTATATCTTTATATGAGAAGGTAAGTAGAGACCTCGATTCTGGGATGGCAGTGGATGTGATTTACTTAGACTTTGCTAAAGCATTTGATACAGTGTCACACAGACGGTTACTGGTTAAATTAAGGAATGTTGGCCTGGAACATAGTATTTGTACCTGGATAGAGAACTGGCTAAAAGATAGACTACAAAGAGTGGTGGTAAATGGAACATTTTCTAATTGGACCAGTGTTGTTAGTGGAGTACCGCAGGGCTCTGTACTAGGTCCCTTGCTTTTCAACTTGTTTATTAATGACCTGGAGGTGGCCATTGAAAGTACTGTTTCTATTTTTGCAGATGAGACTAAATTGTGCAGAACTATAGGTTCCATGCAGGATGCTGCCACTTTGCAGAGTGATTTGTCTAAACTGGAAAACTGGGCAGAAAACTGGAAAATGAGGTTCAATGTTGATAAATGCAGGTTATCCACTTTGGCAAAAATAATATAAATGCAAGTTATACACTAAATGGCAGTGTGTTGGGAGTTTCCTTAAATGAGAAGGATCTTGGGGTCTTTGTAGATAACACGTTGTCTAATTCTGGGCAGTGTCATTCTGTGGCTACTAAAGCAAATAAAGTTCTTGTATAAAAAAGGGCATTAACTCAAGGGATGAAACATAATTGTGTCTCTTTATAGGTCCCTGGTGAGGCCTCATCTGGAGTATGGGGGCAGTTTTGGACTCCAGTCCTTAAGAGGGATATAAATGAGCTGGAGAGAGTGCAGAGACTAAGTGCAACTAAACTGGTTAGAGGGAGGGAAGAGTTAAATTATGAGGGGAGACTGACAAGGTTGGGGTTGTTTTCTCTGGAAAAAAGGCGCTTGTGAGGGGACATGATTACACTTTACAAGTACATTAGAGGACATTATAGACAAATAGCAGGGGACCTTTTTACCCATAAAGTGGATCACCGTACCAGAGGCCACCCCTTTAGACTAGAAGAAAAGAACTTTCATTTGAAGCAACGTAGGGGGTTCTTCACAGTCAGGACAGTGAGGTTGTGGAATGCACTGCCGGGTGATGTTGTGATGCTGATTCAGTTAATGACTATAAGAGGGACTTGGATGATTTTTTGGACAGACATAATAAGGCTATTGTGATACTAAGCTCTATAGTTAGTATAGGTATGGGTATATAGAAGTCCTGAGTCGAGGCGAGGTGGAGGGTCGCAGGTCGTGTGACGGACTGCCTGACCAACTAGGTGGTGCCAAAGACCTTGGTTGGGTATGTGGATCCTGGCAAACTTGGAGGCTTCTTGTAAACCCTGAATGTGTCCCTGGTGATGTCCTGAAGTGCGCTGTGTGAGTACATTGTGATCCGTGTGAATAAAAGTTATTTTTCTTCAAGTTGGAAAATTCGTGTACTTGCCCTTTAATTCCACCGGAGGGCCCCCTTACAAACTTGATGGACTTTGTCTTTTTTCAACCCAATTTAACTATGTAACTATGTAACTATCTTACACTACTGTCTCCATCTTACCCTATTGTCTCCATCTTGCTCTACTGTCTTCACCATGTCCTACTGTCTCCATCTTACCCTACTGTCTCCATCTTACCCTACTGTTCCCATCTTACCCTACTGTCTCCATTTTGCTCTTTGTCTTCACCATGTCCTACTGTCTCCATCTTACCATTCTGTCTCCATCTTGCTCTACTATCCTCACCATGTCCTACTGTCTCCATCTTACCATTCTGTCTCCATCTTGCTCTACTATCCTCACCATGTCCTACTGTCTCCATCTTGCCCTACTGTCTCCAACTTGCCCTACTGTCTCCATCTTGCTCTACTGTCTTCACCATGTCCTACAGTCTTCATCTTACCCTACTGTTTTCATCTTGCTCTACTGACTCCATATTGTCCTACTGTAGCAATATCATGTAGCAAGGTTGTAGCCTCTCTCACCTCGCCATACGTTGTCAGGCTAAAGTAATAATTTTTAACATGGTTTGTTTAGTGTAAAGTTTTTAAACAGCTGATATGATGAAACTGAAACAACAGTGCCATCTTCTGTCATAAGAAGCATCATCTTCTGTTTTCTGTTATTTTGTAAGCAGAGCAACATCAGAAGACTTTCCTCTTCTTCTGACACTTTCTCCCTGCTGTCAAGCCAGTCAGCAGAACTGGTCAGCAGGTGGCGGTGTAGTTCTAAATTCATTATATAAGCAATTAAAATTGTTTTAATCTCTTGAAAACTAGAAACAAAGGAATTCATGTAAACAAAGCGCAATTTTACATTAAATAAAGTTTTAATGTTTCATGTTTCCTGTAGGGACAATTGGCCATACAGAACGCTGTGCTGGAAAGAAAGCTTTGATGTTATGACTGCAGGGAACTATAATGTAATTCACCCTGTTTCTTTTCGCATAATGATGCACATTGCAGTTGGTTCTGCAGCAGTTTTGTGAACCCAAAATGAAGAACACTGGACTCATAAGCTGCTGGCCAAGTGGATCTCCTCTTCCATTCATTTCTCATTTCTAGCACAGGGCAGAGTAAAGGCCAACTAAACACGTATATTCACTGAAGATAGAGGGTTTGTGATTATTATTATTATTATGACTGATATAACTGTCTGTGGGTTTTATGCAGAAAATGAAATAATTGAACAATATCACGGGTGTCAACTTCCCAGTTGATTTGATTTATTGTCTGCTTATTCTCTGGCAGCCACAAGATGGAGCCATAATAATATGAAACATTCGAAGCACAGTCAATATTTATACATAATGCTCTTTTCTGTGGGTCCTAGAGCCATTATAAAAAAATGTATTAAAAAAATGCCCCCAAATAGTTCCTTGGGGAGTGTTGTCCCTAGAGGTTATAGAGAATGGGAGCTGAGTTGTTTTACGCATTGAATAAGGGATGAGAATAAAGAGAAAGAATCAATATGATAATTTTTCACTATTTCCCTTTTCTGGATTACGGGACTGATGAAGTTTTCTGTAGGAACTTCTTTATGTATTTATATTTATTTGTTTTGTTATTGTCTTTTTATATTATACAATGTACTTCTCCTAGTGGTGTAATTTACATGTTGACTGGTTTATGTGGATATTTGGTATGGATGATGCTGATACATTTATTTCTCTTCTTTCTTCAGAGTTTTAATGTAGTGGTCAGATGGTTTATTTGCAAAATAAATGAAGTATTAAATATTAGCATTAGGCGTTTGACATTTTTATTGTGGCATTTGTTACTTGTATCCACTTGTTTTGTATCCATTGCGTCACAATTGTATCTAATGTGACATTTGTTTATGTGTTTTGTGCACCTTGATGTGCTGTAATGCCTTTTAAACGTTGCTGTTTATAGAATGGCTTCATATTTTCTTTTTTATAGTTATTTGCCTTCTTCTTCTGACTCTTTCCAGCTTTCAAATGGGGGTCACTGACCCCATCTAAAAAACAAATGCTCTGTAAGGCTACAAATGTATTGTTATTGCTACTTTTTATTACTCATCTTTCTATTCTGGCCTCTCCTATTCATATTCCAGTCTCTTAAGCCGGCCATAGATGTTGAGATTTTTAAAAGATCTGATCCTCATTGTGAGACCACGATTATCTCCAAACAATCGTACGAATTGTCCATCAACTAAAAAGACCAATTTGCCAGGAAAACAAAGGGGAGCTGCTTGGCCCCGCAAACATAGATACATTGCACTGGGACCGACAAATCGTAAGATGTTCGATATTTCGAATCCCACTAACCGCACGATAATTTCGAAGGATTGGTCGGACTTCGCTAAAATCGGTCGTTCGCCAATGGGGAGCTTTATTCAAATCAATGCACGGTTGCTAATTTAGACCCTAGCTTCTGGATTGCTGAAATTGCAAACTCGAGAGCTGCTGAATAAAAAGCTAAATAACTCATGAACCACAAATAATAAAAAATGAAAACCAATTGCAAATTGTCTCAGAATATCCCTCTCTACATCATAATAGAACTTAATTTAAAGGGGAACAACCCCATTAAAGGTAAAGTGATTCTCATCATTGAATAATGGGGGTGTGTGGGTGTCACTTGGGGGACATACTGTTATTTTATTACATAACACATAGGTCTGTTGGTATAATATCTGTGCAGAATGTGTCAGTCAAGCAATATGGCAGCCCCCACACTACTGGATATATTTCCTATTTAAAAGGTAAATAAAGGGTCCTGCTTCTATTTAGAGTGTTCTGCTTCTTGTGCTTTGACTGACACTCTCCTTTGTAAGAAAGAAATGGCTAAATTTAGAGTAAGAGGCACATTTAGTTGATTTCCTGCTGTGATTGTTCAGTATATTTATATAAACGGCTCTCAGAATCCCAGTGCAAGTGAGTAAGAAACGCTGGTGGGACCAGAGCCGGGGTGTTACTTGATACAGTGTCTCTTGATGTCCCATCTGTGGTTCCCCTGTACCTCTTGGTTCTCTCTTCTCATGTTGCTGTCTGAGCTGTCTCTCCTGGCCCCACTGCAGTTCTGATTGGATAATAATCCACTGTCTGTCCTCTCTCAGATGCTTCACTTCTCCAACACGTCTAATCAGAGAAGAGTCTCCATCTGCTGACGCTTTGCTGAGATTTAATCTCCTTCTTCAGAGAAACATTGTGTCATCCTAAGGCATTTATATCATATACAGTATACGAGTTCCATCTGTGGGATTTGGGGATTTTACCTCACTTTGGGGGTCAGTGAAGATCACTCTCAATGATAAACACTGGAACTTTTGCACCAGCTCCACCATCGGCTACATTCCCCAGTTTCAAGTTGTTGGACTACATATTGGTGCAGGGGTATATAAATGGGGTGTCCTTGTGGCCTGTGGATTTACAGCTTAGATATAGATTTGGGGGAAACATAATTTACCTTTTCATTTGGTCACACTTGGCAGTACTTCTTATTCCCTCCTGAAAAATACAAATATAGATGGAGCAGACATACATAACAACAAGTATAAATATTCTCTCTTTGATAGTGGTACTCGCTTATATAGTTTCTCTCTCTCTCATCCCACAGACATTCATAGTAGCCACTAAGGAGGGGCTCATGGAAACTATAGAGGGCACAGAGTGAGGCACATGGGAGTGCAGAGAGAAATTGGGGAATGAGCAGGGAGAAGTACAGAGATCAGGGAAAGAACATGATATTCACTAAAGGCTATATAGATATATAATGTTTGGGTTCTGGCTAGTGAGTAAGAAGACCCTCAATGCAGGGAAAGGGGAAGGGTTGGGGAGGGATGGGAAGCAAACAGACTGGGGATGGTGCATGAATAGGTCCCTGGGATGAAAATTCTTCTTTTTTTGTCTTCAATGATCTACATCCTCTATACATCACTATTACCCATCTATTCATAAGAACTCATATCGCTTAAAACTTGACTTCCCCTTCTTCCATACATCAGCTTTCCACTTCTCCTATACATCAGTATTTCACTTCTATTCATCAATATTCTAATATACTTGTCTTCTCCTATAGAACAGAACTTTACCCTTTCTCAGAAATCAATGGTCTCCCTCTTATTTTTCCTATATGTAACACACTCCTATTCTTCTATACTTTAGTACTCTCTTTATTCTCTTTGTCTCACACACCAATATCCTTAATCATCCTGTCCTAATGTCTCCATCTTTTCCTAATGTTTTCATCTTGTCCTACTGTCCCCAGTTTGCCTCACTGTCTCCATCTTGTCCTACTGCCTCCATCTTGCCTTGCTGCCTCCATCTTGTCCTACTGTCTCCATCTTGCCCTGCTGCCTCCATCTTGTCCTACTGTCTCCATCTTGCACTGCTGCCTCCATCTTGTCCTACTGTCTCCATCTTGCCCCTGATGCCTCCATCTTGTCCTACTGTCTCCATCTTGCCCTGCTGCCTCCATCTTGTCCTGCTGTCTCCATCTTGGCCGACTGTCTCCATCTTGCCCTACCGTCTCCATCTTGATCCACTGTCTCCATCTTGACCTACTGTCTCCATCTTGTTCTACTGTCTCCATCATGCTCTACTGCCTCCATCTTGTCCTTCTGTCTCCATCTCGCCCCTACTGCCTCCATCTTGTCCTACTGTTGCTGCTATTCTGTCCTACTGTCTCCATCTTTCCCAAGTCTCCATTTCTCAAACATCAATAGTCTCTTTCTTCTTTTTGACCTGTGATTACTATTGCTTCTGATACCTCCTGTTCTGGGGCATTGAAGAACACATTGACTGATCGTTCGGCATAGATAAAATAATTTATTGCAAATCAAGCTAAAAAGGATCAAGTAAGCAGTGTGATACAAAAGTATGAGAGAGAAAACAACTATGAAAGATATCTTCATTATGTACTTTCCCAAGATGATGGGCAAAGGATTATTCTGTGGAATGCATTACAACCCCCCCTCCCCAAAACTCTCAGTGATTGGCAGTTAGGAGAGGAGTAAGTTCAGTTTCAGGCCTTCAAATGTCATTTACAGAGTAACCAAAACCTCTGACACTGCCTATATGAGGGCGCTACTTTGTAGGGGAAGGCTTACTATGGCGTTGGATATGGTGGTCATCGTGCCTGACCCTTTGGAGTTCTTGTGGAGATTCACTATGTTTACACTGATTGGCTCTGGCTGGTATTTCCTGAAGATGCTTCTCATTGTGGACTGAAAATTATTGGTCACAAAGCAGTAGACAATAGGGTCCATGCAACTGTTGAGGCTGCTCAGGGTGACGGTCACATGATAAACCACAATATTGACATCGAGAGATATGGAGGAGTTGATGCAGAGGATCACCTGACTTACGTGAAATGGCGTGAAGCAAACAGTGAATATGATCAGTACCGTGATGAGGAGCTGGACGGCTTTCATGCGCCTCTCTCTGCTCTGGTTCATGAGAGTCGATCTAGACAAGGCCCACATGATCCGTAAGGTGTAGAATGTGATTATTATCAGGGGTACAAAATACTCAAAAGCCGTGAGAGAGAAAAGCTGAAAGAGGCAACAGGACGGGTGATTGATGGTGGTCGTCAAGATGGTGAAGGTGACAACAACGGCAAAGATCCAGATGCAGATGCATATTAACTTGGCGTAGTTGGGGTTTCGCCACTTTCGAGATGCTTCCACCTGTACAATAGCCATGAAGCGGTCGACGCAGATGCAGGTCAAGAAAAGGATACTGCAGTACATATTGACAAAGTACGTGAAGCTGTGCACAAAGTAACAATGTTTGCAGTTTCCCGCACTGTAGTACATGATGATGCGCGTAGGCAGAGAAAGGCCCACCAGGAGATCCGTCACCACCAAGTTGATGGTGTAAATAACAGATGTCGTTTTGGTCTTTGTCCGAAAGCAAAACACATAGATGGCCAAGCTGTTCAGTACTATTCCCACCAGGAAAATGAGGATATTGATGACCATCAACGCTACAGAAAGTCTATAAAATCTGGTGTACAAAATGTCATCTGGGCTCTCTGGTTCATTGACTGAGGGGGTGTCGGTGTAGGAAGAGGTGCTGTTTGACATCCTCACAGCTGATTTGTTGATGTAGACAAGCTTTTGGTTAAAAAGACACTCCATTGTTGATCTGCAAAGTAAGCATGAAGCAAATTAGCAGCAGGATTAGACAGGAATAATTGGGCCTAGCAAGTATGGCAGAGCAAGATGGTGGCTTTAGAGCAGGGGTCCCCAACCTTTTTGTACATGTGAGCCACATTCAAATGTAAGAAATGTTGGAGAGCAACCCAAGCATACAAAAAGTTCCTGGGGGTGCAAAATAGGGGCTGCAATTGGCTATTTGGTAGCCCCTATGCAGACTGGTGGTTCTGTTTGGCAGTACTAATGGTTTTTATGCCAAGCCAAGAATTAAAAAATAAGCACCTGCTTTAAGCCCACTGGAAGAAAGGAGAGCAACATGTTTCTCACGAGCCACTGGTTGGGGATCTCTGCTTTAAAACAAGATGGCAAAAGTAGGGCCAAGATGGCAACAGTAGCACCAGTCAGCATTACCCACTGTTGTTATTGAAGTACAACTGCCTGACTTCTACATTACTAGTGGGCAGTGTTGTACTGGGACACCAGGGGCCCACCCAAAAACTTTTGACCAGGGGCCCACCAATTAATCTTAGACCAGGGGCCCACTCTTAGTACTTTTATTCTTCCTCTCCTCACTCAACCTCTATTCTCCTTGTCTCTTTTCTTTACTACACTATAATCTATTTTTCCATCTATTTAGCCTCTTTGTTCTCATAGAAATAGGGAATGACCATGAAATAGGCCAAATGTTTAGCAGCATGAGGGTCCACTGACACCCGGGCCCACCGGGACTTTTCCTGGTATCCCGGTGGGCCAGTCCAACACTGCTAGTGGGCCTATCCTAGTACTTACACTATTCCTTAAACCCCAGGGAAATGATGACTGGCATGTAAGTTCCCCCCATAAACTACACAGCGATGATTATCCTCTACCTGCCTACACAAAAGGGAACATAAAGAAAAGCAGAGTCTAAAATATACAGAAGTATTGGTTACCTTTGAAGCCACTGACAGAAGATGCAACTTGAAGTTCTTGGTTCTCAAGCCAACACAGAAGAAAGAGGTTTCCTTGGCCCTGGTACCAACAGCATGGACCATGCATGGAAGTGGAATGTACCACTCACCTGTCAACCATTAGACCCACCTGCCAATAATGAAGAGTCGTTGATTAGAAGGCAATTGATGGGTTCATCCTTGATTGTTCCTTTTTCATGGCATGTATTCCCATATGGGGTGAGAACAAATAGATGAGCCAGAAGCACTCACATGATAGAATGGTAAAGGCAAACGGCGGGCATTCTAACACAGTCAACCGGCTGACCTTGCAGACAAGGGGCATTGTCAGGCCAATATCTGCCCCATGTTGAGTGTTGCCATTCATGTTGCCAATATGTCTGCCGTTGGTGGACCCACTCAGTGTGACATTTATGTGCAGTGTGAAAGGGAGAAGAATCACCGGCACAATATGGTTATTTCTAGCAGGGAGAACCCTTGCTTGACAAAGGGGTTACGCCCATGCTTGACAAAGGGGCTACGAAACGTTGCATCTGCAATAAACGAGCAAGGGTTCTCCCTGCTAGAAATACCCATGCTATGCCAGTGATTCTTCTCCCTTTCACACTGAACTCGAGGTTGCCAACCCCTCCTTCACTGAGCACCTGGGATTCGTTTAGGACAGGACGGCCAGGGTGTGCGAGGGTAATCCTTCCTTTCTTACATTTATGTGCAGACCACATTAATAGACAAAAGGGAACAACACAGTGCTGATCATTCCCAGTTATGATGCAACTGTTAGCTCTTGGGCCAAGGATTGGATCATATCAAAAGCCAATGCAGACTGTCGGTAAAGAGCCACAGCAATGAGCCAACTCCCTGATGGGAATTTAAAACCTGTCTGATAGATTTGATAGATTAATCTGAAGCCCCGGAGGAAAGGAAACTGGGTCTGAAAGGACCAAATGGGCATCTTAAATCTGCCAGTGTATCGCCATATTAAAATTGAAGTAAACTTGCATGTTTTAGAATTGCTAATTGTAAGCAACTTTTCAATTGGCCTCCATTATTTCTTTTTTTTTTTAGTATTTGAATTATTTACTTCTTCTGCTCTTTCATCTGACCCCATCTAAAAACACATCGGCCCTGTAAGGTTATTGTTATTGCTACTTTGTATTACTCATCTTTCTATTCAGGCCTCTTTTATTCATATTCCAGTCTCTTATTCAAATCCATGCATGGTTGCTAGGGTAATTTGAATCCTAGCAACCCGACTGCTGAAATTACAAACTGGAGAGCTGCTGAATAAAAAGCTAAATAAGTCAAAAACCATAAATAATAAAAAATGTAAACCAATTGCAAATTGTCTCAGAATATCTCTCTCTACGTCATACTAAAAGCTCATTTAAAGGTGAACAACCACTTCTTTTTTCCACCAAAATGTTCATATTCTTAGAGTGCCTAAAAACAAGGAGAAGCCCCAGAAAAGAGATTATCCTTACTGTTGACAGTACCCGAGTCTCAGCTGTGATTTACGGCGAAGCATAAGCTCTTTATTTGGACTATCTATCTGCAGCCCCAGGACAGGGGTTTATTTCATCTCATTGAGCCTGTGAGGGCCGATCTTCTCCTGTTTACAGTTCTATCTCCGGCTGTTTATGTTCCTACTCTGATTTATCACTGATCTGATGAAGGCCCGAGCTATGGGATAGAAGCAGTTTATTAACCATCCCAAGAAATTAAATGTTTTGTGCAAAAGCTCCGGAAGCGTTTGGCTAAATCCTTGGTTTGGGGGTCACTGCTGAAAGTGCCCAAATACGGTGTTCCTAAGTCTAGAGATAATCTAGTGGCGGGTATGTGAGATGTGGTGTAATAAGAATGACACAACTGTTGTGTAATACATTGTGTATAGCGGGGACTTGGGTTTGAATCATCCAGTGAGCAGTTGCTGATCAGTACAGTCAGTACAGTCAGTTGTGCTTTTGTAATATGCAAAGGGGAGAACTCTGCTGGCAGTCTAACTGGGGTGCCAAAATGTGCCCCTATTAACTTTTAACAGAGATTAATAGAGATTGCAAGTGTGCTCCTGTACTAGTGACCCTGGACCCTCCTCACTCTCACAGCACAGGAGAATGAGCGATGACAATGGGGGTTACAAGTACCCCCAATTATAGCTAAATAAGGAAGATATATATATAAAAATATACAGAGTGGTGGTTAAAGGGTATTTAAAGAGATTTACCCTTCTTTTACCTGCTGCCCACAGTAACAGCCCAGTCACCCCTGTCTCTAATTTGCATTAGAATTTTCTCTTAATAAACAGTAGAGATGTACTGAATCCAGGAATTGGTTCGGGATTTAGCAGGATTCAGCTGAATCCAAGTACCTGGCCCAACTGAATCCAAATCCAAAAAATCAGGCGACTTTTCATCACAAAACATTTTTTTTTTCCTCTTTTTTTCTTTCTTTCCCCCTCATTTCCTTAATTTATGTGTTTTTAGGATTTGGATTCGTTTTGGTATTCAACCAAATCTTTCACAATAGGATTAGTTGCATCCCTATTAAACAGAGTCATGCCAAGTATAATTTGCACCCAGGGTTGGATTGGGCCAGGCAGACAACAGGAAAAAACCTGGGAGGCCCTGACCCTTGCTGGTCCCTCCAATGGCAAGACGAATTGCTTATGTTCTTGGGTGCAGAATGTTTCAAATGAAATAGCATTTGTCTTACCCTGGAAATAGGGTTTTGGTTTCTTTTGGCAGCATCTGGAGAAGTGATTACAAGCACATATACCAAGATATATACCAGGATCTGCCGTATGACTTGAGGAGGAAAAAGTAAGAGGAACCCTTAAAATTCTGCCTTGGTCCCTGGTCTGTGATGTCTAGGGGTTTCTAAGAGGAGAAACTTCACCAGCATACAAGTATTTCTATATGGCGGTCAAGATTTTCTTCTTAGAAACCCCTAGATGGTGGTTTATCTACCCAAAGCCATGTGTGACCAGATGCCAAGCAAGACCCAATGCCCAGTTATTACTGCTTACTTGTTGGGCATCTGGTCACACTTGAATTTGGGGTACATACACCACAGGCAGGGCAGGAGGGGGGTCCTGAGACAGCAGCCCAAGCGGAACCCAGGCCCCCCAGTCCAAGCCAGACCACAGGTCATTGTTGTGATTTTTGTGGATCTGTTGGCATGGGTCATGGTTTATATTATCTACTCCAACGGCTCCATTTTATTTAAATATCATCACAAATGGCCTAATGGTGATTGATTTGCACCCATTCAGTAAATGTGACTCAGCGAGTGCTTCTGAGAAGGGCGAGTCAGAGACATACAAAGGTTTTATCAGCCCTCAGACATTCAAATCAATGAAATTAATCCTCCCCAAAGGGGCCCATGACACCAGCAGAGAATGGGGAAGAAAACCAGAGAAGAAGAAGGTGGACCATACCATTAGTGAGAACAGAAGGGGGAATCTGCAATGACAGCAGCTTCCAGAAAAATGAAGCCTATGTAACATCCAGGCATTATGCCAGACTGCATATAAGGCATACAATAATAGGGAGACGTACTTCAGAGGTGGTTCATCTGTAAGTTAACTTTCAGCATGTTATAGAATGTCCAATTCTAAGCAACCTTTCAATTGGTCTTCATTATTCATTATAAGTTACTGTACCTGGTGGTCAGGAGGTTCATGAAACCTGCTGTGCTGCATAGGGAACATTTACATACATTTATCTCTCCTTGCAGCAGAGTGCGACTGCAGAGCAGATGTATTTATATCATGTCTGCTTGTGAGTACACAATTTACTGGAACTTTAACACCCAGCGACGGGCGCCAGTCCAAAGTGAAATCGGCAGCTTTCTGCAAACGCACGATTATTATTGTTTTAGTGATTTACAGCTTTGCTGAGCAAACTCCAAAATAAACCATTTCCCTGAAGTGTGTTTACAGTTTAGTGCTAAGATTAGACCCAAAATGCAGCGGAACAGAGCTGGGCTGCTCAAGCACAACAGCACATGGATAGAGGCACTAGAGGAACTACAACTCCCATAATTCTTTGCTGAATAACATCCTCCCACCATCCTCTGACATTTAACTTTTCAACCTTTAATGTTGATGACTCAGGGGGGCAGATACAATAGAAGATAAATGAATGAGCATGGAGAAAGATTAACAGATAGAATGTGCTTTTATATAAATATCTAGAGACTATTATCCCACTGTTACTATAGGCACCATCTCTCCCTACTATACCTGCTATCCCACAGTCACACTCCCATCCCAGAGACTATTATCCCACTGTTACTATAGACACCATCTCTCCCTACTATACCTGCTATCCCACAGTCACACTCCCTTCCCAGAGACTATTATCCACTGTTACTATAGACACCATCTCTCCCTACTATACCTGCTATCCCACAGTCACACTCCCTTCCCAGAGACTATTATCCACTGTTACTATAGGCACCATCTCTCCCTACTATACCTGCTATCCCACAGTCACACTCCCTTCCCAGAGACTATTATCCCACTGTTACTATAGACACCATCTCTCCCTACTATACCTGCTATCCCACAGTCACACTCCCTTCCCACAGACTATTATCCACTGTTACTATAGGCACCATCTCTCCCTACTATACCTGCTATCCCACAGTCACACTCCCTTCCCAGAGACTATTATCCACTGTTACTATAGACACCATCTCTCCCTACTATACCTGCTATCCCACAGTCACACTCCCTTCCCAGAGACTCTTATCCACTGTTACTATAGGCACCATCTCTCCCTACTATACCTGCTATCCCACAGTCACAGTCCCTTCCCAGAGACTATTATCCACTGTTACTATAGGCACCATCTCTCTCTACTATACCTGCTATCCCACAGTCACACTCCCTTCCCAGAGACTATTATCCCACTGTTACTATAGACACCATCTCTCCCTACTATACCTGCTATCCCACAGTCACACTCCCTTCCCACAGACTATTATCCACTGTTACTATAGGCACCATCTCTCCCTACTATACCTGCTATCCCACAGTCACACTCCCTTCCCAGAGACTATTATCCACTGTTACTATAGACACCATCTCTCCCTACTATACCTGCTATCCCACAGTCACACTCCCTTCCCAGAGACTATTATCCACTGTTACTATAGGCACCATCTCTCCCTACTATACCTGCTATCCCACAGTCACACTCCCTTCCCAGAGACTATTATCCACTGTTACTATAGGTACCATCTCTCCCTGCTATACCTGCTATCCCACAGTCACACTCCCTTCCCAGAGACTCTTATCCACTGTTACTATAGGCACCATCTCTCCCTACTATACCTGCTATCCCACAGTCACAGTCCCTTCCCAGAGACTATTATCCACTGTTACTATAGGCACCATCTCTCTCTACTATACCTGCTATCCCACAGTCACACTCCCTTCCCAGAGACTATTATCCCACTGTTACTATAGACACCATCTCTCCCTACTATACCTGCTATCCCACAGTCACACTCCCTTCCCACAGACTATTATCCACTGTTACTATAGGCACCATCTCTCCCTACTATACCTGCTATCCCACAGTCACACTCCCTTCCCAGAGACTATTATCCACTGTTACTATAGACACCATCTCTCCCTACTATACCTGCTATCCCACAGTCACACTCCCTTCCCAGAGACTCTTATCCACTGTTACTATAGGCACCATCTCTCCCTACTATACCTGCTATCCCACAGTCACAGTCCCTTCCCAGAGACTATTATCCACTGTTACTATAGGCACCATCTCTCTCTACTATACCTGCTATCCCACAGTCACACTCCCTTCCCAGAGACTATTATCCACTGTTACTATAGGTACCATCTCTCCCTGCTATACCTGCTATCCCACAGTCACACTCCCTTCCCAGAGACTCTTATCCACTGTTACTATAGGCACCATCTCTCCCTACTATACCTGCTATCCCACAGTCACAGTCCCTTCCCAGAGACTATTATCCACTGTTACTATAGACACATCTCTCCCTACTATACCTGCTATCCCACAGTCACACTCCCTTCCCAGAGACTATTATCCACTGTTACTATAGGTACCATCTCTCCCTGCTATACCTGCTATCCCACAGTCACACTCCCTTCCCAGAGACTATTATCCACTGTTACTATAGGCACCATCTCTCCCTACTATACCTGCTATCCCACAGTCACAGTCCCTTCCCAGAGACTATTATCCACTGTTACTATAGACACATCTCTCCCTACTATACCTGCTATCCCACAGTCACACTCCCTTCCCACAGACTATTATCCACTGTTACTATAGACACCATCTCTCCCTACTATACATGCTATCCCACAGTCACACTCCCTTCCCAGAGACTATTATCCACTGTTACTATAGACACCATCTCTCCCTACTATACCTGCTATCCCACAGTCACACTCCCTTCCCATAGACTATTATCCACTGTTACTATAGACACCATCTCTCCCTACTATACCTGCTATCCCACAGTCACACTCCCTTCCCAGAGACTATTATCCACTGTTACTATAGGCACCATCTCTCCCTACTATACCTGCTATCCCACAGTCACACTCCCTTCCCAGAGACTATTATCTACTGTTACTATAGGCACCATCTCTCCCTACTATACTTGCTATCCCACAGTCACACTCCCTTCCCAGAGACTATTATCCACTGTTACTATAGGCACCATCTCTCCCTACTATACCTGCTATCCCACAGTCACACTCCCTTCCCAGAGACTATTATCCACTGTTACTATAGGTACCATCTCTCCCTGCTATACCTGCTATCCCACAGTCACACTCCCTTCCCAGAGACTCTTATCCACTGTTACTATAGGCACCATCTCTCCCTACTATACCTGCTATCCCACAGTCACAGTCCCTTCCCAGAGACTATTATCCACTGTTACTATAGGCACCATCTCTCCCTACTATACCTGCTATCCCACAGTCACACTCCCTTCCCAGAGACTATTATCCACTGTTACTATAGGTACCATCTCTCCCTGCTATACCTGCTATCCCACAGTCACACTCCCTTCCCAGAGACTATTATCCACTGTTACTATAGGCACCATCTCTCCCTACTATACCTGCTATCCCACAGTCACAGTCCCTTCCCAGAGACTATTATCCACTGTTACTATAGACACATCTCTCCCTACTATACCTGCTATCCCACAGTCACACTCCCTTCCCACAGACTATTATCCACTGTTACTATAGACACCATCTCTCCCTACTATACATGCTATCCCACAGTCACACTCCCTTCCCAGAGACTATTATCCACTGTTACTATAGACACCATCTCTCCCTACTATACCTGCTATCCCACAGTCACACTCCCTTCCCATAGATTATTATCCACTGTTACTATAGACACCATCTCTCCCTACTATACCTGCTATCCCACAGTCACACTCCCTTCCCAGAGACTATTATCCACTGTTACTATAGGTACCATCTCTCCCTGCTATACCTGCTATCCCACAGTCACACTCCCTTCCCAGAGACTCTTATCCACTGTTACTATAGGCACCATCTCTCCCTACTATACCTGCTATCCCACAGTCACAGTCCCTTCCCAGAGACTATTATCTACTGTTACTATAGGCACCATCTCTCCCTACTATACCTGCTATCCCACAGTCACACTCCCTTCCCAGAGGCTATTATCCACTGTTACTATAGACACCATCTCTCCCTGCTATACCTGCTATCCCACAGTCACACTCCCTTCCCAGAGACTCTTATCCACTGTTACTATAGGCACCATCTCTCCCTACTATACCTGCTATCCCACAGTCACAGTCCCTTCCCAGAGACTATTATCCACTGTTACTATAGACACATCTCTCCCTACTATACCTGCTATCCCACAGTCACAGTCCCTTCCCAGAGACTCTTATCCACTGTTACTATAGGCACCATCTCTCCCTACTATACCTGCTATCCCACAGTCACACTCCCTTCCCAGAGACTATTATCCACTGTTACTATAGACACCATCTCTCCCTGCTATACCTGCTATCCCACAGTCACACTCCCTTCCCAGAGACTCTTATCCACTGTTACTATAGGCACCATCTCTCCCTACTATACCTGCTATCCCACAGTCACAGTCCCTTCCCAGAGACTATTATCCACTGTTACTATAGACACATCTCTCCCTACTATACCTGCTATCCCACAGTCACAGTCCCTTCCCAGAGACTCTTATCCACTGTTACTATAGACACCATCTCTCCCTACTATACCTGCTATCCCACAGTCACACTCCCTTCCCAGAGACTATTATCCACTGTTACTATAGGCACCATCTCTCCCTATTATACCTGCTATCCCACAGTCACACTCCCTTCCCAGAGACTATTATCCACTGTTACTATAGGTACCATCTCTCCCTACTATACCTGCTATCCCACAGTCACACTCCCTTCCCAGAGACTATTATCCACTGTTACTATAGGCACCATCTCTCCCTACTATACCTGCTATCCCACAGTCACACTCCCTTCCCAGAGACTATTATCCACTGTTACTATAGGCACCATCTCTCCCTACTATACCTGCTATCCCACAGTCACACTCCCTTCCCAGAGACTATTATCCACTGTTACTATAGGTACCATCTCTCCCTACTATACCTGCTATCCCACAGTCACACTCCCTTCCCAGAGACTATTATCCACTGTTACTATAGGCACCATCTCTCCCTACTATACCTGCTATCCCACAGTCACACTCCCTTCCCAGAGACTATTATCCACTGTTACTATAGGCACCATCTCTCCCTACTATACCTGCTATCCCACAGTCACACTCCCTTCCCAGAGACTATTATCCACTGTTACTATAGGTACCATCTCTCCCTACTATACCTGCTATCCCACAGTCACACTCCCTTCCCAGAGACTATTATCCACTGTTACTATAGGCACCATCTCTCCCTACTATACCTACTATCCCACAGTCACACTCCCTTCCCAGAGACTATTATCCACTGTTACTATAGGCACCATCTCTCCCTACTATACCTGCTATCCCACAGTCACACTCCCTTCCCAGAGACTATTATCCACTGTTACTATAGGCACCATCTCTCCCTACTATACCTGCTATCCCACAGTCACACTCCCTTCCCAGAGACTATTATCCACTGTTACTATAGGCACCATCTCTCCCTACTATACCTGCTATCCCACAGTCACACTCCCTTCCCAGAGACTATTATCCACTGTTACTATAGACACCATCTCTCCCTACTATACCTGCTATCCCACAGTCACACTCCCTTCCCAGAGACTATTATCCACTGTTACTATAGGTACCATCTCTCCCTACTATACCTGCTATCCCACAGTCACACTCCCTTCCCAGAGACTATTATCCACTGTTACTATAGGCACCATCTCTCCCTACTATACCTACTATCCCACAGTCACACTCCCTTCCCAGAGACTATTATCCACTGTTACTATAGGCACCATCTCTCCCTACTATACCTGCTATCCCACAGTCACACTCCCTTCCCAGAGACTATTATCCACTGTTACTATAGGCACCATCTCTCCCTACTATACCTGCTATCCCACAGTCACACTCCCTTCCCAGAGACTATTATCCACTGTTACTATAGGCACCATCTCTCCCTACTATACCTGCTATCCCACAGTCACACTCCCTTCCCAGAGACTATTATCCACTGTTACTATAGGCACCATCTCTCCCTACTATACCTGCTATCCCACAGAGATTATTATATGTAGTAAATCAGCAGCAAATGATGACACAATGGAAGCTATTTGAGTAATATTCACATATTTCAAGGATCTACTTTATATGAAATATTAATATCAACACAGAGACACATTTTTGGTTATTTACAGGATCAGGGAATAAATGGAGAGCATGAGGATCAGTGACATCCGCACATCGGCCAGAACACGGAAATTTGGGTTCCGATCTGCTACTTGTAAAATGTACTCTCTAAACAGAATGTGACGTAAACTGGAACAGAACTCGCTGACGCTGTTATGGAATCTGACGTGAGTGTGAGAATTCCCAAGATCTGCGTTCACTCTGCTACTTGTGTAAATGTTATTCTGGTGTTTAAATGAAAAGTACGGAAAATTAGCACATTGCACAAAATAGTCGAGACCTGACAAAATCTGTATTAAAGGAGAAGTTAGCCTAACAACAAACTTTTTGCAGGTTTTTTCTGTAGGTTTCTTGTTTTTAGGCATTCAAGGAAAGTAGGCAGTTTTGATTTCTGAGGTTCCCCTTCACAGTAGCAAGGGAATCAAAATGCCCAGATGAGCAAACTGAATTGCATTCTGAGAATCAAACCTATCCATCCCGAATATATTTATTATATGCTGCATCAGGCCAGTAAGGTGGTGCTAGAATCAGGGCTACTATTAGTAGTTATTGGGGTCCTGTAATAATAAGGTGCCAGTTCCTTCCATGATCCAACCAAACCCACTCCCAAGCTGCCATCAAGTGGGTACAGGGGAACTGATGTCAGGGGAAAGGGGGCCCCAAGAGACGTAAAATTACATTTCACAGGCTGCAAAGAGGGTGTGGCATGCAAGAGAGTGGGTGGGGTTTGGTAGATCTTAGGCAGGGCTTTAGTATAATTGGCGTAGAGCTGGGCTGTCCAACTGGCGGCTCATGACCGCTCTTTTGTGGCCCCCCACATGAAAGTCTGTCTGCTGTGCGTGCTTACCTTGTGTAAGATTTAAAAGGTATTAGTACTAAGATTAACTGGCCCCTGCATTGTTTACACTTCAAATTCAGACTATAAAATCCTGCAGTGTTCACACCTGTGACACCTCCATCATTTACACCCTAAAGTTCTGGAATGTTCATACCTCAGACCCAGACTGAAAGTGTTCACCTGTTCACAGCTCAGACAAAGGGGCACCAGCACTGTGTCATTGTATGTAACCAGGCCCGGATTTGTGGCAAGGCCACAAAGGCCCGGGCCTACGGCGGCAAGTCTGTAGGGGCGGCATGTTTCCCAGCCACATTATTAGTGCACATGCTCCTGACCGGGGGGAGGAGTTAGAGGATTGTGTGAGAATTTGGCAGGCGCTAGGACCCTGCAGCACGAAGTGGCCTCGGGGTGCCCACATGACTAAAATCTGGGCCTGTATGTAGCACAGTATGGACTGTTCATCTTAGAGTGCTCCTGATAGTTTTCCTTGTCTCCTGCTGTATTCTGTCTTCCCTATGTTCCCTGTGTGTGCCATACTCTGCCTGCCATATGCTCCCTGTGTGTGTCATACTCTGCCTGTCCTATACTCCCTGTGTGTGCCATACTCTGCCTGCCATACGCCCCCTGTGTGTGCCATACTCTGCCTGCCATATGCTCCCTGTGTGTGCCATACTCTGCCTGTCCTATACTCCCTGTGTGCCATACTCTGTTTGTCCTATTCTCCATGTGTGTGTCATACTCTGCCTGTCCTATACTCCCTGTTTGTGCCATACTCTGCCTGTGCTATACTCCCTGTGTGTGTCATACTCTGTCTGTCCTATGCTCCCTGTGTGTGCGCCATACTTTTCGTCACAAAACAAGGAATCAAAAAAACGTTTTATCCTTGCACGGCCCTCTTTTTCCTTCCCTCTTTCTGATTTGCATATGCAAATTAGGATTCAGTTCAGTATTTGGCCGAATATTTCACGAAGCATACGGGGGTTTTGCTGATAAAAAATAATGGATTTGGTGCATCCCTAGTTTAAATAATGCATAAGTTCCTTTATACCTCTCAATGTGTGACATCACAGCCCTGCCTCAACATCACCAGACCTCTCCTCGATGTCATTGTCTCTCCTCCTATGTCATCAGTCTGTCCACCTACATCATCCACCCTCTCCCTTTTCTCCAGCAACCCTACCCTTAGCCCCCATTGAGAATATTCATCAGAAGGATTTTAGAATGGGCAGGATAGGATATTATTAGACAGTTTATACCATGCCTTTAATTGTTTAATTAGTTGCATTTTTACATAGCGATTTCCCTTTTCCCTCTGCAACTCTCTTACCTCGAACTTTAACTGGTTAATCTGGTTACTACGCTTAATGAATATAGCAACTGAAAAGTGGTTAGAAGGAGAATTGTCCCCATAGGGAAAGGACTGACAGCAATAATAAGTAATAATAATATTACCCTTTAAATAATGGCAGGACTGGGAATGCTGCATTTTTCCTAATGAAAGATTATAGAGGGAACTGCTCGTCTCATCCAATGACATTTCTGCACCAGACTGGACCTTCCACAACAGTCTGATTTAGCGGTTGATCAAAAATGATTTGTACCAGGCCGGCCGGGCCAAAAATAAAAGGTTATTTTTACTGGACGAGGCCAGATGGAAGACTTTAAATTGTTTCTCATGTCGTTAAATAAAAATACCCCAGAGATGCACCCTCGGCAAGTCTAAACAACACAGAACCGTGGGTATTTTTATCCAGAGAAAGGCCCAGCACGCCTGTCTGTGAATCTATTGCTCCTGAGTTTCAGCAGAATTCCTATGAAGTTACATGGACCTCTAAAAACATAGGTCCAATTATAGGGTGGGGGGTAGCAATTAATAGAAAGCCTTTGGTGTGTTGTGTCTTACTTATGAACCCTGGCAAGAAATTGGCACCGTATCCCAAATCCTTGGGACCTGGAACATCTAAGACTAATAAACGCTCTCAGCAGTCCTTGTTTCTTAAATACCCACAAAGGCCCAGTTCTCAGAGTTCCAGTCCCGAGGGTATTTATAGGGGAAATTATACTGAGTTCAGTGAGAGATAGCCGTCCCATCAGGGGTTTTACTTTAATTTCCAAAACAACAATAAGGGGTCTGTAAGAAAGACGAGCCAACGAGATGCTAATGCCCAAGGCTCCATCTGTGCAACACCAAGTAACGATAGATTCAGTAGGTAAACCTAGAACCACGGCTTCTGTCCAGTGAAGCAATATAATCAAACAATAAAGGTGGTGGACCTATTATTAAGGCTCCATCTGTGGTTCATGTGCAGTTAAATCAGATGGAATAGGAATATTAAAATCAAGGTCTATTAACGATCCTTTTACAGGTTAGTGTTATTTTGGGAACACCAGTTCTAATTATGTGAAGAAATATTAAATGGGTGGGGCTAGAACCCACCTGTAGTCCAGTTTATTACAGGTATGGAACCTGTTATCCACAATACTCCGGACCTGGGGTTTTCTGAATAACTGATCTTCATACATTTAGGGGCCGATTCACTAAATTCGGGTGAAGGGTTAGAATAAAAAAAACTTCGAATTTCGAAGTTTTTTTGGGCTACTTCGACCATCGAATTCGACCATTCGATAGTCGAAGTACTGTCCCTTTAAAAAAAACTTCGACCCCCTACTTCGGCAGCTAAAAGCTACCGAAGTCAATGTTAGCCTATGGGGAAGGTCCCCATAGGCTTGCCTGTGATTTTTTGATCGAAGGATTTTCCTTCGATCGTTGGATTAAAATCCTTCGAATCGTTCGATTCGAAGGATTTAATCGTTCGATCGAACGAAAAATCCTTCGATCGATTGCAGGATTTGCGCAAAATCGTTCGACTTCGATATTCGAAGTCGAACGATTTTAGTTCACAGTCGAATATCGAGGGTTAATTAACCCTCGATATTCGACCCATAGTGAATCGGCCTCTTAGTCTACTAGAAAATCACGTAAACATTAATTAAACCCAATAGGCTGGTTTTGCTTCCAATAAGGATTAATTATATCTTAGTTGGGATCAAGTACAAGTTACTGTTTTATTATTACACAGAAAAAGGATAATAATTTATAAAATCTGGATTATTTGGATAAAATAGAGTCTATGGCAGAATGCCCCCCTGTAATTCGGAACTTTCTGGATAAGGGGTTTCCGGATGAATCCCATACCTGTATAACAATTTTCTTACAGGTGCTTGAGCTGGTAAAGTCATTTAAGTTCATAAAACATAAAACCTACATGTACAAAGTAAATATTGTATAGGTATGGGATCTATTATTGGGAATGTTTGCGACCAGGGATTTTCTGGATACAAGGTCTGGAGGGCGGTGCTGTAAAACCAGTTAAAACGCTAAAATCAATATGGATTCCCCCAGCTTAGCTTTGGATACAAGGTACTGTTTTATTATTACAGGAGTAATGCTCTTCCAGCAACAATGTATTGATATTAGGTTAAATATAGCACAAACGGAAAAGTAATTATTGTATTTTAGAGCTTGTTGATTAAAATTCGAAGTCTATGGGAGAGGGCCTTCCTGTAATTCAGGGATTTCTGGATAATGGATTTTCGATAACGGATCCCATACCTGTACCTGCACACATACACACGGGAGAGGGAGTTACGATAAGACTGAAGTGGTTGCACCTGATAAGCGTTGAGTGTGACTTGCAGGGGCTGCTGAGAGTTGTAGTTCAGTGCAGTGAATTGGAAAGGCGCAGGCTGGAGGGTGTTATAGGGAAGCTTGGCTATTTCGGATGATCAAGTGAAGGGTTTTGGAACAGAGCCACAAGAATAAATGTCTGCCCCCTCAGACAGTGCCAGCAGGGGATAAGAGGCTCCTACAGGATGGGAAGGGCACGTTTGTCTTATCTGGAGGTCGCCAGGCACCAAACCCCTGAAAGGAAACACAGGCACTTTAAACAATAGGAGCCCATCCATTGGCTGCCTCTCTTGTACATTGCCATAAACAAGTTAATTACCCGCACTGTGTTTTACTTCCATCTTCCTGTTCTGTAAGGTGCCCCAGTCCATCCAGTCTATTTTACATTTCCACATTTGCCTCCTTTCATTTTCTGGTACAACTTGCACTTTATCCGAGCAGAGACTCTGCTGAGTTTCCCCAAATGGAAAGTATTAAGGGGAAATATACCTTATCGAGAAGCATGAGCTTCACGCACAGATACTTGTTATTCAGTGGACATATTTGTAATGATGGACGTGGGATTTGCCAAAACTGCATCTCACCTTTCTGTAAAATTCTATATCTCTAAACTCTAATTAAACTATAACCCCCCAGTATAGAAACTATACACTTTCACAGCCCAAAAATAGTTCACATTTGTAAATTTGGTCCAGGGCAGTTACTTAAGCTGGTGGTCTTACAATCCATAGCCGGGGCCCCCATTAGAGGAGTACAGGGAGGTATTGCAGTCAGGGGCCCCGTGGTGGAGGGGGGCCCGTAAGATGTGAGTTTGTGGGCTGTTAAAGGGATGGGACTTAAGGGGGATTGTGTGAATGATGAGGGTGGTATTGGCATAGCAATTGGTCAATCTGTTATTCTGTTGTCGGGGTCAGTGACTCCTGATAACCAGACATCATTTTTAGTTGCAGGCCAGGCAGAACCAGAATCAGAAGGCTAATCATTCAGATATAATGCAAAATAAAAAGTAAAGCCTTCTTGCTTAGAATAAACCTTTATAACATACTAAATGTTAATATAAAGGCAAACTTCCCCTTTAATGGTTGAGTGGTGGCAAGAAATAGGCATGGGGGTTACTACAGGCAGATCATGCCAATGTATAATAATATATATATATATATATAATGATCTGCCCTGATCACAGTGCCCCCTCCTATGTCCTCCTACCCTTCCCTTATTAACTACTGTATGTGCTTAAAAATGTCGTAAATGAGAATACACAGTGTACAATGATGGAGAGCTCAACCCAATCCAATGAATAGCAATAAGACTCTTCCCTTGCTTTAGGGTCGGTAGAGCAAATGCAAAAAAATCCATGATTGTTAAATTTGTATCAAAATCGGTTTATTAAGTCCATGTCGATCAAAAACAGGGAAACGTTTGAGACCCCTCCGAGCCCTTTATCAAGCCAGGGGTCCGAAACGTTGCCCTTTTTTAATGTATATGGGCTTCATAAACCACTTTTGATCCAACTTTAACAAAAAGGTGTGCATCATGGATTTTTTTGCAAATAAGAATACACAAAGCAACCCCCAAACCCTCAATTCAAATCTTGCTTCATGAGTTCTATGCTGACAGATTGCTGAATTGCACCCGTCACACAGTGGGATTTGCACCTTCTGCCTTATTTGCAGCACCCCAGAGTAATCCAGCAAGGAACCCAGATTGTCCCAAATCATCCAAGACCAACCTGAATTAATCCAAGGTCCCAAGAATCCCCTAATTATACCAAATACTCCAGATACATCAAACTATACAAACAGCAGTGGGTGCCAAGTAATCTCACATTATACTCAGAACCTTCATAGAAATTGCAAAGAAACCTAAAGCAAGTTCTCCATCCCACCATGTCCCAACAGTAACTACAAAGAAGTCTACAACACCCAGCAATACTAAGGCACATACAGTAGTAACTCAGCCATGCCTACTAGTTTATGCCAATATATTGCAGAGAACCAACATTCACCTTCAACCAAATGTAGCTCAGTGACTTAAAAAACTCAAGCTTACCCCCAAAACCCAATGTGCCCTAAGACTCTTTTTCCACCCAGGTGTAAGGACCAGTCTATTCCAAAAAAACCCAAAATGAACCCCAGTTATACATAGAGCCACAGTAAGTCATGTCATGCAGCATGTGTACAGTGCCAGCGATCATTCAATATGATTTTATTTTATTGACACAGCAGCAGTTGGGGTTCTACATATCACAGCTAGAACCCCAGTTATGCTGGTGAAACCGAGCCTAACCCAACCAGTTCCTTGGCAAATACATTCAGTTGTGAGGGTTAAGGGCATGTAATGGGTGAAAAGGGAAGCCTGGCAGCTCATTGTATTATATTTATGAGGCACAAATGAGGGCAATATAAAATCTTAGCCATAGATTTTAATGAAAAAGCAAACACTCTATGCAATGTTACTACTCAACAGTGCCCCCAGTGGTCAGCGATGATGAAACAGGGCACAATGCTTGCCTAGCATCACCAAGCAACCTACCATTGAACTCAGCAGACTGGTACATATTTGTGCTTATCACATACCTAACAAGGGTAAGGCCTCTTTTAATTGCTTCGGCGGAAACTGAAATATGAAGAACAAGAGGAAAGAGGAATGTAAATGAATAGGAGAGAAAGATCAGAGGGGCAGGGAGGATGCACAGCGGGGTAGGACAAGTACAGGCTAAGAGGCTGTTTCCTATAGGGCTTGTTCCTACTTTGCCTTTAATAGCAATAAACAATGAGATACTGACAGAGAAGCCTACAGGGGGGTTGTACGTTATTCTTCCTAATTATGGGGGGGTAACAGACAGTGCCCTGGTCAGAATTGAACCCAAGCCCCAAGTTCCGCAAGCAGGTCTGGGTGGTTATGGGTTATTGGTGGGTTGCTGGGAGCTGACGCCTGATGCATATACTAAATATACAGAATGCTCTAGATCTTTTGTTTTCTGGATAATAGGTCTTTCCATCATTTGATTTCCATACATTAAGTCTACAGGAAAATCATGTAAACATTAAATAAACCCAATAGGCTGGTTTTGCTTCCAATAAGGATTAATTATATCTTAGTTGGGATCAAGTACAAGCTATTCTTTTAATATTACAGAGAAAAAGAAAATCATTTTTAAAAATTCAGATTATTTGGATGAAATTAAGTGTATGGGAGACAGCCTATAATTTGGAGCTTTTCTTTTCTAGAACGGGTTTCTGGAAAACGAATCCCAGACCTGTAGCAGACACAATTACTATAATTTATTTTTGTTTGTCCTTTATGTGCTCCCCATTAATTTCAGCCTCTGTTTCAGTGGAGCTTACAATCTAATACACTATAAGCTTAACTGTAGAGCTCCCACAGATATGATGAAAACCCATAAGTTTCTGGTTGAGAGAGTCTGTAACCACGGGGAACCAGAATAGAGACTATGTGGTTAATTTATCATTTTTATATCTCCTACATGAGTTTAAAGGGCAAAGAGTGATAGAAACTTACATTGTGTTGAGCTGTCTCATGCAGTTTCTTGCCATATAAAAATAAGCCCCCCCCCAGTGCACCCCCAATCCCATTATGGGACTCTAGTGGTGTGGTCTCATGTTGTTCTGCCACAGGAATAAAATAGGTATTTAATGTGCAGGTGACTTACTCAGGGAACGCAGGAGGGCTGCACTAGTTGAAACTATAACCTATGATTCTAATGGTTGTTAGTTGCCCTTTAAATAACAAATGAATGGACAATTACTGCTATACTAATGAGAAAGGCAACAAGACTCTGAATTGAGATAAAATATATGGAAACTCCAACCAGGCACTTACCCAGGGAGCTGGGAATGGAAGATCAGGATCATCTGACTCTACAAAAACATTTGCAGCAATAGATTATGTCCCAAACCAAATGATAAGAAAAGAAGCACAGGCTGGGGAAGAATAGGTTAAAAAACATCATTACTCACCCTACAATGAAGAAATATTCAGCCTAACCCTTAAACTGTTTTCTGGTTGCTAGGGCCACTGATCATAGCAACAAGAATGGAACATCAAGATCTATATTTATTTGTAGATCCATACATACTAATGGCAATCCATCCGTAAATCCACAAAAGATTTTAAGGTCAACTTGACCTTTTATTTTGTTACACATTCACTATGATCATGCTGCAAAGCTTGCAGAACCCAGTAGCGGCTTGCACACATTTACACAAGTTCCCTTGCACCAACTAATGGGGGCTGCACTGACATTTAGTTCCCAAATAATTGAAAATACTACCTGTGTGTGACAGCTTCTGTCCCTGGGGCCCCAGCTGAGGTTTTGGGGATAGTAGTGCAAGACAGCAGTGCAGGACAATAGTGCAAGACAGCAGTGCAGGATAATAGTGCAAGACAGCAGTGCAGGACAATAGTGCAAGACAGCAGTGCAGGATAATAGTGCAAGACAGCAGTGCAGGACAATAGTACAGGCTACTTACAGGCAGTGAATGGGACTCGGCCGGACAGATGTTCCCAATTGAGGAGTGGAATGACACAGACTCACTCCCTGACTCTCAGCTCCTCGCAGTCTCCTACAGGAACCAGACCTCTTGGTTTACTTTGACTTTGACGTCAGTTGTTTCCCTTGCTAACTTTGGCTAAAGGCCGTCCTTAAATGACTAAAAAAGAAAAGATAGTGTAGTGTGAGCAGCAGGAGCTCAGAGCCGGGCACTGTCTGATCCAAGGCTCCTCAACCTGTCTCTGTCCAACTGGATCTGAGCAAGAACTGCCAGGGGTCATGGGAGTTGGAACAGACAGACAGTCCCAGGCTGAGCAGTACTGGGGGTTCTGATCTATTTGGGGGGATTATGATATATATATGGGGGGATATGCTGATACAGGCTTATGGTATCTCTCTGTACAGGCTATGAAGTGCTAGACATTCCAAACAGTGACACTTAGGGGGTTATTTATTAAACCTCAATTTTTTCTGGTCAAGCTTTTTGGGGCAAAACTCAAATTTTTCGAGGAAAAAAAATGTATTATACTCTGATGGTGCAAAAAGCAAGAATCCAAAAATCCGCCATCTCAGACCTGTCAAGGTCCTGTATAAGTCAATGAGAGAGGCACCTCTCCCAAATTGATGTTATCGTGATCTTTAGTGGGTTTAGCCTGGAAATCCAACTTTTTCTTTTTCTGGGTTTTAGGGCAAAAACAGAAAAAAAAATCATACGGTTCGGGTTTTTGCTCGGTTTTTTTGAGTTTTTTTTACCAATACGATTAAATCGAGTTAATTTATTAATAAATTAAATTTCGCATTGGAGTTTGGTCAAGCTTTTTTTATTGGGTCAATGAGATAAATTTGCATTTTAGTAAATAACCCCCTAACACAATAAACTGCAGACTCATCCTGGAGTGGTCATGTGGAGCTGCTACAGTCCCTCATTTATTTCAGGTGCAAATGTAAAGGTTAAGTTCAGTTCTCCCAAAAAAAAAAGACCTCTTATCCAAGACCTTACGTAGCAGGTAGTTAAAATCCTTTTATTTTAGGCAAATCAGGGGTGTCTATGTTGCAGGTACTTCTTTCCTTTGGTTCTACCAATACCTAAGCAAAAGGCACCTTGCTCACTAGGGTGCTCAAAGGGATTAGCGGGTGCTCTGGGGTGCTGGCACTGTCTGCCGTGGCATTGGGCACTTCCTGGGCATTTATTCTTTCCCTCCATGTGACTTTGGAACCCTATGCCTCTCCTCTTGTCTGAGCTCAACAGGGGATCTTCCCAAAGTAGTCCTGGACAATCCTTGCTGGAGCTGGAAGCAGGTGTCACTAAATGGCACCTGCTTCATGCCACTTTCCAAAACAGGCACCCCCCCACCACAAGTTTCAGCTTACAAGTAGGCTGGAGTAAAACAGTTTGATGGCAGCTCATACACCAGTCAAAAACAAACGGCTAAAGGCAAAATATGCTTCCCTCTTGTCTCAGGAGCCAGTGTATCCTGGAAAGGAAAAGGGTATCGACATCAGCATAGTAAGGGTTCTTCATTGAAAGGGCAGTCGGGTTATGGAATTCTAAGAGAGGCGCTAATAAGTAGTTGCTTGTTAGGTCGGTCAAAAGATTTGGATGTCTTTCTAACAGAAAAGGCCATATAATTCTGAGTTGATCAGCAATCAATTGTCAATCAGATTTCCATTCCTGGCCCGAATAACTACACTGACAGATGGCTGCTGGAGATTGTGCTGGCCTTCCTCTAAACTTTTTTCGGAAAGGCTGAACATCGTGGACTTTTATCTTTTTTCCAGCCCCGATTACTCTATTCCTGTGGAAAAAAGGAACCAAATATATAAACAGTTGCACGAAATTCATTGCCAAAGCACTGGGTCAGACTGTTACATACTCCACATGCACGTGGACTGGGTGTTATCTTATTATATCATTTCTTTCAAAGTCTTCTATCTTCTTCAATATATCCCAGTTGTCCCATATAATATAGGTATGGGATCCCTTATCTGGAAACCTGTTATCTAGAAAGCTCTGAATTACAGAAAGGCCGCCTCCCATATACTTCATGTTATCCAAATAATCCAAATAGTTATCTGTAATAATAAAACAGTAATTATTATTACCGGCCTATTGGGTTTATTTAATGTTTACATGATTTTCTAGTAGACTTTAGGTATGAAACAGATCTGTTATCCAGAAAACACCAGGTCCCAAACATTCTGGATAACAGGTCTCATACCTGCACCCAGTTTTTGGAAATCCAGTCAATGACATTGAAAAGAATGACATGGCGATTGGCCAATCACTGATCCAGCCCCTGATGTCACCACCCGCCTCCCACATCACCCATCCCGCCCCCCACATGTCACCACCCCGCCCCCCCTGCCCGTTTTGGATCAAATGAAAAGATTGCAACCCTAGGTACAGCATTGATTCTGAATGTTGTTAATGCTGCCCATCAGAGAGGGGCTTGAACTCAAAATGTTTTGAAACCATATAGAATTTTCCAAGGGTATATAGATGATAAATATTAAAATATTTAACCTAAATATATAACCTAACTCTAAATTTCACCCTAACTGACCATCAGGCTAACCAGCTAATGAAAGCTTTTTTTTTTGATAGACCCAAAAAGACTGATGCATTGGTATTCATTCTGAAGCACTATATGAGCTTAGCTCTGTATTTGCCAAAACTTGTGCTGTTCCATCATTTAGGAGGTCTGGCATAGTGCAGAGAGACTGGCAAATTGCTAATGTGGTGCCGCTATTCAAAAAGGGATCCTGTTCTCAGCCTGGAATCTATAGGCCAGTTAGTCTGACATCCGTGGTGGGAAAGCTTTAGTAAGGGGTAATAGGTTATAAGATACTTCACTATATTGCATGTGCTAGCATCGTTTTATGAGTAACAGATCTTGCCAGACTAATTTTATTGTCTTCTATGAGGCAGTGAGCAGGATCCTTTGCTCTGGGATGGCAGTGGATGTGATCTACTTAGACTTTGCTAAAGCATTTGATACAGTGCCACACAGAAGGTTACTGGTTACACTGAGGAATACTGACCTGGAATATAATATTTGTACCTGGAAGAAGAACTGGCTAAAAGATAGACTACAAAAAGTGGTGGAAAGGGGAATAATTTCTAATTGGATCAGTGTTGTTAGAGGAGTACCATGGGGTCTGCTCTTGATCCTTTGCTTTCACTTTGTTTATTAATGACCTGGAGGTGGCCATTGAAAGTACTGTTTCTATTTGTGCAGATGAGACTAAATTGTGCAGAACTATAGGTTCCATGCAGGATGCTGCCACTTTGCACAGTGATTTGTCTAAACTGGAAAACTGGGCAGCAAACTGGAAAATGAGGTTCAATGTTGATAAATGCAGGTTATGCACTTTGGCAAAAATAATATAAATGCAAGTTATACACTAAATGGCAGTGTGTTGGGAGTTTCCTTAAATGAGAAGGATCTAGGGGTCTTTGTAGATTACACGTTGTCTAATTCTGGGCAGTGTCATTCTGTGGCTACTAAAGCAAATAAAGTTCTTTCTTGTATAAAAAAGGGCATTAACTCAAGGGATGAAACATAATTTTGCCTCTTTATAGGTCTCTATATAGGAAAGGCATGTTGCTGAAATCAGCTTGTTGAAATCCATACACTGATTTTAGTTCCTACTGTGAGCAGTAGGCTCCTTCTATATTCGCATCCAGAACTCTTGTGTTGGCTCCAGTGAGAACACACTCATCAGATTTCGGAGCAAAATGCAAAGTCTTGCGTTTCTTCGCAGAGACCAGTTGAGTGTGTGTGTGAGCTGATGCCAATACAAGGGTTTCCAGGGTCGGACTAGGGGGGCCCGGGCCCACCAGGACTAATGTCCAGGGCCCCCTCTGACCCCCCTGCCTCCCTACTATGACGCGCCGAGCACGCTTGCACGAAGGCGCTGCTCCTCAGTGAAAGGTGCCGCGTGCATGCGCGCAGCGCGGCACATAATTTTCTTCTTTCAAGTACGATCGGGACAGGGGTGGGCCCGGGTTTTTTCCCGGTATCCCGCCGGGCCAGTCCGACACTGAGGGTTTCAGTGGTGAATAAAGGAGGATACTGCATGATTTTTATGGTTTACTCACCCCAAATCTCCCCCTAACTGGCCTTCAGACTGGGCCCCCTTAGCTCATAACAAGGTTACAGATATATAGAAACATTGGGGTGTCACTCTGCTATAGTTCCAGGGGTACCCAGGGTATAAATAATCACTCACCCCAAATCTCCCCCTAACTGACCTTCAGACTGGGCCCCCTTAGCTCATAACAAGGTTACAGATATATAGAAACATTGGGGTGTCACCCTGCTATAGTTCCAGGGGTACCCAGGGTACAAATAAGCACTCACCCCAAATCTCCCCCTAACTGATCTTCAGACTGGGCCCCCTTAGCTCATAACAAGGTTACAGATATATAGAAACATTGGGGTGTCTCCCTGCTATAGTTCCAGGGGTACCCAGGGTACAAATAAGCACTCACCCCAAATCTCCCCCTAACTGATCTTCAGACTGGGCCCCCTTAGCTCATAACAAGGTTACAGATATATAGAAACATTGGGGTGTCACCCTGCTATAGTTTCAGGGGTACCCAGGGTACAAATAAACACTCACCCCAAATCTCCCCCTAACTGACCTTCAGACAAATCATTGTAAGTTTAGTTGTAAGTTTTGTTTTCAGCAGTTAATTCAGCTAATGACGGTATTGTTGCCTGATGTCTCTCAGTGTATCCCATTGTTTGGTCTCTTGCTTATACTTCTCTCTGATTTGCAACATTCCAGTTCCTGTGACACAAACAATACGTCTCTGAAGTGTTATTTATGCCATACAGCGGCGCTACAGAGAGAAGCCGGAAAAGCCATAAAGTGCACTAATTACTGTAAATGTCAGGTCTCTCTGCCGAGCGAGTTACATATTTTGAGCTGCTTTTTGTCCCCAGCTGCTGTGAAAGAATAATAGTGATTCTACCACCACTGCAACATATGAGAGGAGAGTACAATATAGAGGATATCTTGTTTCTCTGGGATCAAGTAATATGTATACACTGATAGTGAGATTTCAGAAGGATTGCAGAGGTTTTAATAAATCTAAGGGGCCACAACCAGCAGAAGGAGAAAATGAAACTTTTTAAAAGGTAAAAATCAGAAGGTGGATACTTAGAGCTCCCCAGTGACGTCTAATATCCTTATCATTTACAGTAGGGGGTACATTATCCCTTATAATACAAGAGTGATACTCAGAGTTCCCTGTATAACTCAGCCTGCAGCCTTGTGTCTTTATATGGTCACAGAACAACCCCCTCAGTGACTTCTCATATCCTTATCATTTACAGTAGGGGGTACATTATCCCCTATAATACATGAGTGATATTCAGAGTTCCCTGTATAACTCAGCCTGCAGCCTTGTGCCTTTATATGGTCACAGACCCCTCAGTGACTTCTAATATCCTTATCATTTACAGTAGGGGGTATATTATCCCTTATAATACATGAGTGATACTCAGAGTTCCCTGTATAACTCTCTGCAGCCTTGTGCCTTTATATGGTCACAGAACAACCCCTCAGTGACTTCTAATATCCTTATCATTTACAGTAGGGGGTACATTATCCCTTATAATACATGAGTGATACTCAGAGTTCCCTGTATAACTCAGCCTGCAGCCTTGTGCCTTTATATGGTCACAGAACAACCCCTCAGTGACTTCTAATATCCTTATCATTTACAGTAGGGGGTACATTATCCCTTATAATACATGAGTGATACTCAGAGTTCCCTGTATAAATCAGCCTGCAGCCTTGTGCCTTTATATGGTCACAGAACAACCCCTCAGTGACTTCTAATATCCTTATCATTTACAGTAGGGGGTACATTATCCCTTATAATACATGAGTGATACTCAGAGTTCCCTGTATAACTCAGCCTGCAGCCTTGTGCCTTTATATGGTCACAGAACAACCCCTCAGTGACTTCTAATATCCTTATCATTTACAGTAGGGGGTACATTATCCCTTATAATACATGAGTGATACTCAGAGTTCCCTGTATAACTCAGCCTGCAGCCTTGTGCCTTTATATGGTCACAGAACAACCCCTCAGTGACTTCTAATATCCTTATCATTTACAGTAGGGGGTACATTATCCCTTATAATACATGAGTGATACTCAGAGTTCCCTGTATAAATCAGCCTGCAGCCTTGTGCCTTTATATGGTCACAGAACAACCCCTCAGTGACTTCTAATATCCTTATCATTTACAGTAGGGGGTACATTATCCCTTATAATACATGAGTGATACTCAGAGTTCCCTGTATAACTCAGCCTGCAGCCTTGTGCCTTTATATGGTCACAGAACAACCCCTCAGTGACTTCTAATATCCTTATCATTTACAGTAGGGGGTACATTACCCCTTATAATACACGAGTGATTAATGTAAATATGACAATAGGCTAAATAGACATGGCACATATAATGCAGAGGTAGTTACTTTGCTGGGGTAAGGGATCCAGACCTAAACACAATAGCCAATATGTTTATCATTATCAGATAAAACTCATGTTATGGAGATTGTATGATGGAGAATAATGTATGAGGTTCGTTATGGGAAGTCAGAGACAAGGACACTTGGGCTGGAAATGCCACTGGAAAATATGTCAGATATTTGACTTTTAAAATCCCCGGCTGGGAGCCAGAAAATAGCCTGACCGAGCTTGAGAAAATAGCCACAAAGCTATAAAAACAAAACAAAAAAAATTGTGCCCATGATCTGATACTCATGGATCTGACTTAATTGAATGTGTTGTTCCCCTTTAACTTATCTTTTAGTATGATGTAGAGAGTGATATTCTGAGACAATTTGGAATTGGTTTCAATTGTTTATTTTTTGTGGTTTTTGAGTTATTTAGCTTTTTATTCACTAGATCTCCAGTTTGCATTTTTAGCAATCGGATTGCTAGGGTACAAATTCCCCTAGCAACCATGCACTGATTTGAATAAGAGACTGTAATATGAATAGGAGAGGTCTGAATCGAAAGATGAGAAATAAAAAGTAGCAATAACAATATATTTGTAGCCTTACAGATGTTTTGTTTTTTTAGATGGGGTCAGTGACCCCCATTTGAAAGCTGGAAGAGAGAGAAAGGGAAATAATTGATAAGCTATAAAAAAAATGAAGTCCAATTGAAACTTTGCTTAGACCTGTCCATTCTACAACATACTACAAGTGTTTTTTTTTAAACAGACCTTCCACTGTACATGGGAAATGGGGGGCATCGTTGTCTTGGCAGTATGGCAGCTCCGTACAATGCATTGTGTTTGTAATAAATGTTTGTAATAAACGCAATTGCTTATCAGGGGTTATAATAATAATAACACAATAATAATGCACGCTACCTTGTTATACCTGTAGAGAGGGAGGAGCTTATTATGCAAAGCACATTGTACCTTGGGGACAGAGCAGCAATAAATCCTTTCCTCTCTTCTCCTACAGTCAAGTGGATCAGAACAAAGAACAGAAAAAGAAAACAAAAGTTGCAGCCCACTAATGCAATTATTCACCTTCAATGTCCCTATTTATATCTTGGAAACATTTTTGTGAAGCTGCTGCTTTGTGTTAATCCTGGAACCGAGTTTCTTCCCATCAAACTGCAGGAAAGACATGGGCGCAAATTCACTAAGCGCCGAACGCTAGCGTTAATTCGCTAGCGTTTGGCATTTTTCGTTACTGCACAAATTCACTAACAAACGCTGGCGTAATTTCGCTAGTGTTACTTCGCACCCTTACGCCAGGCGTATTTTCGCTAACAATGTAACTATGCAAATTCACTAACTTGCGCAGTGTACTGAACGCTACCTTTTACGCTAGACTTCCTTCGCCACCTCAGACCTGGCGAAGTGCAATAGAGTAGATAGGGATTGTTTCAAGAAAAGTCAATTTTTTTTCTAAGTCCCAAAAAACGCTGGCGTGTTTTCTACATGATGGGTGATAGGCTGAAAAAGATCGAAAATATTTTTGGGGCTCCCCTCCTTCCCCCCTACATTTCCTGACTCATGGCAACTTACCTAGACAGTGGGCACATATGTAGGGCAAAATAAAATTTTTATTCGCTGATTTGAAGGTTTTCTAGGCATTTGAAGTGGTGATACGTGTTCTCTATTGAAATTTGAATTTTGCGCCGTATGCAAATGAACCATCGCTAGCGAAACTTTGCTTCGCTTGGCGAATTAACGCTAGCGCAACTTCGAAAACTTACGCTACCCCTGTGCGCAACTTCGGATTTTAGTGAAATTGCGGAGCGCTGGCGAAAATACGCCTGGCGAAGTGTGACGAAGCGCGGCGAAGTTGCGCCTGGCGCAACTTCGCATCTTAGTGAATTTGCCCCATGGAAACAGCTGATACACGTGCCAGATTCTGTTACACTCAATGTCTCTCAGGAGCCCAAATGGATCAGAGCAGCAGCAGCAGCAGCAGCACTCCATAAGTTCTACTAATGACCAATGTCCAGAACCCTGTAACCAACAGAACTCTGGGTAGAAACTAGGGATGCAACGAATCCTTCATGAAAGATTCGGCCGAATACTGAACTGAATCTGAATACTAATTTGCATATGCAATGCATATGCAAATTAGGGTCAGGAAGGGGAAAAAGTGGAAAAAGCATTTTTCCCTTGTTTTGTAACAAAACGTTATGTGAGTTTCCTTCCCACCCCTAATTTGAATATGCAAATTAGGATTCAGATTCAGTTTGGCCAGGCACAAAGATTCAGCTGAATCCTGCTGAAAAGGACGAATCCCAAACCGAACCCTGGATTCTGTACATCCCTGGTAGAAACAATGTTGGGTAGCAGAGGAACTAAACAATAGGATGAGCCTGGTTTGGCCTTTTAGGGGAGGCCAGGCTGGACCTCCAGTTAACCAGTTCCCTGTAATCGTTTCTTGTCTCTCCAAGCTTCTTGAGGGAAGGTTCCCAGTCAGGGTTAAGTCTATTTGAAGTAGGTCTTTTAATTGTCGTACTTCAGCCAATGACCAGTTAATTTACAGTTTTGAATTCAGTTAGAGACAATTGTGATAATACCATTTCTGGGTCTACTGTATTTTCGGCTGTTCCCATATCATTAGGTTGCCTCCATAATGGCAATTAAAGGCCCCCATACAAGGCCGATAAAATCTGCCGACAGACCAAGTCGGCAGTTTATTGGCCCGTGTGTGGGGCCATCCGAGGGGCTTCCGCAGTCGATATCAGGCTGAAAGTCGGGCAGATCTCGATCGGGCTGGTTAAAAAATCCCGTCAGATCGGGGCCGCATCTGTGCTTTTATTTCTGTCATCACCAAACGAGCGTCTACGTCTATGGCCACCTTTAGGGTGGGGATCCCTCCTTTGCCGCTGCAGGGTGTTATTTAACGCTTCAATCAATGCCCTGGCAAGAGTCTCCATTGTTGATTGTCGATGTCAAAGGACAAGTAGCCCCATCAGGATGACGGCCCCTTGAGTTACCGAAATGCTTAGATGTTTATATGATCAAGTAAAGGACTTTTCAAAAACACCCTGATGCCGTGAGTGCTTCCTTTCCTTACTGGACTATATATATATATATATATATATATATCTCATGTGGTGGGATAAGAGAGCTCTTGACTGTTTTACCAGAGCCTTATGGTCAATCTAGATGGCTGTTCACCTAAAGGCTCATAGCTTGTTTCTAAGGGCTACTGTTCCAGTCTCCCCAGGCCTTCACCCCTGGTACAAGTAGGGTTGCCACCTGCCTGGTATTATACTGGCCTGGCTGATAAAAATTTGGCTTGATCCCAATGTTATTGATAGGGGAAATGCATAAAAATATAGGAAGGCTGGTATTTGTTTCAAGAAAAGGTAGCAACCGTAGGTAAAAAATGAAGTCCAAAGAGGCCACCCATGTGCTCTCTCCCCTTATATAAACTAAGGACAGGAACTGATTGTTCCTCTGGGCCAATTGGAAACCCTCCCTCCCATAGGGTATAGTTGGGAATATAATATAGATGGAAGCTGGAGTTCATATACAGGTATGGGACCTGTTATCCAGAATGCTCGGGACCTGGGGTCATTTAGGGGTTTATTTATTGCATCTATTATTAATTAAAGTCCAAATGCCAAAAACTTTGAGTTATTTCTACTATAAAACCAGAATTTTTAGTGGAAAAAAAACAAAAAAAAAATTTTTTTTTTAAGATTTATTATACCCCGAGGCTGCAAAAAGTCATAATCCGAAAATCCTTCATCCCAGACCTAAGGTTGTATATAAATCAATGGCACAGGGCCCTATCCTATTTATACATTTATGTGGTCTGTGGTCTGTGCTGGAATTAACCAGAAAATCTGACTGTTTTTGACTTTTCAGACAAAAATCCGAAGAATTCGGACTTTCTGGGAAAAAGCCAGAAAACAAAATGTCGATTTGGATTTTTGCTTGATTTTATTGAGTTTTTCCCCGATCCAATTACATTTTAAATAATAAATAGGGTCAAATCATGGATTCTAGTTTGGTCTGACTTTTTTAAAGAAAATAATAAGAAAAATTCGGATTTTGATAAATAACCCCCTAAGTAAACCCAGTATGATTGCTTTGCCGCCAATAAGGATGACTTCTAACTACAATGTACTGTTTTATTATTACAGAGAAAAAGGCAATAAAAAAATGGGAATTATTACTTTAAAATGGGACACGGCCTTCCTGTAATTTGGAGCTTTATTTTACCCGTATAACTTACAAGGCAAAGTAAACCCCTTAAAAATACTTTTTCAGCATTAGCTTCCTCCTGGGACACCATGAAATAGACTGCACCCCATGCACAATACAGAAGCAGAATGACTGTAATGAGGATATTGTAGAATGGGAAATGCTGGGAAGAAATATCATATCTTTAATCATCCACGACCTGTGTTTTCTCTCACACCCACTGTTTCAATAAACTTTATTTTTTCCTTAATAAATTCTCTGTCCAGATGCCATAACTTTATGTTCTGTGTACAAACTGATTGGGAAGTCTGATGTTACCGGTTTCCTGATTATTCCGGGTGTCACAGTGATGAGGCGCAGGGAGACGCAGAGTTTATATTTGTATCACAGGATGAGTAACAGCCTGCGCCCCTGACACCATCACATGGGACAACTGGGCCTTTCACTTTCTCATACTGGGTCCGGTCTGTGGTGTGATCTGAACAAATATAGATGCACTGCTCTAGCTACAGCTGTTGTTAAACTAATCATCTCGACACTTCCTGACCAACAATTGCAGGACTTCAGGTTAATCACACTGATTATAGCCATCTTATCTACTGTCTCTATCTTGCCCTACTGTCAATATCTTGTTCTTCTGTCACCATCTTGTCCTATTGTCTCAAACGTTCCCTACTGTCTCCATCTTGCCCTAGAGTCTTCATCTTGTCCTACTATCTCCATCTTGCCCTAGAGTCTTCATCTTGTCCTACTATCTCCATCTTGCCCTAGAGTCTTCATCTTGTCCTACTGTCTCCATCTTGCCCTAGAGTCTTCATCTTGTCCTACTATCTCCATCTTGCCCTAGAGTATTCATCTTGTCCTACTGTCTCCATCTTGCCCTAGAGTCTTCATCTTGTCCTACTATCTCCATCTTGCCCTAGAGTCTTCATCTTGTCCTACTGTCTCCATCTTGCCCTAGAGTCTTCATCTTGTCCTACTATCTCCATCTTGCCCTAGAGTCTTCATCTTGTCCTACTGTCTCCATCTTGCTCTAGAGTCTTCATCTTGTCCTACTATCTCCATCTTATCCTGCTGTCTCCATCTTGCTCTACTATCTCCATCTTGCCCAACTATTTCTATTTTGTTATTCACACACATGATGGACTGTGATTGCAGCTCCATTTGTCTGATTGTGTATTTGTCAATGTGTGGCCAGGTGTCCAGAAGTCACTTAGAAACCCCTTTGTTGGGAGCCCTCTGCTTCAGAGTTTTTTTTCTGAGCTGCAAATTTCCACCAAGTGCTAACGTCTCATTCTCTAGTATATCCTTCTGGCTGGGGTCCTCCTTCTCTTGCCTATAACTAGCTGCTGCACTACCTCTGGCAGGCCCTCCTTCTCCTCGTGGCTTTGTTCTTGAGCTTCCAGTATATCCCAAGGCTCATCTAATTGCAGCTGCAAAAACAATCATTTAAATCCAAGTGGACAACACCAACCAGAACCGATGCACCACACTGACGGCGGCTTACAGGGGGAGGAGCAAGAAATCAGGGGGCTGCACTAAAACATATATATAGTGGGGGCCTTGCATTTTACAGTCAGTTTATAAAGGACTGTGCTGCAGCATGGAGAAAGTAATTTTCACTAATACATTTAATATTGCATGTTAAAATTAAAATTCTTACTTTTAAATGGTAGTGATGGTATTTAGGGCTTTGCATAGGTGAGACTGATTAAATTATCTGTTTAACCATAAATTAAAAGTCATTAAAGGGTTAAATCTGAGTTATAAAAACTCTTTACTAGGAAGAAAAATCCATTTTACAGTCATTATACACTTAATGGAAACATATAATCCTAACAAAAAGTGACCTTTTGCTTTAAACTGCAGAATATATGGTAAAATGCACGGGAAGAGCATACGCTAAAAAAGAACAGTAAAAAAAGAAATAATTCTGGAGAGAAATATGAGGCATGTGATTAATCACAGGAGAGTCGCACTGCTTATACGGTTCAAGTGTCCAGTCAGTTTTATTACTCAGCCGAGACGATTCCCATCCACAGCGGAGATCCATCATGGATCAACAGCACATGTTCCACTGCAAAAGGTTTTCTTTTTTTACATTCAGATCTGTTTTTAGGGAATGTAGGATTCCAACCCCAGAGCAGCAGGTCAAGATAAAGAATGTAGGACAAGTCAGCGAGGGCAAGTCAGTGAGAGTAGGACAATATGGAGCGAGAAAGGCAGAATGAAGTCATTTGGCCAAAATTGTGACAATTAGACAGGTTTTCAAGCTGGGCCACAACTCTTATAACAAGGTTACAGATATATAGAAACACTGAGATAACAGTCACCCTGCTATAGTTCCAGGGGTACCCAGGGTACAAATAAACCCCAAATCTCCCCCTAACTGACCTTCAGACTGGGCCCCCTTAGCTCATAACAAGGTTACAGATATATAGAAACACTGAGATAACAGTCACCCTGCTATAGTTTCAGGGACCCAGGGTATAAATAAATCCCAAATCTCCTCCTAACTGACCTTCAGACTGGGCCCCCTTAGCTTATAACAAGGTTACAGATATAGAATCATTGGGGTGTCACCCTGCTATAGTTCCAGGGGTACCCAGGGCACAAAAAAAACCTCACCCCAAATCTCCCCCTAACTGGCCTTCAGACTGGGCCCCCTTAGCTCATAACAAGGTTACAGATATATAGAAACATTGGGGTGTCACCCTGCTATAGTTCCAGGGGTACCCAGGGCACAAATAAACACTCACCCCAAATCTCCACCTAACTGACCTTCAGACTGGGCCAGGATATTGGATTAAGCAGTGTCGGACTTGCCCACTGGGATACCAGGAAAACTCCCGGTGGGCCAAGGTGTCAGTGTCACCCTGCTATAGTTCCAGGGGTACCCAGGACACAAATAATTACTCACCCCAAATCTCCCCCTAACTGACCTTCAGACTTGGCCCCCTTAGCTCATAACAAGGTTACAGATATATAGAAACATTGGGGTGTCACCCTGCTATAGTTCCAGGGGTACCCAGGGTACAAATAAACACTCACCCCAAATCTCTCCCTAACTGACCTTCAGACTGGGCCCCCTTAGCTCATAACAAGGTTACAGATATATAGAAACATTGGGGTAACAGTCACCCTGCTATAGTTCCAGGGGTACCCAGGGCACAAATAAACACTCACCCCAAATCTCCACCTAACTGACCTTCAGACTGGGCCCCCTTAGCTCATAACAAGGTTACAGATATATAGAAACATTGGGGTGTCACCCTGCTACAGTTCCAGGGGTACTCAGGACACAAAAATAAACCTCACCCATAGTTCCAGGGGTACCCAGTGCACAAATAACCACTCACCCCAAATCTCCACCTAACTGACCTTCAGACTGGGCCAGGATATTGGATTAAGCAGTGTCGGACTTGCCCACTGGGATAACAGGAAAACTCCCGGTGGGCCAAGGTGTCAGTGGGGCCTCATCCTGCTAAACCTTTGGCCTATTTCATGGCCATTCCATATTTCTATGAAAACATAGAAGCTAAATAGATGGAATACTTGATTATAGTATGTAAAGAATACAGACTAGGAGAATAGAGGTTGATTGAGGAGATGAAGAATAATAGTAGGAGAGTGGCCCCTGGTCTAAGGTTTTTGGGAGGGCCCCTGGTGTATCAGTCTGACACTGGGATTAAGGTGGGCAAAGGGTTATGAGTAGAACTGCTTTCAGAAATCATGGGACTCACATGCCTCTATTCTGCCCTCATTTCACACAAACCAATCAGGATTGACTAGGCCTCTGAATTGGACTGGACTCCTTTTTGCTTTACTCTGAAAGAACTGTACTCTGTAATAGACATACTGGACATTGTACCATATATAAGCCTTCCCTCTTCAGGGTCTAGAGCAGGAGGGCCCATACTTTACTAATGTCAGGTCTACTTTTTGTTATGTTGTCCCATTATGATCTACATCCATAAAACATTGTTAGCATTCCGTTCCATGGAAAATATTACTTAAATATTGATTTATGGGAAAATGTATATTGCTATATTTAACAAACAACTATTCCTTATGTGACCTTAACATAATAAATATCTGCACGAAAAGCATGAAACAGGAGGGAGATATAGACAAGCTTGTTGACAGGGTCTTGAGATCTACAGATCACCAGCTAAAGGTCTACTGGTAGATTCCGATCTACATTTTGGGCAGCCCTGGTCTAGAGCACGTGTAGCTTATTGTTTGCTTCTTGACCGTTAATTGTGTAATGAGTTTTGTATACAAGTCTCTGCGTACAGTATACATTGTGAGAATACACTGAAATGTTAGCAATAACTTGTCAAAGTAGAAAGGCAGCAGCGTTTAGGTAACTTTAACCAGAAATCTGTCTGTTTTATCCACAACAGGGTTTTCAAGACAGAATTAACCTGTGTAACAAAATTAACAGTAACTTACAGAGTTTGTTCATTAACCAGAACAGTTGGTTCCACTGGCAGACTGACCACACAGATCTTACAGTCCATATGTCCGGTTACATGGCCTTGGTTTTCTCCATAGATATGGGAGATATGTACCTTCCCTATAGGGTTTCCCAGACACTGTGCCACACCAAACATGAACCTTAATATGTGTCTCTCTATCTGCAGAGTATAGTGAAGAAGAAATGAAAAGGTCCAAAAGAAACAACGTAAGGAGATTTCTTTTAGGTATAACACATGCCTGCCTCTTTAATCTGCCATTTTTAAATTTTAATTTTTTTAATGGGAAATATCCTGGTGGGCCCTCCAGTCTACAGTGTCTTGTCAGACTTTATTTGGTACTTAAAGGGATCCTGTCATCGGAAAACATGTTTTTTTCAAAACACATCAGTTAATAGTGCTACTCCAGCAGAATTCTGCACTGAAATCCATTTCTCAAAAGAGCAAACAGATTTTTTTATATTCAATTTTGAAATCTGACATGGGGCTAGACATATTGTCCGTTTCCCAGCTGCCCCCAGTCATGTGACTTGTGCCTGCACTTTAGGAGAGAAATGCTTTCTGGCAGGCTGCTGTTTTTCCTTCTCAATGTAACTGAATTTGTCTTAGTGGGACATGGGTTTTTACTATTGAGTGTTGTTCTTAGATCTACCAGGCAGCTGTTATCTTGTGTTAGGGAGCGGTTATCTGGTTACCTTCCCATTGTTCTTTTGTTTGGCTGCTGGGGTGGGGGGAAAGGGAGGGGGTGATATCACTCCAACTTGCAGTACAGCAGTAAAGAGTGATTGAAGTTTATCAGAGTACAAGTCACATGACCAGGGGCAGCTGGGAAATTGACAATATGTCTAGCCCCATGTCAGATTTCAAAATCAAATATAAAAAAATCTGTTTGCTCTTTTGAGAAATGGATTTCAGTGGAGAATTCTGCTGGAGCAGCAGTATTAACTGATTAATTTTGAAAAAAATGTTTTCCCATGACAGTATCCCTTTAAATAACTTCTTTATTGATTGGAATCAGCCAGGAATCTGATCTTCCTCTGTCTCAGGTTTGTTCGATTTAGGTAAGAAAAGTAATGCATCCCACTGTTCTTCTTATTGTGTTGGTAGGAGAGGACTCTGTAAATCCATCGGTTCTGTAGGCTCCAATTATCCAGTTTGCTTGGAGAGGCAATTTACCCATAGCTGCCAGGTTTATTAAAGTGAGATCTATAAAGGTATCTTAACATTAAGGGGGTTATTTATTAAGCTTCGAATACCTGAAATCTGAAAAATTCTAATTTTTAGACCTTAAAAAAATTTTTTTTCAGGATTTATTAAAGTCCGGTGGTATGAAAACTCAGAATCCGAAAACCCGGCGTCTCAAAGCTCTCGGGGGCCCAGTCCCAGTGTCTACGCTGCTGTTAGTACCGATATCCGATGATTTTGGGGATTTTGGGCCAAAAAGTCCGAAAACCACAAAAAAAACGTGTTTTTTGCAGTAAGATCCAGAAACCTCAGACTTTTTGGGCAAAGCAAAGTTTGCCTTAACCTATTTTTTTGAATGATAAATAAGGTTCATTCAGAAATTTGGAGTTGCTCGGATTTTTATCTTAGAAATATTGAGACAAATTAGGAGCTTGATAAATAACCCCCTATGTATGATTGCTCTATACAATGAACACTGTATTATATTTTGGCCCCCAATGTCCCTGTGACCCTGGACTTCATCTCCCGGTGTCCCGGCATAACTAGTGTGTCTATAAAGACCGTTTTGATTGCTGAGCCCCATTGGAGAAAATGCTGTATAAAATATTTCCCCAAATCTCATTGCAGCCAATAGGAACCCTGGGATTAATAGGAACATATTATTCTTTTTGTCCTGATCTCAGTCAATGACCTAAACTTGATTTTTTGGCAGTCTCTGAGAATGAACTTGGCTGGATTCCTGCCCCGATCCCAGGAGTAAAGTAAGTGTTTCTAATTGATTGTCTCCATATTGATCTGTGTGTTTTGTTCTTCCAAGTGCAAATGTAAGTCCTGGAATTTCTGTCTTTGGGTCTGTCTTTGGCCTCGTGTCCCCTTTAACCCGTCTCCCTCTCTTCTTCCGGGTCCCTGAGACTGTGAGAGAGTTTAGTGATTCCCTTACTGGCAAACACCACCCCAGTGTCACCCACACACCGACCGTTATGATTGGCTGCAGCTTCAGTTTAGAGTAGGGACTGATACTTTAATATGTTGGGATAGAAAATCTGTAGGTTAACAGTGGTTAGAACTGCGCCGTACATTGAATAACTGTGTTGCCCATTGGTTTCATTGGTCAGCAGGAACATCTCAAAGTTTGTCCATAGTCTGAGATCCCATAAAACTATGGCAGTATAGGTTTTCCCTATACTAAGCACAATTCAGCAGGAACAGTCCCCTAAGTTTGCTCATAGTCTGTACAGAGAGATCCCATAAAACTATGGCAGCATAGGTATTCCCTGTACTAAGCACAATTCAGCAGGAACAGTCCCTAAGTTTGCTCATAGTCTGTACAGAGAGATACCATAAAACTATGGCAGCATAGGTATTCCCTGTACTAAGCACAATTCAGCAGGAACAGTCCATAAGTTTGCTCATAGTCTGTACAGAGAGATCCCATAAAACTATGGCAGCATAGGAATTCCCCTGTACTAAGCACAATTCAGCAGGAACAGCCCCTAAGTTTGCTCATAGTCTGTACAGAGAGATCCCATAAAACTATGGCAGCATAGGTATTCCCTGTACTAAGCACAATTCAGCAGGAACAGTCCCCTAAGTTTGCTCATAGTCTGTACAGAGAGATCCCATAAAACTATGGCAGCATAGGTATTCCCTGTACTAAGCACAATTCAGCAGGAACAGCCCCCTAAGTTTGCTCATAGTCTGTACAGAGAGATCCCATAAAACTATGACAGCATAGGTATTCCCTGTACTAGCACAATTCAGCAGGAACAGCCCCTAAGTTTGCTCATAGTCTGTACAGAGAGATCCCATAAAACTATAGCAGTATAGGTATTCCCTGTACTAAGCACAATTCAGCAGGAACAGCCCCCTAAGTTTGCTCATAGTCTGTACAGAGAGATCCCATAAAACTATGGCAGCATAGGTATTCCCTGTACTAAGCACAATTCAGCAGGAACAGCCCCTAAGTTTGCTCATAGTCTGTACAGAGAGATCCCATAAAGCTATGGCAGCATAGGTATTCCCCTGTACTAAGCACAATTCAGCAGGAACAGTCCCTAAGTTTGCTCATAGTCTGTACAGAGAGATCCCATAAAACTATAGCAGTATAGGTATTCCCCTGTACTAAGCACAATTCAGCAGGAACAGTCCCTAAGTTTGCTCATAGTCTGTACAGAGAGATCCCATAAAACTATAGCAGTATAGGTATTCCCCTGTACTAAGCACAATTCAGCAGGAACAGCAGTGTCCCTTCAGAACCAGCACTTTAACTTATTGCAGAACAGAAGGATTGGACCCAAATGGCTGTATATTCTAAGGTTACAGTGATATCTGCAGTGAATTATGACAGAGGATAAATAATCTCTTGGCTAAATCTCTGTGATAACAGAACACAGCTTTTTAAAACAAAACCCTGACAGCTGGGCTCTAACAAAACTAGAATAAATAGACATTTTTCCCAGAGAGGCTGCAGTTTCTGGAGCGCTCGGTGCAGTTTGCAGAAGGAAATATTTTTTTGGCCAAATCATTTGTAGAAGGTCCATCATCAGTCAGTTCTTTGATTTGTAATTTCCTCGCTGATTACTTCCTGGCCCGGCTCTTTTCCCCGTGTATCCCATGTATGGTAACAGCACAGCCATGAATTATTTCTTATTCCTGATCTTCTCTTACTGCGAGGGGACGGCAAATAAATACAATCCCCCTTGTCCTGGAATGAAACAGAATTCACTTCTTTAATCCTCCCCATATCTCTGGATTACTGGGATTTAAGCAACTATTGGAAAGAGAACATTGTGACAAGTGTCCCAAATGATAGCCAATCAGAATCAGAAAGGTCACATGTTTTAACCAATCATAATATTAGATCATTCATTGGGTAAAACTGCAGCTGACCAGAGTATTAGACCAAACTGGACAGTATTTTATTATCCTGTACAGTAAGAATGAATATGATCAATGTCATTTTCAGACAATCCTACTTGTAACTAATTACATAATACATATTTGTAGCCTAAAAGCGCATTGAATTATTCATATAGTAAAAAGGATCTTCCATAACTATAAAGGATGGGGGGGGTTCTTAAATGAGAACTAAAGCCTAACTAAAGAAGTAGGTAGAAATGTTGTACATGATGGTTTGTGCTTCTGTACCAGCCCAAGGCAACCACAGCCCTTTAGCAGTAAATATCTGTGTCTCCAAAGATGCCCCAGTAGCTCCCCATCTTCTTTTCTGCTGATTCACTGCACATGCTCTGTGCTGCTGTCACTTACTGAGCTTAGGGAGCCACTCACAATATACAGTACACATAGAATAGAAATGTCACAATATAAGGCTGATTAGTAATTAATACACATAATTACTACATGGCAGCACAGAAACCAGTGCAATTAGCATCAGAATTGAATAATCAGCAAACCTGTAGCATCAGCTTATATTACAGCCAGGGAAGCTCATTTTCTGCTGGATAATTAGTGACGAGCCCTAAGCTTAGCTTCTCAACAGCCAATCAGAGCCCACTGAGCATGTGAGTGTCACAGACACTTTCCAAGATGGTGACCCCCTGTGACAAGTTTGAAGTCCTGGATCATTGCTGCTATTGACAAGCTCAAACTTTAGCCTCGTGCAATAACTTCACTATATAAAACATGACATTTTTAGCTATATTCATTTTTAGGGTTTAGTTCTCCTTTAAGACCCCTTTGCTAGCAGCCCAAGGGTAATTAATATGCATATGCCATGTCCAATGAAATGCCCCTCTGCATAATACTCCCTCCCTCAATAAGGTAGAGCTAAGAGCACACTTTGCCAGGCCCGTGGATTGGCTCCTGTAAGTGGTCTGGCCAGGGTCGCATTAGAAATCACGGGGCCCAGAATGACAAACATTTTCTGGCCCCCACACCACAGTAAAAAAGTGACACAAACATGGGCACTAAAAAAAGAAATGCTAAAACCCATTGGAAGCCAGGGACCCCCTACAAGTTAAAAAAAACACGGTGGTGAGATCCCCCCAGTAAAAGTTTAAAAACTTCACTGGTGGCCAGGATCCCCCCTACAAGTTAAAAAAACCCTTTAGTGGACACGCTCCCCCTTACAAGGCTTCGTTCGTGGCTTTGGTGTCTGGTTTTGGATCTTCAGCGATCTCCACATTTTTAAAGGACCAGTAACATCAAATTTTTTTTAAAAAAAAAATATTAGTAGACAATGAAAAAAAACAACACAAACAGTGATCCGGTGATCCATCATGCGGTGCTCAATTTCTCCTCCCTGCCTTCCTTATAGGAGATAGCCAGGGAGGAGAAATCGAGCACCGAGTGATGGATCATTGCCCTGTCGCCTTTTCTGAAGAGGAGCGCAAGTGGAGATTCAGTAAGTTATTTCTTAATAAAGATTTAGCAATTTCAAAGTTTAATTTGTCTTTGTGTTTTTCTTTCGTTGTATACTAACGAATTTTAAAAAAAATAATTGATGTTACTGGTCCTTTAAGGCCCCCTTTTAAACTGAAATTCCGGGACGACTGATGGCGGCCCTGGGTCTGATATGTTCTTGATACTCTCGATTACTTACCTCTTATATTTTCACCTCTTTCTGTCAGTACAATATCCCAAAGGAACAGAAATCACTATACACTAGAGTTTCTCATTGGAGACGTCACCCGCATATTTAATTAACCCTCAGAGAAAGACACAAGGAGTTTCCTTTACTAAGAAGGGGCAATGTGCAAAGTGCAACAGTCAGGGCTGTCAGGCTTTTAATGAGCTTGTTGTATCTCTATAGAGCTGCATGTTACTGGGACGTATATTGAATAAGGCAGGAGATTCGCACATATGCAACCCATAGCAACCAATGAGATAATTGCTTTTAAACAGGTGACCAGTGATTGAATTTCAAGTGGTCTTGATTTTTTCTGTTTTATAGTCTTTGAAAGATTTGCCTACTTCTTCCGATTCCTTCTGGCTTTCAAATGAGGGTCACTGACCCCATCTAAAAACAAACGCTCTGTTAAGGCCCCCATACACAGGCCGATAAAATCTGGCGACAGACCGAGTCGGCAGCTTATTTTCACAATAAAGCAGCACGCACTCCTGCGACCATAGCCATGACAGACCGAGTCGGCAGCTTATTGGCCCATGTGTGGGGCCATCCGACGGGGTTCCCCGATCAATAGCAATATTTGGCCCAAAAGTCGTCCAGATCTCGATTGGGCAGGTTAAAAAATCCCGTTGCATCTGTGCGACATCGCCAAACGAGTGGATCTCTACGTCTATGGCCACCTTAAGGCTACAAATGTATTGTTATTACTACTTTTTATTACTCATTGTTCTGTTCAGGCCTCTCCTAATCATATTACTGTCTTTTATTCAAATCAATGCATGGTTGCTAGGGGAATTTGGACCCTAGCAACCAGATTGCTGAAATTGCAAACTGCTGAAAAAAAAGCTTAATAACGCAAAAACCACAAATAATAAAAAATTAAAACTAAATACAAAATTTCTCAGAATATCACTCTCTACATCATACTAACAGTTAAATTAAAGGTGAGCAACTCCTTTAAGTAACCCATAGTCACAAGTGGACCCCAAGGCAATAATTAACAGCCATTAAAAGCACGGGGGGGGGGGGTTATTCTGTTCTGTGAGATTGGGCACAGTTCCAGGGGAGTGCGGGGGCAGTTTCATTGTGTTTAGACTTCACATTGATCCTTCTTTTCATGCGAGGTCCCCTCTCCGTTCCCAAACTGCTCCCGAGGATCTGCTGGTGGGACAGGTCTCCTATAACATAAACCAGAGCAGCGACGGCTCCCAAATCCATGCGGAAGCTGCATAAACTCTGCAGAAATGTAAATGGGAGAAACACGCACAGTTGTAGTGACTGATTCCAACAGAAGTCGCCTGCAGGAATATGTCTGCTGTAAAGAAATAAGTCACCCATAAATCTGCTTGTCCCAATACTGTCTGGCTTTTGACCTTCAAACTTCACTGAGACTTATGTAGAGTTGCAAATGATTTCCAGACTGCTAAGGCCAAAGGACATTACTCCATTCTCATTCTCCTGGACTTATCTTCTGATTTTCATACTGTTGACCTTTCAGTTCTAATGCAAATTCTCCATTCACTTGGTATCCAGGATCAAGCTGCAGCCTGGCTCTCTTCTTAACTGTCTGACTTACTTTTGCAAATACTCTCCTCCTGTTCATCTTAATGTGGGGGTCCCTCAGGGTTCTGTATTTGTACCTCTGTTAATCTCCTTGTACAGTCTCTCTCTAGGGGACCTGATATCTTCATTTGTCCTTAAATATCACCTTTATGCTGATGACATTCAGATATATTGAGACACCCCCTCACTAACCACTGAGGTTCAAACCCAGATCACACACTGCCTCCTAGCTATCTCCTCCTGGATGAACCAACACCATCTCAAGTACAACTTGGCTAAATCTGAACTCATGATCTTCCCACCCAAACCTAGCCCTTCTCTTCCTTTCACCATTACTATTGATGGCATGACCATCACCACTATTCATTCAGAACGCGGCCTAGGGGGTCATCTTTGACCAGTCTCTCAACTTCTCTACCATCACCTGCTGCTTCTTCCTCCGCAATATAGCCCAGATACTCCCCTTTCTTTCACAAATAACAGCCAAGACACAAATCCATGCCCTTATCTTATCCTGATTAGACTATTACAATCTCCTACTAACTGGTCTTCTGGACTCCCATCTCTTTCTCTAAAATTCTGCTACCAGGATCCTCCCACTCTCCCTTAAGAGGGAACCTGTTCAACCCCAACTAAAACCCTTAGCATGGCTGCCTTTTAAGTATATGATATAAAATCCATCTACTAACATTCACAGCCCTTCACTACATTTCTTCACTTGTTCTTCTCCCCACTCTTCTCTTTTCACACCATCCACACCCACTGCCACATCTAATCTTACATCTCTCTATCTTTCTTCTTCTTACCTCTGGAATTCCATTAGTCTAGTTTACATTGTGCACATTTTCCACTCCAATTTAAACCTGTATTTTATCCATGCACTTAGACTGTAAGCTCTTTGGGGCAGGAACCTTCCTACAGTATCTCTTACCACATGGCACTTAAGCTCTGTGTCCTTATATAAACTCTTTGTACTGTACACATACCGCAAATTAAAAAAAAAAAAACAGGCATATAGGGCCAAGGTCTTATGCATTTCGGGTGATTCAACTCTTGTTAACAGTCGAAACACATAAGGCTTTGGCCCCACTGTTTTTTTAATGTGGAGCCAATGAAGATACACTTGGAGTTGCCTTCACAAATGAAGGGTCTCTGCACAACTCCTTGGTGATACCTGTGATTTTCATATTGATTCTTTGTCTGTTCACTAATATCCAATAAATGCTCTTCTTTGGATTTTATCCCATATGAAAAACTGTATGAATGTTTTCTAATTTCAGCTCCTGACATTTTCCTGCCCAAACCTGTGGTTAACATTCTATCCAATGGGAAGCTTCTTTCAGCTGTTAGAACAGTCTACTGAAAAGTCAGTGGAGGAAACTTGTGTAGAAACATTTACACAAGGGTCTTTGCAATCGGACTGGAGTGGGGAGTTGTGTTAGATACAGAGGGGCCAATATAATCAAATCAGATAGAATGTTACCCCTATGCGCCCCTATACTCAGGTGCTACAGGCTCATGAAAGAGGTGCAGAGGCTAAAGCCAATGTGCTGCCTTTGCTTAGGTTTCCAGTTATTCTGGTTTAGACACAACACAGATGTGAGTCTCAATACAAACATTCCGTATGGAAGCCGCAGATTAGAAACTCTTTGCTTGGATGATAAATCGGTTGCCGTTGAGTTAAATGTAGTTCTGGGGACACTCATATCTACTAATCGCTCCACAATAATTCAATATTAATGGGCTTGAGTCGCTCATTAAACACAGTATTATAAAGATGTCTGTTGTACCTGCCCAGGTGTATCTACTCATTAAATCCAATGGATAGTATATCTAGTAAGCCTATGACTAAGGGAGATAATCCCCAAACACGTTAGGTGTTTTACCAGCACTAATACAATAAAGCCTTTTTCCAGAAGTGCCGTCTAATACATTGATTTTGCCATATGTAGTACAGTACTTGCACCCCAACTCCCTCCTGCGTTTCCACTGCACCCATCCCAACTCTTCTGATGAAGGTGCCCAACTGTGGATATTTGTGCTGGGGAACCCTGAGCTACTCCATCCTGCACCTTCCCACAATGGGTTGTGTCAATAGTTGTAATGTGCACCCAGTAGTATAACTAGATGTTACTGGGCTCCAGAGCAAATTCAAGTTTGGGCCCCAAAACATTCCTAAATTGACCTGTTCTACCCACAAATATTGAAGTTGCCCAGTAATTATGGCCTTAAAGGGCCCCATGTACTCCTGCCCCTCCTACCACCGTAGGGTCTGCGTCCTCTGCAAGATTCATTCCAAATGCAATTCTCCCGGAATTATGAGAAAACATGTCTGTGGGCACTTGCTATTACTGTGAGAATTTATCACCCACTAGTCAAAGTTTTTTTTTTAAGAATTTTAGCACCTGATTTATTTTTTCACATTCTTCATAAATTTGCCTTAAGCCTACAATAAAAAAAAATTCACATCTTTGAACTGGCAAAAAAAAAAAAAAAAATTTGGTTAAAAAAAATTGATGTTGGAATTTGAACAATATGGACAAGATTTGATTTCTTAATAATCATTCGCCACTGGCCACTGGGATTCATTTATTTTTTAAATCTAGAATTAAAAATAGAGTTTTTTATAGAGTACCTCCCTTATAAAGGAACAAAGGTGGGTCTGTGAAGAGTTTACCGACTTCTCTATGAATATTCTAAAGTTTTAGGGTCTTGATTCCTGAAGATGGTACAAATGGTTTCTTTTTATCATTAAATTCGCTAGCCATTCAGTAGACCTGATATTTTTCATTTATTTCCTTCCCCCTGTTCCAGTTCATTAAAATCACAGCCACATCATTTTTGAATACGGGGAAGACCCTTGGATGCCCCAGGGGGCTACTGACTTGTGGGAAGCAGAAGAGATTTACGATCACATGGCTTGTAGTAAATAGTTGTAGTCAGACCCATATCTACTAAACTGCTTTACATACAGATTTAGGCTAAATCATGATAGAAAAAGTCATTACTGCCCCACCCACAACAGATATTAATAACATAATGGTGAAGAAATGGTGTATATCAGAGCCTATTGGTACAAAATATATCATAGGCCATGTTTGTGCCCATAGCCGTCCCACAGGAAAAAATAAATCTTTCTTGAATGTTAGTTGGGGTTAAATGTCAGAGGAATTCTGCCTGTGCTGTTCCCTAGTGACTCCTCTGCTGTCACAGATAAAGCTACTGTGCACATTTCAGCAGGAACCACCCACCTTAACTTTCTATAGTAATAATAAATGGTCGAGTTTAAAGGGGTGGTTCAACTTTAAGTTAACTTTTAGTATGTCATAGTATGGTCAAGGCAAACATTTTTTTTCAATTGGACATCAATATTTAGTTTTTTATAGTTTTTTTAATATTTGCCCTTTTCTTCTGACTCTTTCCAGCTTTCAAATGGGGGTCACTGACCCCATCTAAAAACAAATGCTCTGAAGGACTACTAAATGATTGTTATTGCTACTTTTTTTTAATTATCTTTCTATGCTTGCCTCTCCTATTCATTTTCCAGGCTCTTATGCAAATCAGTGCATGGTTGCTAGGGTAATTTGGACCCAAGCAACCAGATGGCTGAAATTGCAAACTGGAGAGCTGCTGAATAAAAAGCTAAATAACTCAAAAAACATAAATAATTAACGATGAAAACATTGTCTCAGAATCTCTACATCATACTAAAAAGTTAATTTAAAGGTAAACAACCTCTTTAAAGGGAAACCCTGGCAAATCAATACTATGAGGATTACATCTGTTACATAATTCTACATGTAGCCCTTATTGTTCCCTTAACGAGGCCAATATCTATATTTATAGTCTGTCTTTGGAATATTCTCACAAAAAAATTGCGTTTCCTGGTTGTTACACTTGCGATTTCACAGATGAGCGAACGCAGAACATATTAATCTTCCCCTTGGATCCCAACCAACGTCGCCTTCCTGTGTCAGAAAGAAATTACTATTTTACAGCCAAATAAAACAGCCGACAGTTTATTGTTTCTTTATCAAAAAATAGCAGGAACAGTAGAAATGACACAATTTGGCGAGGACACGCCAACGTCGAGGAGCGGTAGGTTGAGGCCACTTTTGGGGATTTGTGGCCCTTAAATACAATAGCTGGAGGGCCACAGGCTGCAAATGTTAAAGACCCAGAGCAAAACTCTACTTGGACCCATCCTAAATCTACCCCTGGTCTACATGCAGGCCTTCACCAAAGCCTTTAGTCCAGTGTATCATAGGGTTTCTGTACAATCTCCCCAGGGAGGGGGCTAGAGACATTTCTGCAGATGGAGGGGATCATCTGGGGTTAATATGAGATCACGTTCCCTGAGATGAAACATTTTCTAGTTCATAGAGATGAAGGAATGACACAAGGGGGTCAGATCCAGGAATACAATTAGATTCATTTCTTTATCCTCCTGCTCTGCACAAGGGCCCGAAATGTGTGGCCATGAAACCTTATCCATGAAGGTGCAAGGATTTTTATTATTATTATTATTATTATTATTATGGAATAATGGGTGGAGCTTTGACTGGCTCATGGAGGCTGGGGCACATGAAAAGTGTGGCCTTAAATGTCCCAATTTTTAAATGAGGGGCAGTGTGCTGGATGTAGCAAGGAAGCAATACAGCTGTCGTATCTAGCGATGGGCGAATTTATTCGCCAGGTGAGAATTTGCAGCGAATTTGCCTGTTTCAACGCCTGAAAATAAATTTGCAAATTTGCCGAAAAAATTTGCCCATTTTGATGCCAGCAAATCGCCATTTCGCGAATTTTTTGCCAGTTTCATGGGACAAATTCGCCCATCACTATAGTATCACACTAATATTACAGGTGAAGCAGTTTACTTGCCCTTTAAGGGCAGGGGCACGCGGGCAGATTTTGGTAATACATTAAGAGAATCAGGAGGTTGAATGAGCAGAGGAGTTATAATAGTTTGGAAAGTGGGCCCTAAACCTAAGGTTTTCTGGTGGCCCCTGGCATCCCAGTGCGACACTGTATATAATAATTTGTTCAAGCTTTAACCTTTAGAAAAAACCCAGCTTGCACTGACTTAGGGCAGGGGCACGCGGGCAGATTCACCTGGCGACTAATCGCCTCTTCTTTGGGTGACAATCTCCCCGAACTGCCTTTGCGTGTCTTCCCATCCGCTTAAATGAGAAAACTCCAGCACAATGGCACTTGCTGCGAATCGATTTCCGAAGTCGCCTGAAGTTGCCTCACAAGACAACTTTGAGCGACTTCGGAAATCGAAGTGCTGCGAGTGCATTGCCGCAGGCGATTTTTCATTTTAGCAGGAGGAAGGCAGTTTGGGGAGATTGTCACCCCCAAAGAAGAAGCGATTAGTTGCCAGGCGACTAAATCTCCCCGAATCTGCCCACGTGCCCCTGCCCTAAGTCAGTGCAAGCTGGGTTTTTTCTAAAGGTTAAAGCTTGAACAAAATATTATATACAGTGTGGGACTGGGATACCAGGGGCCACCAGAAAACCTTAGGTTTAGGGCCCACTTTTAATGTATTTTCTCTACATACTATACTCTTATTATTCCATTATTAAGCCTCTTTGTTTCCATAAAGACACACACTTATGTGTTAGTACAGTTTTGCTAATGAAGGTGAGTAGCCCTTTAAGATGCAAGTCACAGTTTTTCCAAGAGACCTGCTTATCTTAAATTGTTACAATTGTTTCTTGGCTTATCTTAAATTGTTACAAAAGTATCTAATCTGGGCTCTCTGCCAAAAGCCAATTAACGGGGTTGTTCATCTTAAACAACTTGTTGGTTTCAGATAGATCACCAGAAATAACGACTTTTTCTAATTACTTTCCATTTTCCATGTTTCACCGTTTTCCTAATATTGAAGTCTCATTTTTCACCTTCTAAAGCAGCTCTGGGAGGGGGGGTCGCCGACCCTGTAAACTGTTGTAAACCAATACATTTAGTTGATCCATTTCTTATCTTTGTCCCTGCTGAGCAGAATCTCTGGGTTTCATTACAGGCAGCTGTTAGAATTGATACAATAGTTACTAATACTCCAGAGATGCTGCTGAGAAATGGATCAACTACCGTAAATGTTGTAAAATTGTAACAGTTCAGAGTCTGCACCTGAATTACTGAGCTGTCAGACTCACACACCAGAGACAGGAATATTCAACATTACACTTATATTTTTAAAAAACAGTAAAAAATAAATAATGGAAAGTAATTGAAAAAAGTCTTTATTTCTGGAGAACAATCTGAAAACGACTGAACTGAAAAAAAAGTGCTTAGAAGGTGAACAACCCCCCTTAGAGTTAGAAACTTTGTATATTTTTCTGGCTGTTCAGTGCAGGAGATCAAAGAGAAAGTAGGGACATTTCAGTAACAATCGGGGACTGTGGGTTGAGCTGTCAAAATCGCGACTGTCCCGCAAAAAACAGGACAATTGGGAGGTATGGAAGAGGCCACCTGGACCCACCGGGAGTTCCTGATTATCTATGCTATATATATATATATATATATGTATATTTTAGAACCTAATTTGAAGAATAAGGCACATTCGCTGTGTTAACTTGTGTTAACAGCAGTGCCCATAAGCATCTCTCCCAACGACTGTATTCAAAGCTTCAACTATTGGTATTCGAGTTGCTGAGATGTTACTTGCTATAGCCTGTTTGTGGGCACCAGTTGACCAGTGGGGTACACGTCACCCGCACATTATCAGAAAGTTACTCAATATTCTACACGACCGAAAGCAAATAATACTAATACTGTGTGCCATGCCAAGGGCTTCCAGGGAGATAGGGGGAGTTCCCTTATATATATATATATATATATATAGATATATATATATATTACACAAGAGTCATAGAGTCATGAATACTTGACTTTAAAGGACCAGTAACATCAAAAAATTTCATTGTTTTAAAGTAATAAAAATATAATGCAGTGTTGCCCTGCACTGGTGAAACTGGTGTGTTTGCTTCAGAAACACTACTATAGTTTATATAAACAAGCTGCTGTGTAGCCATGGGGGCAGCCATTCAAGCACAGGATACACAGTAGATAACAGATAAGTACTACTATAGTTTATATAAACAAGCTGCTGTGTAGCCATGGGGGCAGCCATTCAAGCACAGGATATACAGTAGATAACAGATAAGTACTACTATAGTTCATATAAACAAGCTGCTGTGTAGCCATGGGGGCAGCCATTCAAGCACAGGATACACAGTAGATAACAGATAAGTACTACTATAGTTTATATAAACAAGCTGCTGTGTAGCCATGGGGGCAGCCATTCAAGCACAGGATATACAGTAGATAACAGATAAGTACTACTATAGTTCATATAAACAAGCTGCTGTGTAGCCATGGGGGCAGCCATTCAAGCACAGGATACACAGTAGATAACAGATAAGTACTACTATAGTTTATATAAACAAGCTGCTGTGTAGCCATGGGGGCAGCCATTCAAGCACAGGGTACACAGTAGATAACAGATAAGTACTACTATAGTTTATATAAATAAGCTGCTGTGTAGCTATGGGGGCAGCCATTCAAAGGAGAAAAGGCTCAGGTTACACCTGAGCCTTTCCTGAAGCAAACACATCAGTTTTACCAGCACAGGGCAACAGAACATCATATTTTCATTACTTTAAAACACTTTCCTTTTTTGGTGTTACTTTTCCTTTAAGTCTCATGTGCTTATATGGTCATAGAACTCCATAGGTAACTTATAATATCCTTATATTTTACAACAGGGGCTAGAAAAGAATACAATTCTGCAGGGTCAGACAGTTCCTGCAGGACACTGGAAAAAAACCCAGGGAGCCCCCGGCCTTCATGGGACCCCAGCTGATCCAGACCTGCTCCTCATGGCACTACGGGTCTCCCCCACTGCTCCCTCTCACCTAATCACTTCCACAAGTTGAGGAAAGAGTTAAACATGTGGCATGTTGCAATGGTGGCAGCAGCAGTGGGGGGCAGATGTCGGGAGAGGGGGGCCCTTGATATTGCAAGGGGGGCTCTTGTGGTTGCAGCCCCTGTTGGCCCCAACACCCTCATTTTGCATCAGAATTGATTAATAATCAGCTTCTATGAGAGATGGGATGAATTTTCAACAACCCCTAAGTTTAGCTTCTCAGCAGCAGCCCAGAGCCCACTGAGCATGTGCAGAGCCACTGACTCACAAGAGAGGCCTAACAAGATCCAAGATGGGGAGCTGCTGGAGGAAACTTTGAATTTCTGTATCATTACAGTTATAGGGCTGCTGAACCTCCTCTGGGCTGGTACAGTAAGTTCAGTACATAAAATAAAGCATTTCTAACATTACTTCTCCTTTAATATTCAGCCATACAACACACACACAGGAACCCTAACCTCTGAGTCCCCGGCCCGTCCATTTAGTTAGGAAGTCAGAATCATCACTGGCGGATTTCCCATAATGTAACAGAGGATTTGATATCAAGTTACGGAGCCAAATAAGGTCCCGTTTCCTGAATCCCATCCAACTAAATGAATCCGTCTGTCTCCGCGTCCGTCATGTTAAGTGCCAGTAGAACAGGACTCGGGGCCACCGGGCGCTAACTCAACCCTCATAGATAGAAAATAAGAATGCGGATGTTATTTTCTTTGTGACTAAAGGGGAAATAATGAAATATTTGTTAAATCCCGTCACTTCATTATTTCCAAGCGATCTTAAAGGGCAACTAAATGCTGAATAGAAATGACTGTAATTCAAAGCAGCCTCTTGTACCTACTCCCTGCGACTGTACAGATGCAGATAAGATCATGATGTTTCACGTTGGGAGGGAGAATTTTCTTTTGCACCTCTAACTTCCTGGTGAGCCTGAGCACTGGCTATGTGGGAGGGGCCTATAACAAGTATCTGTAAGGAGTTGGTTTTACCTTCAGTACCATATGAAATTCTAATACAAATGATTCCGGGTAGAAAAATAAGCAACTGTCATAGATGCTGAAAAATATGTGTTTTTTTTTAAAAGGGGTGGTTCACCTTTAAGTTAACTTTTAGTATGTTATAGATTGGCCAACTTTTCAATTGCCCTTCATTTTTTCTTTTTATAGTTTTTGAAATATTTGCCTTCTTTTTCTGACTCTTTCCAGCTTTCAAATGGGAGGGCCGATGACCCCATCTAAAAAACAAATGCTCTGTAAGGCTACAAATGTATTGTTATTGCTACTTTTTATTACTCCTATTCATATTCCAGTCTCTTATTCAAATCAGTGCATGGTTGCTAGGGGAATTTGGACCCTAACAACCAGATGGCTGAAATTGCAAACTGGAGAGCTGCTGAATAAAAAGCTAAATAACTCAAAAACCACAAATAATAAAAAATGAAAACCAATTGCAAAATGTCTCAGAATATCCCTCTCTACATCTAATTTAAAGGTGAACAACCCCTTTAAGGGAAAGTTTGTCTTTAATTGAACTGTCAGTATGTTATAGAAGGGCCTATTCTAAGCAACTTGGCAGTTGGCCTTTGTTATTTATTTTGCCTAGTGTTTGAATTATAGGCCTTCCTGTTCTGGCTCATTCTAGCCAGTAGCTGAAAATTCTGTTGGCAGAGGTCACCGACCCCAGCAACCAATAACATATTGACTGTAAGGCATCAGTGTTATTCTTATTCTTATTTCGTTACTTATTGGTTCTTTTCAGGCCCTCTCCTGTTCGCCTTCCATTCTGATTTTAAAACTGCTCCCTGGTTGCTATGGTAGTGAACTGCTAGCAACCAGATAACAGCTGGACAGAACAAAAAATGAAAAAAAATTGACTTATTGCAAATTATCTGCACCATGCTAAGGATTCATTTGAAGGTGAGAACCCCCCTTAAACCAGCAATTTTATATATAACTGGGGACGTCCTGTTCCTCATTGAAAATCATTTTCCTTGTATCATCAAATCTGCCGTCATTGGTCCAATCATATTGATGGGTCTGTTTCCCCTTTAATCCATAACCACTGATTCCAGATCATTTTGTCCCATTGGGAATCTTGGTGTTGAGTAGAACCATTGACTTGCTCGGAGTCTCGGCTCCATGAGAAATGTCCCTTTCAAACAAAGCGGCGTCTGACTGGCCTTTCAGGGAGAGATATCGCACCCCGATATTGTGCCAGTCTGTCATGTCCTCAATCTTTACAGGGCCGGGGTAGTGCTGCTCTCTATTCAGCTCACCTGGGTAAATAGAAAGATATTTTCACTTGCAAGGAATGCCCCCAAACAATACCAGGCATGCGTTTTATTAATGTCTATCATATTTAGTTTATTCTGCATAAGGTTTCATATATTCCTATCATCTAACAATACCATGTTTGAGCTGCAATACTGCCTCCCATAGTATCATCCATAGAGTCTAAAGGAAGAGCGCCCCTCTATGGGAACATTATTAGGAATGTATGACAGGCATGTGGGTGCAGGGACAGTTTTAGGGTGCGCAATGGTCCGTAGCATCACTGGGGTCACGTCGATCAACTAAAGCTCAGGGAATTCATGTCAAGATGGAGAAACCATCCCTGAACAGAGGCGGGGGCCTTCGACACCACCTATCTGCTACATACAATCCTGATCTAACATCTGTACCCCTGCGGATTCAGAACACTTCACACTTCCATTCATGTAACTCTCACAAGTAACACCTGTATCTAGGAGTGGCATGACACATTGGATAATCCTATCACAACTACACAGAATCAACACCTCTGTGAGTTTCTTCAGATGTCACCTCTTTGAAGAGTTACAATGTGCCATTGTAAATGGATTAGTGGAAGAGTATATATGCCGAGAACTTCCCACACCAGTCAGTTGTACTGAAGAAGCTGCTCGGATGAGTAGTGAAACGTCTTCATTGATTACTCAGCAAGTCCAGTTGTTTTTAGATTGACCTATACTAGATATACCATGACCTGGATGAATGAAAATCTTCAAAGTCAATGGCCTATGTACCTCCCTGTGCCTGTCCCTTAGTTATACAGCACTCCCGGCTACAGACAGCACTCTATTCATGTAGTGTGGGTCCAGAAACAAAGTGCAAAAAACATGGCAGATTGTGCCTAGTCCTTGCACTTTGGTCTGTGTGTGCCAGATAAGTAAATTATCCCAGTGTTGGACTGGCAAGCAGGTCCCATGAAGGCCGGGGCCCACCAGGTTTTATCCCAGTGCCCTGAAAGTCCAACCCAGGCCAGCTGTAGTGCCCAGATCCAGGCCCACACCTCCACCCGACCCAGACCCTCCTCTCTCCTCACTCAGACCCTCCTCTCTCCACACCCAAATCCTCTATTTTGATGCAAAAGGTGCAAGGGAACCTTGTTACTTAACACCTGCCTTGACCCAACATTATGTAAAGGGTTCCTGTTATTTATAATAACACCCAATACACCCAAATCTCTCTCCCCACCCAAATCCTCCTCTCTCCTCACCCAGAACCTCCTCTCTCCTCTCCATGATCGTAGGAGGAAATTGTACAAATGTATGGGGCACACAAGTGCGGGTGGTGGGCCCTTGAAGTCAGCACTGGTGGGCCCCACACGCCCCAGTCCAACCCTGAATGACCCTCATTTTGTTGTTTCACAGTTGGGGGAAAATAAAGACCTGGAGACAAAAGCCTCTTAACCATTAATATGCTGCCTCCTCAGCAGTGTTATCATAGGCATCTGAACAATTCCACCGCTTATTTGTCATTGTTCTGCTTTTCCATATTTGTCCAGTTTTGTGTTTATATCTTATTATCATCCAGCAGAGGTCGGAGCAACCTGACACGAGTCTCCCTCCGTTCTCTTCCTTCTGTCCCCGGGAAACACTGGGAATCTCTATGGAGACTCAGAACTGGACAAGAATTATTCTCTCTATAACATTGCCCTCTTTATAGAGTTGAACCCTTTTCTTTGACCCATGCCAGGTAACACCATTGTGCAATTTAATAATATTATAAATAACAGGAACCCTTTATATAATGTTGGGTCAAGGCAAATGTTAAGTCCAAAGTTCCCCTGCACTTTGTGCATCATAAAAGATGCAACCGGGCATATTGCACAATGCACTTTCATGGATGCACTTTGTGCATGGAGTCTAAGTGCTAAATTTCCCTTTAACATTAACGGGAATACAAAATAACAAAACCCTCAGCACATGGAGATTCTTACCCTCCGGTGCCACTTGCATTGTTCTTTTGGCCGGAGTTCGAATCCAGCTGAGCGATGTTTGCGCCAAAAGGTCAATAGAGCGCGTGTCCGAGAATCCATCAATATCCTCTTCGCTCATCAGATTTCTGGCATTCGCCGAGCACAATTTTCCTAAAAGAAATCAAAGCTCGGCTCAGTAAGAAATCTCTGCCTGGAATCTTCATATTTGTCTTAAATCGGCTATTTTTATCCAAATTAATTGTGCCCTTACTGAAAGAGAAGCATTTCCTGGAACGTTCCATTTAGCAGCAAGATGATGAGTATACTTAAAGGGGAAATTAACTTTGTACAGATATGGGACCTGATATCCAAAATGCTTGGGACCTGGGGTTTTCCAGATAAGGGATCTTTCTGTAATTTGGATCCCCATGCTTTAAGTCTGATAAAAAAAATAATTTGTTTTACTGTTTTATTATTACAGAGAAAATGGAAATATGGGACCTGATATCCAAAATGCTTGGGCCCTGGGTTTTCCAGATAAGGGATCTTTCTGTAATTTGGATCCCCATGCTTTAAGTCTGATAAAAAAAATAATTTAAACATTAAATAAACCCAATAGGCTAATTTTGCTTCCAATAAGGTTTTTCTGTTTTATTATTACAGAGAAAATGGAAATATGGGACCTGATATCCAAAATGCTTGGGCCCTGGGTTTTCCAGATAAGGGATCTTTCTGTAATTTGGATCCCCATGCTTTAAGTCTGATAAAAAAAATAATTTAAACATTAAATAAACCCAATAGGCTAATTTTGCTTCCAATAAGGTTTTTCTGTTTTATTATTACAGAGAAAATGGAAATATGGGAACTGATATCCAAAATGCTTGGGCCCTGGGTTTTCCAGATAAGGGATCTTTCTGTAATTTGGATCCCCATGCTTTAAGTCTGATAAAAAAAAAACAATTTAAACATTAAATAAACCCAATAGGCTGATTTTGCTTCCAATAAGGATGTACTGTTTTATTATTACAGAGAAAATGGAAATATGTTTTAACATTTCGAATTATTTGATTAAAATTGAATCTAAGGGAGCTGGGCTTTCCGTAATTCGGAGCTTTCTGCATAACAGATTTCTGGATAATAAACTTTTAGTGTGATGTGGAGCAGTGATGGCACAGCCTCTGGCTCCACCCCAGGCTGCAAGTGATCTTGGTTCTAATTTAACCATTTATACATTTTACCCAAAACCTGGGTCCTCCATGAAAATCACTGAAAATGGAACGATCTCTCAGTCTCTCTTCTGGTCCTTATGTATAGAAACATCACACTGTGAAGAATATACATTATACTACAAGAACTGCATTCAGCCCAATTAGACAAGGGTAGATCCTTTCCCCCAAAGTGAAGGAAAATCCATAGCTGAGCTCAGTGGGTTCTTAATTTATATAACCTTTAGTTATATTATTTTCCCCATTTTACAATTCAGTGGAACCAAAAATCTGTTGACAAAGCAGCTGCCTTGGATGCAGAGGACTTAGTGCGGCTCCAGCAGACAAAGAAACAATTTTATATTTAATTTTGAAATTTTAGAAATTTTGAAATTGTAGAAATTTTGAAATGTTTGCGTTCCATGAGGGATGCAGTTTAGCCCCTGTTAATAAATCAGAGCCCCTGCACTTTCACTATTTTTACAAATGAAGATGTTACCCATTACCATCTTGGAAAGAAAAAAAGCTGTTGGATATTTGCACTTATCACCGTCACTTTAACGATTTTTCTTCCCTAACGAGGAACAGGGCAAATGAAACACAAACAGTAGTGATCTATTTATATTTGTCTCATTAAAGTCTTTGTACAGAGGGCAGCTCGGGTCTAACAGGAGTCTGACCCTTTTGCTAAGGACACTCTGTTCTTTAATGCTTCCGACTTTCAGGAAATAAACACTCGAGAAGTAAAATACAATTTATTAAAGAAATAAACTATGTGGGGCTGAAAATAGCAACAACACTCACAAATGTGTCAGAGTATAAGAACAACACAAGGACCTCTGATCGGCAAAGCCACCAAAGCACAAAAGTCCTAAACAATCTCTGCCCATGATACATTTGCTGTAGAGAACGCGGGGCAGATTAAAGGGTAAGTCAACCTAAAGGTCAACCTTATCATGTTTTAGATGGAAGTAAGTGGCTTTGCAGTTGACAGTTGATATTTCTTTTAAAGGTTTTGTATTTAACTTGTAACTCTTTTCTGTGGCAAATACACTGCTGCTAGGGACATTCAAAAGATCTCCGACGGGAGGTCCGGTGAGAGTGCGAAATATTGCTCTCTGTGCTAGAAAAGCCGAATTTCCGGTTCTATAACCAGAAATTTGGCTCTTAAAGTTACAAGGAGCGGCTTTTTGCCACCCCTGGTAACTTCTGGGGAGCTGCCGCATCACCTTGCATCATGGCAGAAACGCCCCTGGGTATCACCACCCAGGATAGGACTCCTTTGTTCCACCATGTTGGTTGCAGTAGTGTAACACACACCAACACATTTGCTAGCGGTAAAGCATATAGTTATTGGACCCATTCATATTACTTTGATACATAAATACACTCTAGTAGCGAGGTTATCCTAAGTTATATCCACATAGCTATCTCTGAAGCCATTTGTCTTTAATGATCAGGCTCAAGAAAATCTTTTTGACATGTGGGATAACTCTAGCTCCATATGTACCCTTAGGTTCCAAGGCATTCCCTAGCATAAGAATATCTCAAATCTACATGGTTTACCTTTGTGCTTGCAAAGTAACTTGATGTAATAGAAGAGGTTGGTGAATAAGTTGAAGGGTGAAGGCGTTCCTGGCTTCCTGGTCATGTCTCTGATCAGTGTGGCTCTTCCAAATTTCCACTCGGTGTCAGATTGGGCTTGTATTCTCTGGTAAGTGTCACTCATCATCGCAATCAGTAGGTTGATCAGGACAATCAAGGTGACAATCAGGTAGACGCCAAACACAAAACGGACAATAACAAAAGTAAACTGGGGAGTTCTGTTGAGTGAGGGAAGGCACCCTGGTTCAACAAGACCAAACAGGGAGAAGAACAAAAGAACTGTAATGTCAATGGGATCTTGAATGTTGGACTCATTGTGGACTGTTTCAGTTTCATTTAGCGATTGAGTAGCAGTATCGTCGGGATAGACTGGCTGGTAGACGGCCGAGAGTTGCATTGTGAAGGCCACATGAAACAAAGCCAGTATGACCGCAAATCGAGTCAGGTCCTTTATCAGATCTCTAATGATTATTGCCCAAGGTCCAAAAAGATGGTGGAAGGTGAGGAACTCCAGAAATTGGACAAATGAGAGAGTCATGGCCATGCCAAGTAAAATGTTCCTGGCAAAAAGGCAGTGTAACCGATCTCTGTCGGAAAATAGAAAGGCAAGCAAATGGCAGAAGAAAGCCGCAGCAGAAAAACCCAGAACAAATACTCGTATCCACGCAAGGCCAGCTCTTTCTCCATGGTGGGTGAGTTCAGAGACAAGCATTCCTGAGAGCCAAGCTAAGAGCAACCACTCATTCCAACATGGAACCATGCACCCTTCATATATAGGGCTCAGTGGTGGGTAGACAATGGTCAGTATGAACAGTACAATCAGGAAGATATGAGATGCCAAGTAACTCATGAACTTCATGATAGGGATCTTGTTAAACCGATGTTTAAGGGGTAGAGAAAACACAAGCCACACAGGTGGACATGCTAGGAATGTAAAGAACAAGAGAACTAATTTCCACGTGGTCCAGTCCAGGTTCCCGTACCAGACTTCTGTCAAGTATTTCTGAACTGCTGGGTGAGCCACCACATCCTTCTGTTCACACTCAATGAAACAATCCAGTATGGTTGTGCATCTGTGGTCTACAGCTCTCAATATGAATCCAGCATTTGTGCTTCCAGACGCTATGGTGAGCAGCTCCGTGGCCATGTTCTCACTGTATTTGGCAGCATTCAGAAGATCCATTGCTCGTTCTTTCTCCTTAAAGGCAGTGATGTTCAAAGCTCTAGAAAGCTTGACTGCAGTGTCCAAGGGGGCACTTGAATTAAGGATAAATTCCTGTATGACCCTGTTATCGTTTAATTTCCCACAGACCATGAGATCAAAGACGAACTGAAAGACAAAGCAACCAAGTAAACAGCTCGTTCCTCCACAATTGTTTCCAGTACAGTAAGATACCTTTGCCATTGGAGTGTTATGGTAATGGGCCAAGTCAACCCTATGGTTACACCCCCGCAAATGAGATAATAAAATGTCTCCTTGGGGAAAAGGTTATGCCTCATGTTAGATTATAACACAATAGGATGGTTATGTGAGAGTTTCAAGAGATGGAAACATACCTTTCGGTCCTCAATAAGCTTGAAGGTGTTGTGGTTTTTTTTCAGCAGGAAGCTCACTACATCCTGATGGTTTTTTGCTGCAGCGTACTGTATGGCCGTCTTGCCATCTTTACACTCAAGCGTAGGATTGGCTCCACATTCCACGAGGAAACGAACAGTATCTAAGAATCCAGATCTGGCAGCGAAGTGCAAGGGGCACCATCCATTCTACAGAAGGAATGGACCAAAAACAGATAATAACAGCTTGTTTTAGACTTCAAATGATTCTGTTTTCTGGATGCTAAGTCTAAATACTAGAAGGCAAATTACATTTCAGGTAGGAGAGAGGCATAATAGTTGGACAAATACTTAAACACATAATGAAAGACTATTAGTAAAGTTGGCTGCATTACTTTTGCCCACAAACGCAGAACTTTGATTAAAATGATGTCACCTTGTCTGTCACATTAATTTCTGCTCCTTGTCCAATAAGAGCTCTCATCATTTCAATATGGCCGTTGGCAGCAGCGAGGTGCAGACAGGTTCTTCCCCGCTTGTCCTTCATGTGGAGCTGAGATGTTGATTTACTAAGAAGAAGGCCAACAACTGCAGTGTGACCATTCTGGGCAGCAAGGTGTATGGGTGTTGAACCCTGAGGAACACATGAAAAGCCTGAAAACTCCTTCAATGCATTGAGAGCATCCTCCAAAGGTCATCTTTGCCTGCATGGTCAATGACTTATAATAGATATTAATTATTATACTATAGGTACATAAAACATAGTTGGGATTCTGCTTGTTTAATTGGATAATCACAAATTGACAGAATAAAATGGTGATGCGGTATAGTATCAAGATATCATACATGAGTCATTTACTCAAGGGACACTGGAGAAAATCACGCAAGGCCTCATTTTCAGAACCATTCTGGAAAGATCTCAACCATCTAAGGCCTCCACTCAAGAAGCATTCTGGAAGGAGCTTGACCATGCAAGGCCTCCTTTTCAGAACCATTCTGTAAAGATCTCAACCGTCTAAGGCCTCCACTCCAGAAGCATTCTGGAAGGATCTTGAACATACAAGGCTTCCTTTCAGAACCATTCTGGAGAGTTCTCAACCATCTAAGGTCTCCTCTTCAGAAGAATTCTGGAAAGATCTCAACCATCCAAGGCCTCCTCTTCAGCAGCATTCTGGAAGGATCTTTTTCATGCAAGGCCTCCTTTTCATAAATATTCTGGAAAGATCTCAACCATACAAGGCCTCCTCCTCTGGAAATATCTCAGCTGTGCACGGCCTTCTTTCCAGAAGCATTCTGGAAAGATCTTGACCATGCAAGACCTACTTTTCAGAACCATTCTGGAAAGATCACAACCATGCAAGGCCAGAGGCATTCTGGAAAAATTTTGACCATAAAAGATCTCTTCAGAACAATTCTGGAAAGATCTTGATCATGCAAGTCCTCCTTTTTTCTGTAAATATCTCAGCCATGTAAGGCCTTCTCTTTAGAGTCAATATGGAAAGATCTTGACCATGCATGGCCTGCTCTTCAGAACCATTCTGGAAAGTTCTCGACCATGCAAGGCCTCCTGTTCAGAACACTCTGGAAAGATATCAAGCATGCCAAGCCCCTTGCCATTTTGGCCTGTGTAAGGCCTTATGTTTGAGAATGATATCAGAAAGATCCCAGATGCAAGGCCTCATCTTTTAGCCTTGCATGCTTGTCAACTTTTAGGAATAGTTCCAACATCACTCCTTTTGGAGGCCCCTAATAATGTAAAATGTTGTCACTGTGTTATAGACAAGTAATGACTTTCCTTTATTTTGATGTTTAAGGCAATACATTATGATTATAATCACTGTAATGTTCTTCTAATATTACAGTGGCACAATCAAAGTTATTGCCTTTGATAGTGGTATAAGTAGATGATGTAGTCGTGAGCTGAGAGTCGGATGATAATTTAGTTATTCAGTTACCTGGCGAGTGGTAGCAGTGTCGGCCTGAACACCAGGGTAGTTGAGCAGCAGTCGAACCAGACTTTCATGGCCGGACTGAGATGCCAAGTGCAGTGGGGTGTACCCTGACTATAACAGAGAGAAGCGCAAATAACACAATTATTTTTAAGAAGCTTGAAAAAGTTAATTACATTTATAAAGCGCCAACATATTCCACAGACAAATGACATGCAATACAGGAGACAAATATTATCCACAGGCTCACCTCCCCACGTTGCTCTTTCATGTGCAACAAGTCGGGTACAGCTTTTGGGGGTTCGCTGGTCATGGTTGCTGGCACCTTGGTCAAAATTTCACGGACAAAATCCAACTGACCAAAATGCGCCGCTACGTGGAGAGCCGTGAATCCGGTCTGCAGGGGGAGAAGAACAACACTGGAAGGCTCTCATTGCAAAATGGAGTGCAATATGGGCAAAAGTGGCGAAGCTTGGACCCCAGGGGCTGATCCACATACATATATATATATATATATCCATAAGTGCAAGAAGATTTATTAACCTCTTACACCTTGGGGCAAATTCACTAAGATCCAAAGTTGCACCAGTGACAGCTTCACCGCACTTCGCCAGGCGTAGTTTCGCCAGCGCTACGTATATTCACTAAAATGTGAATTTGCACTCAGGGAGGCGAACGGTAGCAAATTTGCACTAGCGCCAAGTTAAAGTTGAATGGACGTATATGTAGCAGCAAATACATTACATTACACAAGCCTGGGAAACCTTCATAAAATAAAATAGAGTTGTTATATTGCCCTACACATGTGCCCATTGTATAGTTTAGGTGCCATATGTTAGGAAATGTAGGGGGGAAGGAGGGTACCCCCAAAAAAATTTACGATCTTTTTCAGCCTATCACCCTTAAAAAATGATAAAACGTTTTTTCAACTTTTTTTGAAGCAATCCCTATCTACTCTATTGCACTTCGCTTGGTCAGAGGTGGCGAAGGCAAGTCTGGCGCAAGAGGTAACGTTCAGTAAAATGCGCAAGTTAGTGAATTAGCGAAGTTACACTGACCCTTCGCCAAAGCGCAACTTCGCCTGGCGTAAAGGTGCGAAGTAGCGCTAGAGTAGGTCCACTTCGCTAGCGAATTTACGTCAGCGGCCGTAAGTAAATCGGCAAAGTAACGAAATGACATGACGCTGGCGAATTTGTGCCAACGTTAGACACTTCGCGCTTTAGTGAATTTGCCCCCCTGTTTCACACTGAAGCCATTAATGAAAGATGCGGCACAAGGTGATGGGAAAACAACAGAAAAGTTTATATCAAAAACGATATAAGTCCCAAGGCCTCTTAAAGTAAAAACAAAATTAATTTATTGATATTCACATTAAAACAGTATCTAGTACATACTACCCCACATCTCCCACCTTACGCGTTTCGCACCCTCCGGCGCTTAGTCATAGGTGTATACAGCCTTGGGACTTATATCGTTTTTGATATAAACTTTTCTGCAGTTGACTGGGGCGGGTCCCTTCGGCCTGGCTAAATAACTATATGGACTCCCGATTTTGAATTGATAGATGGGAAAACAATGACACAAACAGAAATCAGCTAAAAGGAAGATAACAAAAAAATTGGGGGAATAAAGGGAACATTATAAAATGGGTTCAGTAAGAGAGCAGGTTATGTAACAGGAGGGTGAGTGTTTTGGTTAAAATCGAGTGTGTACCTTGGTGCTGGTAATGCGGAAAGAGACACTGCCCTTTAATGCCTCAAGGACATTGATGTGGCCGTTCTTGGCTGCCAGGTGTATTGCGGTCATGCCTTCCTGTCACCATCAGAAATATCACTATTAGTTGGTTTTTTATAATAGGTTTTTATTTTGCATTTTACAAACAAAAAGAAAACGTATTAATATAAGGAAAAAAAATCATGCTCGGCACTTACATAGGACTGGCGACGATTGTTAACCCAAAACTAGTGACTGTTACAGAGAAGAGGGAAGGACAAATAGTCAGGTTATCAGGGGATATACCAAATAATACATACTGGGGCCCATTCACAAATGGTTATTCGTTATTCCTTACTGCACAAGGTTTATTTAAGGAACGATTCATCAAAGTGCTAATAGACATATCGCAAGCGTTAATTCTACATTGTGATAATTCTGCATTGCGATATTTATAGAATAGAATTAATTAGGGATGCACCGAATCCACTTTTTTGGATTCGGCCGAACCCACGAATCCTTCGCTAAAGATTCGGCCGAATACCGAACCGAATCCTAACCCTAATTTGCATATGCATATGCAAATTAGGGGTGGGAAGGGGAAAACAGTTTTTACTTCCTTGTTTTCTGACAAAAAGTCACGCGATTTCCCTCCCCGCCCCTAAATTGCATATGCAAATTAGGGTTCGGATTCGGTTCGGCTGGGCAGAAGGATTCGGCCGAATCTGAATCCTGCTGAAAAAGGCCGAATCCTGGCCGAATCCCGAATCGAATCCTGGATTCGATACATCCCTAGAATTAATCCTAACGCATAATGCACAAACATCTTTTTAGCCATAAAATCATAAAATAGTGGGATAATTACTGTGAAATGTAACACCTCCCAGGAGTAGTCGTTACTAAACAACATCAGATGGATTAATAGCAATTAAAGGCCTTTTATAAGGATCTGGAGCCTTACCTACAGCCACTAACACATTTCAATGATACCTTGGGCAGATCCACTACTTTCTGTGTCGCGGAATTAGATCAAGTTTCCCAGGAAAACAAATGACTGGAATACTGTAAAAAGAGACTTCTACTCTGTCAGTGGCAATGTATTAGGTGCTATAGATTTCACTATTAACGGGTGACAATATCAAATGGCTCAAAATAACGCATGCAATAAAATACTGCACACAATTCATTGAAAATTAACGAAAAATTTACTTCTTAACTTCTTAAGTCAGACAAGTGGACTTTTAGTGAATCGATCGTTAATTCTAGAAATATGAAGTGATGATGATATTGAATCATCCTTCCGAGTCCTACCCGAAGGCATGGGCTCCGTTGCCCAAGTGTCCCAGGCTACCGCCCATGGACAGCTTGAATGGGTGGGTCCCCCTTCGCCGAAGCTAGTTAGGGCCCACCATCCCCCCCGAAGGGGTTTGGGATTGTTTGGACTCCCCTTCGCCGAAGCTAGGGGGAGTCCCGTCTACCCTGGGTTCTGCCGAAGCTTCCCCTAGGGCGTGTCATGGCCTGGGGTACAGCCAAAGGACTATGACCCCATCCAGGGTGCTCAAACCAAACACCAAAAAGGTGATGGAGTGTGCGGTGCAAGGCCATTGATTGCCTTTAGTAAGGCTCCAGCTGGCGGCTCCTCATGGGAGCACAGCAACCCAGCTTTCATCCAGCTTCCGCTTGCCAGCCTAGTCCAGAGGACCAATTGTTTCTCCATTCTTCACATCATAAGAAAAGATACGCCTCCTTGATCTTGCCAGCCAGAGGACCAAGTGTTTCCAAAGGTACTCCACCTGATCTTAGCCAAAGTGATCTTAGGTGAAAATCGAGTGATGCCATTTTTAAGGCTTGCTATAAATAACACTCACTTTTGCGACCTTTTGTAAATCGGCCACACCATGGTCGGACTGGAGCCATAGGGGCCCAATGGGGCTGCAAAACAGTTCCTGGGGGCCCCCTCTCAACTTTAAAACTCACGCCACGAGTATGTGTGAATGCAGTGCGCAAAAGACGCGGCAAATGTACACCGTGGTGGATGTTGTTATGGGCAGCCGGTTGAGGAGGCCAGGGTAGGAGGCCAGGGTAGGAGGCCCGGGGAAGGAGGCCAGGGTAGGAGGCCCGGGGAGCCCAAGAGGGCCGGGGCCCACAGTTCAACCTTGGGCCCCACTGAGTTTAGTCATCTGGTAGAGATACTTTGGTTGTCATTTTGATTAGAGGCAGTGCAGCATTTATTAACTCAACCCATTGTTGGAGCTGTTTGCGAGTTGGGACTCATCCATCTCATATTTACTAACTTTTTTGCATAAAACATGAGAGAGTGTAACAGTATTCTAGACTTTTGCAGAGGAACTACTGCTCTCTGATCTATTATATTTAATAGGAAGGTCTCGGGGGACCTGGGACCTCAGGGAAGGATAAGAATTCATTGATGTATCAAATTTCCAATATGCTGTTACCCTAGGACAGGGGTGCCAAAAATCGGGATCTACCAGTAGATCTTTAGCCGGTGATCAGTAGATCTCAAGACACTGTCAACAAACCGCTCCTGTTCCATGCTTTTCATTAAGATATTTATTACTTTAAGGTTACATAAGCAATAGTTGTTTGTTAAATATAACAATGCACATTTATTCATCAATCAATATACAAGTAATATTTTTATGGTTTTATGGATGTAGATCATAATGGGACAACATCACTAAAACTAGACCTGACATTAGTAAATTATGGGCCCTCCTTCTCTAGGACATTCCCATATTCAATGAAGGAATCCGGCCTCCCCCAAACCACATTTCACACAATTGGCTCCTTCAGGCCTTCCCATAGCTTTAAGCCTCAGCAGGGGGTTAATGTAGATTTGGTGGATCATTTTAAATTGGACCATTCTGTCCTTGAGTGATATTAAAAAGGAATATAAATTTCCTCCCATCTAAGGAGAGGGATAATTGACAGCCACTTCCATTTGGGAGGATTGAATTATATACAATATATAGTTGGACTATAACACACCAGGGCATTTCAGCTCACCGACCCTGCAACTCACCCCATTCTCATCAGAAGCCAATGCTCCGGTCTCTAACAGAACCTTCACCACATCAGTGTGGCCCCCCGCGGCAGACAGGTGTAAGGGCGTAGAATCATTAGTCTGGAACAATATACAACAATGTGGGAAACAGGTAGAGACGTCCCCTAGAGACAGGCCAAATAGCAAGAGTGCCCAAGGCGAGACTCCAGCATCAATTTGGGCATCTCAGTCTGCGTACAAGTTGCAGGGCAAGTTTTTCTTATTGAATTTGTGTTTAGTTGGCGTCACTTCCATTCAGTGTCATTAAAGGGGTTGTTCACCATTAGAACTCATACTTTTTAAACTCATAAAAGAGATATTATAAAACAATTTGCAATTGGTTTTCATATTATTTGTGGTGCCTCTCCCATCCGTCTCTATTGACTGGAGCACTTTCTATGGCAGACATTGTTTCAGGGCATTGAATGTAGCTACTTGCACAATGACCTGCACCTTGGGAAAAATAACATTTTATTTGTGCACTTTCCCCTCCGCATGGGACACTGTAAATGAGGCCTCTAGACTCTTTCATTAGCAATTACATTTCCAAATCACTTTAAAACCAGTGAGAACGAGGAATGGATATTGGGAAGTTGTATCAGGAGTCAGAGGCAGCAGTGCAGAGAATGAGGAATGAATGGATATTGGGAAGTTGTATCAGGAGTCAGAGGCAGCAGTGCAGAGAAGAGAATGAGGAATGAATGGATATTGGGAAGTTGTATCAGGAGTCAGAGGCAGCAGTGCAGAGAAGAGAATGAGGAATGAATGGATATTGGGAAGTTGTATCAGGAGTCAGAGGCAGCAGTGCAGAGAAGAGAATGAGGAATGAATGGATATTGGGAAGTTGTATCAGGAGTCAGAGGCAGCAGTGCAGAGAAGACAATGAGGAATGAATGGATATTGGGAAGTTGTATCAGGAGTCAGAGGCAGCAGTGCAGAGAAGACAATGAGGAATGAATGGATATTGGGAAGTTGTATCAGGAGTCAGAGGCAGCAGTGCAGAGAAGAGAATGAGGAATGAATGGATATTGGGAAGTTGTATCAGGAGTCAGAGGCAGCAGTGCAGAGAAGAGAATGAGGAATGAATGGATATTGGGAAGTTGTATCAGGAGTCAGAGGCAGCAGTGCAGAGAAGAGAATGAGGAATGAATGGATATTGGGAAGTTGTATCAGGAGTCAGAGGCAGCAGTGCAGAGAAGAGAATGAGGAATGAATGGATATTGGGAAGTTGTATCAGGAGTCAGAGGCAGCAGTGCAGAGAAGAGAATGAGGAATGAATGGATATTGGGAAGTTGTATCAGGAGTCAGAGGCAGCAGTGCAGAGAAGAGAATGAGGAATGAATGGATATTGGGAAGTTGTATCAGGAGTCAGAGGCAGCAGTGCAGAGAAGAGAATGAGGAATGAATGGATATTGGGAAGTTGTATCAGGAGTCAGAGGCAGCAGTGCAGAGAAGAGAATGAGGAATGAATGGATATTGGGAAGTTGTATCAGGAGTCAGAGGCAGCAGTGCAGAGAAGAGGGAATGAATGGATATTGGGAAGTTGTATCAGGAGTCAGAGGCAGCAGTGCAGAGAAGAGAATGAGGAATGAATGGATATTGGGAAGTTGTATCAGGAGTCAGAGGCAGCAGTGCAGAGAAGACAATGAGGAATGAATGGATATTGGGAAGTTGTATCAGGAGTCAGAGGCAGCAGTGCAGAGAAGACAATGAGGAATGAATGGATATTGGGAAGTTGCTTAGAAATACATTTTCTCATTATACAATAAACTTGGCTGAAGTTCCCCATTGAGTCAGCTACTCCCTATAGTAACTCCAGTTGGAAATCTTTCAGTGAGTAGGAAAGTGCAGGATGAGTTGGAGCCACTTATTCTGATTAAAGAAGAATGTTGGGAAGAGAAAGGGAAGCAGCAATGTAAGCTCGGGGGTGTCCCTATAAGGGGGGGCCCATTAACCTTTCAGTAGCGAAGGCTTTGGCCCCAGAACAATTCTGTGAGCCTCAGAGGAAGCGGCTAATGGAGCGGCCGGTACAATGCGCAGCTCACATCAAAAGCCTCACAGGAAGGATGGAGACGTCAACAATGGATTTTTCCAAGAAGATTTGGGGGGGGCAATTATACAGATTTTAAAGGGGCACAACCAGGAAAACAATGTTCTATTTGTGTCTGCAAACCTATTAACATTTATGTAACTCATGGGGGGGGTATCCAAGACAAGATCCCAGCAGCCCCATATCACGACCAATTCCAAGCAACTTTTCAATTGGTCTTCGTTATTTATTTCTTATAGGTTTTTGTTACCTTCTTTTTCCAGTTGTCAAATTGGGGTCACTGACCCCATCTATAAAACAAATGCTCGGCAAAGCTACACATTTATTATTATTATTGCTACTTTTTACTACTCATTTTTCTATTCAGGTCACCGTCTCTTATTCAAATCAAGGCATGGTTGCTAGGGTAATTTGGTCCCTAGCAACCCGATGGCTGAAATTGCAAACTGGAGAGCTGCTGAATTAAAGGTTAAATAAGTCAAAATCCACAAATAATAAAAAATGAAAACCAATTGCAAATTGTCTCAGAATATCCCTCTCTATACCATACTAAGCTGATCTAAAGGCGAACAACCCCTTAAATAAGAAACCCTGAAGACAGTCAGGTGATATAATGGCAGGCAGTGGTGTAACTCAGGGACCCCCCAGAGCAACCACCAGGTGGTGCCGTTCTCTCACCTTATTCCGTGCCGTGGTCACTCCAGTCTTGTTGAACTTGAGCAGCTCCTTGATGACAGCGGCGCTTCCTTTAGAAGCCGCAATGTGGGCGCAAGTTGAGCCCTCCATGTTGGCAGACGTCACCAGCTCAGGTTTATGCTTCAAAAACACCTTCACCACCTCGGAATGATCATTCTCAGCTGCCAGGTGCAGGGGGGTCTGGCCTTCCTGGGAAACCACATGCCAGTCAGTACTGGGTAGGTGTGCTGCAATATTAGACCCTGCCTGCAGAGGGCATGTTTTCATCTCCACTCATTCCATTTAGACGCGTATTTCATTCACCATTTGATAAATATGCCTCTAAAAATCTCACAATAAAAAGTGGGCGAGTTCTAATTTCACGCTTTGATAAACCTGCTCCCAAATGTATCTCTCCTTATGGAGACGGATTCAGATGTTTGCTCTGGATTAGCCAGACATTAGGCAGAATTTATATGGACAAAAGGCTGAAAGGATAAGTAAACCTTAAAATAAAAAAAGTGAATATAAAATTCACAAGGGGGCTATAGTAAGCACTTTTGCAATGTACGCTGATTTATTTATTTTCTTTAATTCCAAGATATTAAGGGATACATGTACTGTTAATATGAATGAATTTTGTTACAACAGCGCCACCTGCTGGTCAGTTTCCCACCAGTCTGACCAGCAAGTAGTCAAGGAAGTTGTCAGGAGAAAGAAAGAGGCTGATGTTCTTCTGCTTAGGAAAGATGTAAGAAAAGTTTCTAATTGTTTTCCTAAGCAGAAGAACATCAGAGCAGCCTCTTTCTTTCTCCTGACAACTTCCTTGACTACTTGCTGGTCAGACTGGTGGGAAAATGACCAGCAGGTGGCGGTGTTGTAACAAAATTCATTTATAATACACAAAAGCTATGAATATCTTGTAAATTATATCCTTATAAACGGTGAGTAGTGATGTAATTTCTGTCACATGACTCACTAAAATTTGTGTATTATAATTAATAAAGTACCCCAGTTGTAAAATATGAGTATATTATAAGTTACCTCGGAGTTCCATGACCTGTATAAAAACACATTCGGCCTTCGGCCTCGTGTTTTCATATGGTCATGAAACTCCTCGGTGACTTATAATATCCTTATATTTTACAAGAGGGGGTATTTTATTCACTATATATTAACAGTACATGTATCCCTTAATATCTTGGAATTAAAAATAAATAAATAATGAACATACATTGCAAAAGTGCTTAGAATAACACTCTCGTCAATTTTACATTGATTTTTTTGTAAGATTTACTTATCCTTTAACTAGATGAATACAGGTCTTTTTTCAACCTTAACTACTATGTAAGGTTTGTCTTGGTGTATCTATGCTCCTCTGTGTGTCTGCTGCAAGTCTAGGGCCAGGGAAGAGAAAGCTGCCAGGGAATCCACACTCCTGGCACAGCCAATCACAAATGCTGCTAATATGACAGTTAGTGCTGGTCTGTCGTGGGCACTAAAGACTGTTGGGCAGGAAGGGGAGTTGTGGAGAGTTTCCTGAAGTCCCTTGTGTCCTCAGACTTCAACAATACAGGAAGGAATCCAGTCTGAGACAGACGGACACAGCTTTAAAGTCTCACATTATGCGCCCGGCTGGTGAGCCCTCCATGTAACTGACTGCCGACTAAACACGTCAGTGAGCCGGGCACACGGCATGGCAGTCGCCTTCCTGACACGCACACACGTGTATCTACTGACAGCTGTGTAATATTGTATTTAGTGACATAAAGGCAGGTCCGGACTGAGAATTAAAATAGGCCCTGACATTTCAGGTACATAGAGGCCCAATCAGCCCACATAGAGGCCCAAACAGCCCCCACCAGCCCACTAAATAGTGACTTTCTATGTGACCTAATAGCAGCCCCTCTGGCATTTGCCAGAACCCACAGATTGCCAGTCCGGGCCTGCATAAAGGGAACGGCCGCTGCAGCCAAATGAAACTCACATTTATTAAATTCACTTATTCGTGACGCAACAATGGGTTTTCCCTACTGTACTCACTCCCCGGAATCATGGGAAATGCGTGAGGTTTATCGAAATGTGAAATCTCGTCTTGAATTTCTCACCGAATTTCACGTGTGACTGTTTCTTGACTATTTTATTCACCATTTGTCTCTGGAATTTCGGAAAGGGTGAAAAGGGACTCGAGATTTGTGGAGTGTGCGGTTTGAAAGGATCTTGAAAACTTTTCTTAAAAAATATCAAAAGAAATGAGACAAAATGATAAATAAAAGGAAAAATTTAAAAATTATAATTTTCTTCTCAACATTTAATGCTCCTTTAGTCATTCCCTGTCCCCATAGAGCTCAGCAAATATCACCCTCTAAGGCTGCCGTCATTGGTCAGATTCAGTATGACTGTGGCAAATGAAATCTTGATTCTCTATCAAAGAAGTAATTTAAAGGAATTGTTTGGTGTAAATATAAAAACTGGGTAAATAGTATGTTTAAAATAAAAAAAAAGTTTCTAATACAGTTAGTTAGCCAAAAATGTAATGTATAAAGGCTGGAGTGACTGGATGTGTAACATAATAGCCAGAACATTACTTCCTGCTTTTCAGCTCTCTTGCTTTCCACTGATTGGTTACCAGGCAGTAACTTGACTTGATGGGAGGCCACATGGGTCATATCTGTTGCTTTTGAATCTGAGCTGAATGCTGAGGATCAATTACAAACTCACTGAACAGTTATGTCCCATGTGGCCCCCCTTATAGTCACTGACTAACTCAGAGTTAGAGCTGAAAAGCAGGAAGTAGTGTTCTGGCTATTATGTTACACATCCACTCACTCCAGCCTTTATACATTACATTTTTGCCTAACTAACTAATTATATTTTTTATTTTGCGCAGCCTATTTACCCAGTTTTTATTTTCACACTGAACCGTTCCTTTAATAGCCTAGTTCCAGCACCCCAACCCTAACACCAACCCCAACCTTAACCCCAGCTCACCAACCCTAACTCCAATCCTAGTACACCAAACACCCCAGTTCCCTATCCCAGCTTTCCAACCATAACCCCAAACCCAGCTCCCTAACCTTAACTCCAACCCCAGCTTCCCAACAATAACCTTAACCTCATTCCCAACCCCCTAACCTTAACCCCCAACCCAGGTTCCTCAATACTAATCCCTGTTCCCTAACACCAAACCTAACCACAACCATAGTTCCAGCTCCCCAACCCTAATCCCAAACATAACCCCAACCTTAGCACCAGTTTGCCAACCCTAACTCCAGATCTAAGACTCCAGCCATTGGGAATCCACAAGGAATGCAACCAATGAATGCAGATTGAGCAACAATAACGTGAGTCTGACAATCTTGGTACCCATGTTCTTTAACAATTATAAACACATTTTTAACTGTTTTTAATCTACAGCATAAGGTTAAAGAGTAGGGAAATAATAATGATGATGAATAATGACAGTTAGGCTGAAGGTGCAGCTGCCACTTACAATATCAGTTGCATTGACATCGGCCTTCATGTTCAGCAGGCTGTTGCACACGTCCAGTTGGCCATTCAGTGCCGCCATGTGGAGGGGGGTCCTCTTGGTCTGTAACAAGGAAACTTATTAAAAAGGAACCAACATTCTTTATGGAAAACTTACTATTGTTTGTATTGGACGAATGGGGAGCCAATGGGGAGATAAGGACCTACCTTGCTGGTACCTATAGCACTGCCTCTTTGCTATTTACAGGGCCACCATCTATGGGAACATGTGGGTGACCTGCCAAGGGTTTGGTCCCAGCAGGGGGTCAGATGTATTACTATACCCATGTTTTCTGCTAGAGAATCCATCTTACCAAGGCCATGGCATCGATGCTGGCTGAGTGGGTGCCCACGAGCAGCTTCACCAGGTGGTTGAACCCATTCTGAGCGCAGAGGTGAAGAGGCGTCAGGCCCAGCTTGGTTTTTGCATTGACAAAGGCTTTGTGCTTCAGAAGGATATCCGCTATCTTGTCGTGCCCGTTCTCCGCAGCGAGATGCAACGCAGCTTTACCATGCTTTAGGGAAGGAGACAAACTGCACAGATTGCAACAAGTGAGGTGCATGGGTCCCTATGTGAGGTGATATCTATCTCTGCTAGAACTGGACCAATGAGCAGTGAGATGGACTAATATAATGTTCTGACACTAACAAATGATGGATTATAGTGGGTGCTCCCTACCCAGAAATTATGGATAACAGTGGGTGCTCCCTAACCAGAAATAATGGTTTACAGTGGGTGCTCCCTAACCAGAAATGATGGATTACAATAGGTGCTCCCTACCCAGAAATGCCATTACACGGCAGCAAGTTGACCCACTAGTAATATCAAGGGCAGAACAGTCAGAACAACCATGGGTCCTACTTACCTCATCAAAAACATCCACTCGGGCCTGATTCTGGAGAAGGATTCGCACTATCCCCGTGTGACCTTGTTCCGCCGCTACCAGCAGAGGGGACCTCCCATTCTGATTAAAGGGGAAATAACCACCAGTCCTTCTTGTGCATGAGAATTTTTTTGATCAGTTACAAACATATGTTAATGTTATTCTACATTACAAGGAGCCTCAAGCTCTTATATTATTGCTCTTTCAGCCCTCCAGCTGCCCAGGTCCAACTACACTCCCCAGAATTCCATTCCAAGGGTCAGTTCCTACCTTTGCTTGTTTGTTCATCGTCTGCTGCATTCGGCTGGAGCTAATGTGTCTAATCATTTCCAATAAAACGTCTTCATTGCCCACCCTGGCGCAGTAATGCAGGGGGGTCTCCAAGGTCTGCAATGTAATACATTAAAGTCAATGGACGTATTTTCTTAAATTCTCTCAATCCAAATACATTAAAGTCAATGGGTGTTTTATCTTACTCCAAATGCAATATAAAGGGGTTGTACACCTTTAAATTAACTGTTAGTATGACGTAGAGAGTGATATTCTGAGACAATTGGTTTTCATATTTTATTATTTGTGGTTTTTGAGTTATTTAGCTTTTTATTCAGCAGCTCTCCAGTTTGCAGTTTCAGCCATCTGGTTGCTAGGATCCCAATTCCCCTAGCAACCATGCACTGATTTGAATAAGAGACTGGAATATGAATAGTAGAGAAAGATGAGTAATAACAAATAGCAATGGCATTAAATGTGTAGCCTTACAGAGCATTTGTTTTTTTAGATGGGGTCAGTGACCCCCATATGAAAGCTGGAAAGGATCAGAAGTAAAAGGCAAATAATTCAAAAACTATGAAAATGAAGGCCAATTGAAATATTGCTCAGAATTAGCCATTCTATAACATACTAAAATTTAACTTAAAGGTGGATGTTTTTCTCTAACTCCAAATACATTAAAGACAATGGATGTTTTTTCTCAAGTTTTTTCTCACTCCAAATTCCCTCAAGGGAATCTGCATTTTTTTCTCTGCAATTCTTTTATTGGGTGACTTTTTGCCTGTAGTTTTGCAAAAACTCCTCCGATGGCAAAATGCGGAATTTTGCAGCAAATCCATGAATGTTGCTCATCACTAGCCATTGACAATCACTATTTATTGGGCCAGAGGTGGCAGTTTGGGTCTATTTTGAGTCTAAGTTCAGACCTGGATACAGGGATATATCAGACTATACTGGGATAGTAGTAAGTCCCGCTGGAAACAAGCCTGGAATCACAGGAAAACATTTCACTCAACACAATTGTACAAGGGTACGGCCCCTCCTCATTCGCATCTACATTAACAGTCTAAATATTGAAGCTGACAGTTGGTGCAGATATTGGAGGCAAGACAAGACCATTGTGAATAAATTCAGCCCAGTATAGAGGTCTTTATCAGGAAGAATAAAGTGGGTAAGGGGGGAGGAGGGAAAATGTATATTGGGAAATAGACTTGCTATGGGATAGATAATCACTGTTTATTGCAGTTGGTCTCTTTTTAAGGCGAAGCCACCCTAAAACTTTATTACAAGATCTGGCTAATTCCTTGTTTGCCATAATCCTGGGGCAACTCCTTGGTGCGGAACAAACTCCAGTAAATATTTTGAAAACCCCCCTCTGCTCTGAGCTCAGAGCCCCCTGGATTATTTATAAGGATTGAGTGTTCTAAACAGAATGGTGATGAGAAAGAAGCTGGATCTGGGCCACTCGTGTATCAGAACTGTCCTAAGAGAACCCGTTGCTGGAAGCAGTTCTTATAGCTGGGATTATACTTTACATAAACAGAGAGAAGGAGACGTGGCTATTAGAGGGGAGATTTAAGAGCAAATGTAACAGTCTCTAGACGCCTCCTATAGCCTTTGATGAGTGTCTGGATTCTGGATGTGGCTATTTTTGACCATTGGTCCATACAAAATCTCTCCAGTTCAGTTAAATATGATGGCTGCCGAGCATGGACAGTCTGCTTCAGATCATCCCATAGATTTTCCATAATATTCAAGTCGGGGGACTCCAGAATATTGTACTTGTCCCTCTGCATAAATGTCTTTGTAGATTTACAAGTGAGTTTAGGGTCATTGTCTTGTTGGAATATCCAACCCCTGCAGAGTAACTTCAACTTTGTGACTGATGCTTGAACATTATCCTGAAGAATTTGTTGATATTGGGTTGAATTCACCTGACTCTTGACTTTAACAAGGGCCCAGTCCCTGAACTAGCCACACAGCCCCTGAACTAGCCACACAGCCCCTGAACTAGCCACACAGCCCCTGAACTAGCCCCACAGCCCCTGAACTAGCCCCACAGCCCCACACCATGATGGGACCTGCACCAAATGTGACAGTAGGTAGCAGGGGTTTTTCTTGGAATGCCGTGTTCTTCTTCTGCCGTGCAAAGCACTTTTTGTTATGACCAAATAACTAAATTTTTGTCTCATCAGTCCAAATCAATTTTTTCCAAAATGACTGTGTCTAAATGAGCTTTTCCATACAACAAGCGACTGTGTTTGTGTGAGTGCAGAAAGGGCTTCTTTCTCATGCCCCTGCCATACACATGTTCTTTGTGCAAATTGCGCTGAATTGTAGAACGATGTACAGATACACCTGCATCTGCAGCAAGATGTTCTTGCAGGTCTTTGGAGATGATCTTTGGGTTGTCTGTAACATTCTCACAATCCTCAGCATATGCCGCTCCTGTATTTTTCTTGACCTGTCAGACCTGGGTTTTACAGCAACTGTGCCTGTGGCCTTCCATTTCCTGATTACATTCCTTACAGTTGAAACTGACAGTTTAAACCTCTGAGATAGCTTTTGTAGCCTTCCCCTAAACCATGATACTGAACAATCTTTGTTTTCGGATCTTTTGAGAGTTGATTTGAGGATCCCATGTTGTCACTCTTCAGAGGAGAGTCAAACAGAAGCACAACTTGCAATTGGTCACCTTAAATACCTTTTCTCATGATTGGACACACCTGCCTATGAAGTTCAAGGCTTAATGAGCTAATCCAACCAATTAGGTGCTGCCAGTAATCAGTATTGAGCAGTTACATGCATTCAAATTAGCAAAATGACAAGGGTACCCACATTTTTGCGCAGCCAGTTTTTCGTATTTGATTTAATTCCATACAACTGAATACTGCTTCACTAAAAATCTTTGTTCAGAAAACACCCCAGTACTCAGATGTTCCTGGGAAATGAAAGACATACCACGGTTATCTTTTTTGTTGAAAGTGGAGTCAATTATTATGCTACTGATAGGGGTTCCCAAACTTTTTCACATGTCTGTATATACACTAAATAGCAGTGTTACACATAATCCAAATACCTGGAGTATCAGTGAGATATAACTGCAAAATTGAGGTCAAATATGTTTGCTCTGCTTACTTTAGACTTTTACACCTTTATAAGGGGTGTTTATGTTGTTTCTTATCCTCTGATTGGGTCCTGGATTTGCACTGGCTGGGGCCACGCTACATTTAAATGGGTTGTTCACCTTTAAATCAGCTGTTAGTAGGATATAGAGAGTGATATTCTGAGACAATCTGCAGTTTTAATTTTTTATTATTTGTGGTTTTTGGGTTATTTCGTTTTTTATTCAGCAGCTCTCCAGTTTGCGCTTTCATTAATCTGGTCGCTAGTGTCCAAATTCCCCTAGCAACCATGCGTTGATTTGAACAAGAGACTGGAATATGAATAGGAAAGGCCTGAATAGAAAAAGGAGTAATAAAAAGTAGCAATAACAATACATTTGTTTTTAGATGGGGTCAGTGACCCGCATTTGAAAGCTGGAAAGATCCAGAAGAAGAAGGCAAATATTTTAAAAAAGTATTTAAAAAAACTAAAAAAGACCAATTGAAAAGTAGCTTAGAATTAGCCATTCTAGAACATACTAAAATTGAATTTAAAGGCAAACCTCCCCTATAATGACACAGATACAAACAGTTACCGTGTTGGTGGGACGAGAGATATCGCCATCATGTTCCATTAGGATCCCAATGATTTTAACATCCTCCTCTTTCGTGTGGATCATTTCTTTCTTCACTGCCGCAGCCAAATGCAGTGACGTCTCCCCGGCCTGAAACAGAAACAAGCAGAGGGTTATTAATGCCTGTGGTGCCCCCAAAAAATGGCCATTTCAGCATTTTCATGGCAAAATTCTACTGTTAAAAGTGTTGGCATGTGGCTGTCCTTTAAGGCTCATAGCAGAGTGAGGAGATGCACTTGGTGCCCCAGTCTAATCACTGGAGTAGGAACACTAATGAGATCAATGCTAATTGGTAGAAATTGCTTCAGTTCTGGGGGCAACTCCCAGTGACCACGAACGAGTCCACTCACCTTATTAGCTTGATTAACACAGCCGACTGCATCTGCTCCACCTCTCTCATTTATAAGGTGTTGGAGGAGAACTTCTACTATAGGCAAGTGGCAGTGTCTCACGGCAGTGTGAAGTGGGTTCTCTTGATTCTGCAGTTGATAAAAGCAAATATAGTCATCTACGTTCTTTATATTACTGTATAACTCAGCCTGCAACCTTGTGCCTTTATATGGTCACAGAACAACCCCTCAGTGACTTCTAATATCCTTATCATTTACAGTAGGGGTACATTATCCCTTATAATACATGAGTGATACTCAGAGTTCCCTGTATAACTCAGCCTGCAGCCTTGTGCCTTTATATGGTCACAGAACAACCCCTCAGTGACTTCTAATATCCTTATCATTTACAGTAGGGGGTACATTATCCCTTATAATACATGAGTGATACTCAGAGTTCCCTGTATAACTCAGCCTGCAACCTTGTGCCTTTATATGGTCACAGAACAACTCCTCAATGACTTCTAATATCCTTATCATTTACAGTAGGGGTACATTATCCCTTATAATACATGAGTGATACTCAGAGTTCCCTGTATAACTCAGCCTGCAACCTTGTGCCTTTATATGGTCACAGAACAACCCCTCAGTGAACTCTAATATCCTTATCATTTACAGTAGGGGGTACATTATTCCTTATAATACATGAGTGATACTCAGAGTTCCCTGTATAACTCAGCCTGCAGCCTTGTGTCTTTATATGGTCACAGAACAACCCCTCAGTGACTTCTAATATCCTTACCATTTACAGTAGGGGGTACATTATCCCTTATAATACATGAGTGATACTCAGAGTTCCCTGTATAACTCAGCCTGCAGCCTTGTGCCTTTATATGGTCACAGAACAACCCCTCAGTGAACTCTAATATCCTTATCATTTACAGTAGGGGGTACATTATTCCTTATAATACATGAGTGATACTCAGAGTTCCCTGTATAACTCAGCCTGCAGCCTTGTGTCTTTATATGGTCACAGAACAACCCCTCAGTGACTTCTAATATCCTTACCATTTACAGTAGGGGGTACATTATCCCTTATAATACATGAGTGATACTCAGAGTTCCCTGTATAACTCAGCCTGCAGCCTTGTGCCTTTATATGGTCACAGAACAACCCCTCAGTGAACTCTAATATCCTTATCATTTACAGTAGGGGGTACATTATTCCTTATAATACATGAGTGATACTCAGAGTTCCCTGTATAACTCAGCCTGCAGCCTTGTGTCTTTATATGGTCACAGAACAACCCCTCAGTGACTTCTAATATCCTTACCATTTACAGTAGGGGGTACATTATCCCTTATAATACATGAGTGATACTCAGAGTTCCCTGTATAACTCAGCCTGCAGACTAAAATGCATATAATGCTCAGTAGGGGTCACAAAGACACTATGAACCCTCTTTCTAGGTGGCTACAAGTAGCAGCTACTAATCTACCTGTGCCTTTAAGGATAAATCTCTCTTCTAGATTAAATAAAATATAGTCTGAAGGGGCTGAAGGAAAGAAGAACAGACAGTTGGGTGTCTCTAGAACGTTCTCAAGCACTGAGCACAGAGGCGTGAGCTAAAAGGTTAATATGGATAATATGGATTAATATGAATTACCTTTGACTGCCAGGTGGGTTCTCCTCCTTCCTCTATGAGGGCAGTTATCATCTTTAGGTTTCCGTGCTGGGCAGATATGTGCATCGCTGTCTCTCCATTCTATTAGAGGGAGTCAGATAATTAATAGGGATCATGAGGAGCAGTGACCCAGTCAGATACATCAATTGGCCTCTATACACATTGTGCCTCCCTCAGGCTGGACAGGGAATAACATGGGAACTGTTTGTTTATTCCAGTAGCAAATCTGCCCCTTCCCTTTTTGTACATGTTCTGGGACAGAAAGCAAACGTTCTTGATCTGCCCCTTACTGACAGTTGTACAAGTGGATCTCAATGAGCGTCTGCATCTGAGGGTTGGTAGTTGCCCGTGGGCCTCCTGTGGAACATTGACACCTCTCAGAGAGGCCAGGAATGGGCAGAGTTAATGCTATAGACAGATTTATACATTTAACCCCATTCAATTACCTCCTGTTCAACATTAATGTCGGCTCCGCTCTTTATTAGCATCTCAGCCACCTTCTCCCCATCTTTGATCCGAGCTGCAACATGCAGGGGGGTCTCCTGTGCCTGAGAAACAAGTTCAGAATTAATAAATATACTCAGTACAGGCTATGAGCAAACTTAGGGGGCAGTAATGGAACTAAGGAGGGGTGGGACCAGGTGCAGGCTGTCCCGCTTGACCCCCCTGCATCCGCATCCAAAGGGCCCCAATGGGGTGCGGACCCAGGTACGATCACACCTACTGCACCCCCAGTAGTTACGTCTCTGTTAGGGGACTGTTCCTGCTGAATTGTGCTTAGTACAGGGAATACCTATGCTGTCATAGTTTTATGGGATCTCTCTGTACAGACTATGAGCAAACTTAGGGGACTGTTCCTGCTGAATTGTGCTTAGTACAGGGAATACCTATGCTGTCATAGTTTTATGGGATCTCTCTGTACAGACTATGAGCAAACTTAGGGGACTGTTCCTGCTGAATTGTGCTTAGTACAGGGAATACCTATGCTGTCATAGTTTTATGGGATCTCTCTGTACAGACTATGAGCAAACTTAGGGGACTGTTCCTGCTGAATTGTGCTTAGTACAGGGAATACCTATGCTGTCATAGTTTTATGGGATCTCTCTGTACAGACTATGAGCAAACTTAGGGGACTGTTCCTGCTGAATTGTGCTTAGTACAGGGAATACCTATGCTGTCATAGTTTTATGGGATCTCTCTGTACAGACTATGAGCAAACTTAGGGACTGTTCCTGCTGAATTGTGCTTAGTACAGAGGAATACCTATGCTGCCATAGTTTTATGGGATCTCTCTGTACAGACTATAGGCAAATTTAGGGAACTGTTCCTGCTGAATTGTGCTTAGTACAGGGAATACCTATGCTGATATAGTTTTATGGGATCTCTCTGTACAGACTATGAGCAAATTTAGGGGACTGTTCATGCTGAATTGTGCTTAGTACAGGGAATACCTATGCTGCCATAGTTTTATGGGATCTCTCTGTACAGACTATAAACAAATTTAGGGAACTGTTCCTGCTGAATTGTGCTTAGTACAGGGAATACCTATGCTGCCATAGTTTTATGGGATCTCTCTGTACAGACTATGAGCAAACTTAGGGACTGTTCCTGCTGAATTGTGCTTAGTACAGGGAATACCTATGCTGCCATAGTTTTATGGGATCTCTCTGTACAGACTATGAGCAAACTTAGGGGACTGTTCCTGCTGAATTGTGCTTAGTACAGGGAATACCTATGCTGCCATCGTTTTATGGGATCTCTCTGTACAGACTATGAGCAAACTTAGGGACTCTAGAAACATAATTTTATCACCAGCCTGTGAATTTCCCTGTATTGTGGCACTGTGATTGGCAATGACAGAGATTTGGTTATTAGTACAGATGCCCCCCAGCTCCCCCTATGCAATTGTTTCAATAATCAGGACAAAATTAACAATAATAACCATTATCTGTGGATTAACTGAGGAATCAGCAGCATATTAACTGCACATAATATTGTAGCCTGGGATACAGTTTGGCGCCACCTAGTGTCCATGTAGTGCAGAGAAAAGCTCAGCCCCTTTATACAGAGTCTGCAGTTTATTAGACCAGGTAGGGGCCCTGGGAATGATTGTTGGTTGGAAATTGGCCACATTGGGTTTGAAAATCCCATTAGACAAGGATTTGCTTAATTTTTATACATTATTCTTCTCCACAATAGATCACCCTCTTCTACTGCAGTTTAAGGATAATGCTTTAACTACATGCAGCACCTATGGCAGCTCCCACTCATATATATAAATGATAATATGTTCAAAGCACAAAAGAGAATCTATTTACCCATTTACCGCTCTGCCTAAGGGAAACACTATGTAAGTGAATTATAGAGCTGTCTGATTATTTTGCCTTTAATCATTAATAATATTATTATATTAGGGTCTCATTCATTATAATTTACCTTTCCTCCTTTGAGCTGCACTTGGGCCCCAAAGCCGAGCAGAGTCTGTACCACTTTGGGTTTGCAGTTCTCAGCAGCGACGTGCAGGGCCGTATAATTATCCTTGGTACGAGCATCTACGTGCGCCCCCTTCTGTAGCAGGGCTTTCACCACCGCCGTGTGCCCCCTCTTGGCCGCAGCATGGAGACACACCGCTCCAGACTTGGTGGGAGGCAAGAAAAATAGAGAAGAGGTGGTGCAGGTAGAGGGTAAATATCCCAATGGATCTACTGTCATATTTAAGAGGAACTATGCTAAAAAAATGAAGCCATTTTTGCAGTTTTATGCTGCTATTACTAGGCTTTCTGCTCAGCCGCTCTCTTTCAGTCAAAGTGTCAGTTATCCTTGGTTTAACTGCCTATGCGGGAAATGAACAGGCAGTTAGGGTCACTTTTTAACGACGGCTGTTACAGGAAAAGGAACATCAAAAAATGGGGGCAGACATTCAAGCACAGGATACACAGTAGATGACAGATAAGTACTACTATAGTTTATATAAACAAGCTGCTGTGTAGCCATGGGGGCAGGCATTCAAGCACAGGATATACAGTAGATAACAGATAAGTACTACTATAGTTTATTTAAACAAGCTGCTGTGTAGTAATGGGGGCAGCCATTCAAGCACAGGATACACAGTAGATAACAGATAAGTACTACTATAGTTTATATAAACAAGCTGCTGTGTAGCCATGGGGGCAGCCATTTAAGCACAGGATACACAGTAGATAACAGATAAGTACTACTATAGTTTATATAAACAAGCTGCTGTGTAGCCATGGGGGCAGCCATTCAAGCACAGGATACACAGTAGATAACAGATAAGTACTACTATAGTTTATTTAAACAAGCTGCTGTGTAGTAATGGGGGCAGCCATTCAAAGGAGAAAAGGCTCAAGTTACACAGCAGATAAGCTCTGTAGAACATAATGGTGTTATCTGTTATCCACTATTTAACCTGTGCCATATAGACTTTATTTCATTTTCCACCATTGCTACACAGCAGTTTGTTTAGTACGTATCTGTTATCTACTATGTATCCTGTGCTTGAATGGCTGCCCCCATGGCTACACAGCAGCTTGTTTATATAAACTATAGTAGTACTTATCTGTTATCTACTGTGTATCCTGTGCTTGAATGGCTGCCCCCATGGCTACACAGCAGCTTGTTTATATAAACTATAGTAGTACTTATCTGTTATCTACTGTGTATCCTGTGCTTGAATGGCTGCCCCCATGTAGTAGTGTTTCTGAAGCAAACACATTCATTTACCAGTGCAGGGCAAAGCTACATTATATTTTCATTACTTTAAAATACTTTACATTTTTGGTGTACCTTTAAGCCAAAGGCCAGGTATTAGAAGTCTATAACTCCAAGTATCTCAGGAACCACTAAAAATGTAAATGAATGTAAATTGCAAAAGTGCTCAGAGAAGCACTGACAACAAAATGTTATCCGGGTGTTTCTCTGTCGCTACCTTGTTAGGCATGTGCAGCAGGACCCCTCTCTTTAGGAACGCCAGGGCTGTTTCGGGGTGACCACACTGAGAAGCAATGTGCATTAGAGTGTTTCCATCCTGCCCGAAGAAACAGAGAGAATAAAGATCAAACAATATAAAAGAGTAGAGGAGAGAAATCAACACTTGCTGTAGGGGGCGCCGTGTTGCACCCAATAATTGGGGTCTCATCGACTTGCCTTGGTCCGAGCCAGAACATTGGAGCGGAATTTCTCGGTCAGAATTTCTACGACATTGGTGTTTCCTCGTTCTGCTGCGACGTGCAAAGGAGTCCGCTCCATCTGTAGCGACAAGTGCAGAATGTTTACTGACCAACCGCATGCACAGTGGGAGGGGTTAAAGGGGAAGTCTTTGAAAGTCTAGACCATTCAATGTCAAGTTCAATGTAAATAATTTCGTTTTTGTTTTTAATCATGTTGGTTCTGCAACTCTGCAGTGCAGCATGGAAAATACATGGTGAAATGACTTCTCTTTCATTCTTTTAAAGGGAACAGTAACACCACAAAATGAAACTGGAGGACAACAGGACATTATATTGTCATTCCTGTAAACTACTTTCATATTTTGGTGTTACTGTTCCTTTAAGTTAACTTTTAGTATGTTATAGAATGGCTAATTCTAAGCAACTGTTTAATTGGTCTTCACTATTTATCTACTATTGTTTTTTTAATTATTTGTTCTTCTGACTCTTTCCAGCTTTCAAATGGGGGTCACTGACCCCATCTAAAAAAACAAATGCTCTGTAAGGCTACAAAAGTATTGTTATTGTTACTTATCTATTTCTCATCTTTCTATTCAGGCCTCTCCTATTCATATTCCAGTCTCTTATTCAAATCAGTGCATGGTTGCTAGGGGAATTTGGACCCTAGCAACCAGATTGCTAAAATTGCAAACTGGAGAGCTGCTGAATAAAAAGTTAAATAACTCAAAAACCACAAATAATAAAAAATGAAAACCAATTGCAATTGTCTCAGAATATCTCTCTCTACATCATACTAACAGTTAATTTAAAGGTGAACAACCCATTTAAAGGAGAAGTAAAGCTAAAAAAAAAAACTAAAGAAGTAGGTAGAAATGTTGTACATGATGTTTTGTGCTTCTGTACCAGCCCAAGGCAACCACAGCCCTTTAGCAGTAAAGATCTGTGTCTCCAAAGATGCCCCAGTAGCTCCCCATCTTCTTTTCTGCTGATTCACTGCACATGCTCTGTGCTGCTGTCACTTACTGAGCTTAGGGAGCCACTCACAATATACAGTACATATAGAATAGAAATGTCACAATATAAGGCTGATTAGTAATTAATACAGATAATTACTACATGGCAGCACAGAAACCAGTGCAATTAGCATCAGAATTGAATAATCAGCAAACCTGTAGCATCAGCTTATATTACAGCCAGGGAAGCTCATTTTCTGCTGGATAATTAGTGACGAGCCCTAAGCTTAGCTTCTCAACAGCCAATCAGAGCCCACTGAGCATGTGAGTGTCACAGACACTTTCCAAGATGGTGACCCCCTGTGACAAGTTTGAAGTCCTGGATCATTGCTGCTATTGACAAGCTCAAACTTTAGCCTCGTGCAATAAGTTCACTATATAAAATATGCCATTTTTAGCCACATTCATTTATAGGGTTTAGTTCTCCTTGAATCAGAGGCTTCTGCTCCACTGCTACAAACAGCTCCTAGTTACTACAATATTACCAAACTGCTAATTGCAGAATAACCACTAGATGGTGCTCCTCATTCAGATTCTTACTGCACTTTTGTTTTTGTTTTTTTTAAATATTGGGATTTGTGTGTGTGGGGGGGAGAGGGTGTTGGTAATTTATTACCAGCCTGGCCGGTAAAAAAACATGTGTGATGACAATGTTATTAATAGGAAAAAACTGCAAGAATATAGGCTGGAATTCTTTTCAAGAAACAATGGCAACCCTATTGGGCAGTGGCTATTTGGTGTATGGGGCCACAGTGTTCCTTATAGCAACCCTCAGACTGTCAGAAGGAACATTCCGGCCCCAGGATTAGGAGAAACTTTAAAGGAACAGTCGGGTGGGTGCTGCACTCTACTGACCTTATCTGTTATATTAGCGTTTGTCTTACACTGGTGCAGGAACTTCAGCATCATCTCATCTCCTGCCCAAGCCACAATGTGCAACGGTGTCTGTCCTTCCTCCTGTAACAAAATATAACCAGCGTAGGGAATATACACTATATACCCATCCCATATATATGATAGGGGTAAGTGCAACAATGAAGGGAGCAAATAGGATCTGTGCAACCACTGGGACAGAATGTTCTGTTATACAGATAGCTAGAATCTCAGCTGCCATAAAGCAGGACAGGACTGCTGCTTACAATGGGGATCAGATAGGATCTGTGCAGCCACTGGGACAGAATGTTCTGTTATACAGATAGCTAGAATCTCAGCTGCCATAAAGCAGGACAGGACTGCTGCTTACAATGGGGATCAGATAGGATCTGTGCAGCCACTGGGACAGAATGCTCTGTTATACAGATAGCTAGAATCTCAGCTGCCATAAAGCAGGGCAGGACTGCTGCTTACAATGGGGATCAGATAGGATCTGTGCAGCCACTGGGACAGAATGTTCTGTTATACAGATAGCTAGAATCTCAGCTGCCATAAAGCAGGACAGGACTGCTGCTTACAATGGGGATCAGATAGGATCTGTGCAGCCACTGGGACAGAATGCTCTGTTATACAGATAGCTAGAATCTCAGCTGCCATAAAGCAGGACAGGACTGCTGCTTACAATGGGGATCAGATAGGATCTGTGCAGCCAGTGGGACAGAATGCTCTGTGCTATACTTGGGAACAGGGAATGCCTGTAGAACTGAGTAGAAAAATAGTGAAAAATCAGTAATACTCACATTCTGGCAGTCGACATTGGCTCCATATTCCACCAAGAGTTTAGCCGCATCCACGTCCCTTTTTCTACAAGATGCATGAAGGGCCGTGTCACCATATTTCTGTTAATAACAACATTTTCATGAGAGATTCTGCAGCAAAATCCTTTGTGCATTTCATGAGCAACATTCCAAGGCATGTGAAGGAGAGCTAAATCCTATAAATGACTATGGAATGCGTTTGCCAATGAGATTCTCTAATACATTCCAAGCTGAGGAGCTGATAAGTCTGAAGGGATGGATCATTACTACTATATACAGTGGAACCTCAATTTTACATCCCCTCATTTTAAGTTTCCCCTCATTTTACATTGTTGTTTTCTGGCCCCACCTATATATTATACATAATACATTTCCCTGATTTTACATTTTCCTGGATTGTAAACTTAAAATTGAGGTTCTACTGTATTCTATTAACCCTCCGCGTTGTGCCTCAGAAATAACATGATAAATAAATGCACTGATTTACCCTCTTACTTTGCTAACGGCTCTGAGTTGGGATTCGGGGTTCACCAGCAGCAGCTCTTTACAGATCCCCAGATTTCCGGCTTCTATGGCTAAAAACAGAGGGATGCAGCCGTCCTGCAAATTGCAATGCACAATAGGAAATATATTTCACAAGCAACACGTATAGGGTTGGACATATAAGAAGCAGCAGGTGTATCTCCGGATAAAAGCGGAAGCGTTATTTCCTTGAGTTGTGCCAATATCCTGCATTTAATGCCCAATGAGCAGCAGTTAAATAAAGGGTCTGTATTTACACAGATACTACTGAGCTACACACCTTGTCCGGGGTCAGCCTTGCGTCCTTGTGTGATGCTCTCAGTAGGGTTTGTGTCACATTGATGGCGCCGTTGGGTCGGAGAGCTGTGTAATGAAGGGGCAACTGATCCTTGGGCTTAGGAAAGAACATACAGGATTAAACAGGATGGGTGCAACCCTGAGTCTTTTTGTCTTGAGGGTCCCCTAACCAGCGAGACTAGAAAGTCCTAAGTGGACGTTCCATGGTTTATCCAAAAAACACTTCTTTCCTGTGGGCCTCACTTACATCAATACCCCCCAGTCCGTGCACCCCTTTATTTAGCTCCCTATAGCTGGGTGCAATTACAGGGAGTTTAAGGGAACACCCAAGCCCTACAATAATGTATTTAACATTGTCTGTGCCAATCAGTGCATGGGCAATATTGCAGAAACGATGGCGGGCTCAGCTATGCCAAGAAACTTGGTAAAGAAGCCAAAAAGTGGCACGGCCATGGGAGAAGTGTCCTAGGATAAAAGAGACCAATAAAATCAATGTATTATGGACTGTGTGTATTTAGAGAGAAGCTGCTCCGGATATAAATGGAGTCATTGTACAGTAGGGGAAACACAAGGGCCCTGAATTGGCACCGGCGTTGAATTAATTCAGAGTCTCTGCCAAGGATTCTGCTTTTTGGGCATTGCCATTTATGAGTGGATTAGACTGCTGAGAAATACCTTCTTTTATGTGACTCGTTTAACCCCTTTTCTGCCACTCAGACGACCAAATTACCATATAAACATGGGATTTCTATTGTTTATCCCACTGTGGCCCCTCGCAACAGCAACCAGAAATGGGTTAGAAACTATTATTTCTGAATATCTTCCCCACTATTGGCTGGGGAATTTAGGAATATGCTGAATCACTCACGTACCCCTCCAGGGATGTTGGGCTCGGCCTTTTTGAGGAGAAGAAGTCGTACGATCTCGTCCTTGGAATGAGCGGCAGCGACGTGGAGAGCCGTGCGACAATCCTGAAGTGACATTTAGATTTGACAGAAAGCAAAAAAAAAACCGTCAGTCTCATGGACAGTTTCATCAGGGTTTAGCGGGGGGTCTCCATGCACTTAACTTAGGTTTGGCGCTCCCATGTATAGTCAAAAGATTAGGGAGAGGCGTTTAAAGTTCCATAGTCCCATAGGGGTTGGAACATATTGCAAACTGTCTCAGAATATCCCTCTCTACATCATACTAACAGTTAACTCAAAGGTGAACAACCCCTTTAAAGGATCAGTAACATCAATTTTTTAATTAAAAAATTCACTAGTGTAGAACGAAAAAAAACCCCACAAAGACAAATTAAACTTTTAAATCGCTAAGTCTTTATTAAGAAATAACTTACTGAAACTAGCGATTTAAAAGTTTAATATGTCTTTGTGGTTTTTTTTTTCGTTCTACACTAATGAATTTTTTAATTAAAAAATTGATGTTACTGATCCTTTAAAGGGGTTGTTCACCTTTGAGTTAACTGTTAGTATGATGTAGAGAGTGATATTCGAATTTGTTTTCATTTTTTATTATTTGTGGTTTTTGACTTATTTAGCTTTTTGTGCAGCAGCTCTGCAGTTTGTAATTTCAGCCATCTGGTTGCTAGGGTCCAAATTACCCTAGTAACCACACACTCATTTGAATAAGAGACTGGAATGTGAATAGGAGAGGACCTGAATAGAAAGATGTTTGATACTCAATAATAACATATTTATAGCTTTAAAGAGCATTTGTTTTCAGAGGTCGGTGACCCCCATTTGAAAGCAGATTTGAACAATTAAAAAACTATAAAAAAACAAAGACCAATTGAAAAGTTGCTTAGAATTGGCCATTCTATAATATACTACAAGTTAACTTAAAGGTGAACCACCCCTTTTATAATCGCTGGTAACCAGAGAACTGATTTCAAGTGAGACGACGGCACAGAGGTTGGGGTAACCTAATCCAATCATTAACTAAGGTACCAGTCACAGAACTCAACTCCCAGCATTCCCTGCGAGGCAAATCAATAGACTGTGTTTGTTCAACCCCACCGGTATTTTCTTCTTCGCTCCCCTCTCAGATTCCCTTGATGTTGGTTCGCACTCACATTAAAGGTACAGTGGGTCTCATTTATAAACATTGGGCAAATATGCACATGGGCAGTAACCCATAGCAACCAACCAGTAACTGGCTTTTCTCAGCCAGCTGCAGGTTGAACAGTAATAGCCAACATTTGATTGGTTGCCATGGGTTACTGCCCAGGTGCAAATTTGCCCAGTGTTTATAAATGAGCCCACAGTCACAATTTATTACTCTACTGCAGGGATCCCCAACCTTTTGAACCCGTGAGCAACATTCAGAAGTAAAAGGAGTTGGGGAGCAACACAAGCATGAAAAATGTTCTTGGGGTGCCAAATAAGGGCTGTGATTGGCCATATAGTAGCCCCTATGTGGATTGTCAACCTAAATTGTGGTTGTGTTTGGCAGTACACCTGGTTTTTATACAACCAAACCTTGCTCTCAAGCCTGGAATTCAAAAATAATCACCTACTTTGAGGCCACTGGGAGCAACATCCAAGAGGTTGGAGAGTAACATAATACTCACAAGCTACTGGTTGGGGATCACTGCTCTACTGGTTAACAGCAATATATATATATATATTATGGATCTTTCCCCTGGACCAACCGGTACCTTAAAGCAGACGTGGCTCTTAATTGATGCATTTAGAGTAAACGTCCCAGAACTGCTCATAAAAGAGAGATCCTAAACAGTGTATTAGATAGACTTGACATTATTGTCTAAATTATTGGTTTTTGAAGACTGATAATTTGGTGGAGGGATTTCTCCAGCATTCTTCATAACAGTAGTTCATTATTCGCTGGAGACCCATTGTTGCTAATATTTTGTGATGTGAAGGAGGAGACCTATGTTTCTTCTCTTCTAGGCGCTATCAGCAGTTTGATCACTGAGATTCCAATGGCAGATTGTCCATCTTGAGCCATAATAATCCAAGTTCAGGAGAAAGAAATACTCATTGGCTTGAGCTGTTATATAGAGGTTTGAGAATGGCCAATGCCATATTGTATTACACTGACAACTCCCAGTTCTGCCAATTCCTTATGTTCTTGCAATATTGTGTATTGGGCACTTCCCAAAGTCTATAATACTCCACAATTAGCGCTGCCTTCCCTTAAGTACTTCTCCTTAGATATAGAGGAGCAGCTCCTATGTTGGAGGCACAAGCACCTACACAACAAGACGCATCACTACATAAGCCACAGATACTAATTTTGTCACTGTCCTTCCAAGGTGGTCTACTCACTGGGTCCACACTGGAGGGCAGTTTCACTGGAATTCACAGCAAGCTCTATGGTGCTTACACTCAACTGTGCCATTGCTTTTCTCCTTGTTGCCTTGTAGCTTGCCCAGAAGCAGGCCAACCTCAGTGTGTGGTGGAGATCCAGGTCTCCTGGCCAAGTTCCCTGTCTACTCTGCTTAACAGTCTTCTTGAGAGTTGCAGCAGGGGGCCTTTGGTCATCCTTGTTTTTAGGGTGACAAACCCAGGCTCATCCTGGTTACTTCTTCCTTCCAATGCATCTAGTGGTGTTACTAGCATCTGAATCACATCACTGGTGGTTGGGGGGAGGTGGACAGCCCAGAAAGATTGTTGGAGGGCTGCAGAGAATGGGAGTCAGCACCTTACATCAAGAGAACAGTTTGATTTATTTATGGCCAATAGGGGTGCTAAATCATCAATATGTACAGTCTAGGGCAAAGTCAAAAAAGTTTCAGATGTATCTAGGAGAGCAAATGGCCCTTCTCATGAATGATCACCTGTGTGCCTGCCCTATGCTCCCTGTGTGTGCCATACTCTGCCTGTGTGTGCCATACTCTGCCTGTGTGTGCCATACTCTGTCTGTGTGTGCCATACTCTGCCTGTGTGTGCCATACTCTGCCTGCCCTTTGCACCCTGTGTGTGCCATACTTTGACTGTGTGTGCCATACTCTGCCGACCCTATGCTCCCTGTGTGTGTCATACTCTACCTACCCTGTGCTAGCTGTGGGACATGAGCCTCATAGTGTTGGTTCTGGGGGTTTGTTAGCATTTGGAAATTGTTGTTAGGGGCCTCTAATCATGTGCTGGGGGGAGCTGTGTTATCCACAGGGGAGGAGGCATGTAGATTCAAGGTGTTGTCTTAATACGACTTTTCTATTACTTGGCATATGAGCACCAAACATTTTTTTGGGTAATACCACCTTTAATGTGGATATGGTCTTAAAACGTAGTAACATGGGTGTGGTGTAAAAGTGGGTGTGGTTTAAAGTGGGTGTGGTTTAAAAACAGGGAGTGGCCAATAGTGACTTCCATTATTGGCTCTCCATGACATAAGCTAGGAAAAATTCCAGCCCTCTGTACCACAGAAGTTGGATAGCACTGATCTAAGGAAATACATTGATTATTGAAAACTTTGGGTGCATCTTCCTTAAAAAAAAAAACATGATTCCTTTAAATTCTGAGAAAAGCTCTAGCCAGGAGACTGCAGGCCAGCAAGCCAGCTTTCAATGAAGGAAGTTCATACAAAACAGAATTATTAGACTTTTGTAATTGCTTGTTGCAATTACCCGTAATTATCGGCCAACAAAGCAGCTCCTGCATACCTTATTCAATGTATCACGCATCTCATGTTTCTCCTACCTAGGGAACACAAAGGCCGGTTACCTTCAAGGGGCGCTTGGTAAAGGCTGGAATTTTCGGCTGTAAAACTCAGCTTCTCGGCATGGCCTTTGAGACAGAGCAGTAAAAGTTCCTTTATTGTGGCGGGGGGAATGTAATAAACACAGATGTGTGACTCCTTTGTGAATAGCGTTCTATTGATTCCCCATCTCAGCAGTAGGAGGTCATGTCTACAGAACAGTTTCCAAGGGCAATAAATACATTGAAAGGTCATTGCCAGGCTCCAAGTTGCTCCTATTGCTTAACTGTGCCCCGTGCTGCTTTGTATTCCCATCACCCAATGCTCAGAGTGAAAGGGCACCACCCACATTCCATAAATGAGTTATAAGAAGAGTCAAGGGGCCCCTTATCACAACACGTATTTGCCCTTATTCATTGGACTATAAATACATGTCGTCATCATCATCATCAACTTTTACACTTTTTAGAAATGGTAGAATATCACTACCACTCTTCAGCTTCCTTGACTTGGCCAGTAAAGCATGCATGGCACAGGACTCTTTCTCCCAGTTGGGTCCCATTCTGTGCGATGGAGGAAGGGTTATCCATACTGATAAATATATAGGAAGGCTGGTATTTTTTTCCAGAAAAGGTGGCAACCCTGGACCCAACTGGCAGAATGAGTCCTGTGACATGCAGATCTTTCAATAAGTTGGGGGCCAGTGCTTCTTTAAAACAATAGTTGACAGACCTGCTACATTCCCATCACAGATATTTCAGATAAAACCTTGAAGGTATCAGGCACAGGTAGGGCAGTAGACTCAGACAGAGTTAGGACTCACTAGCAAGTGTCCAGTCCCCAGGGTATAAGGCCCTCACAGTGGTGGGTAATCTCTCTATTCCTGAGCCTGGCCACTAGAGGTGCTATGCTGATAGGCCACACCCAGGGTATTTAGTGCTAACTACCCTCAGCCTGACTCTCACTGCAAAGGAGCTATAACCAAATCTATTGTCACGCTGGCTACTTCTACTGATGCCTCTTACCTCAGGCTCTCACCAAAGACTATTGAAGGCTTTCCACTGGAAAGTAGTTTTTTTTGGGGAAGACATTATGGTCTACCTATGTCCATAAGTTCCTACACCAAGGGTAGTTCCATCTTTATACTACTAGGTGGAGCTTCAGGTATCTCTACTAACTAGCCATAACCATCCTTTGCTAGCCTAAATAGCTCTCCTTAATGCGTTACCAATCCACAACTTCCACTAAAGTCTGATCTTACCCCTGGGTTCTTTCACTGGGGCTATTCCTACTATAGGATTCTGGCACCATATACCGTCCTCCATAAAAGGAGTCCAAGTGACCAAGAATCGTTGCCTTTAAATTTTTTTGCCATTAGGGAAAGCACCACTTGATACCCCTATAGCAATGAGTATCTTCCGACCATCTCCAACACGTAGATGGTACAACACTTTCTCCCACCTACAAAGAACAGCCCTTTTACAGCTTAAGGAGGTAACGTTCAGCCACTGATTGTTTGTTTAGTAGCCCAAACACATTGGCTCCTATGAGAATCTCCTGCAAGTTCCATCTGTAAATGACCTTCTGTGTGATTTATCCTTCATGTGATTAATTGCTATTTTATGTTCCCCCAAAAGACCCAATGTATCTGCCTCACATTCCCCCAAAACTGACAGCTGTGTTTTATTTCTGTCTTTGAAACCAACGGGCAAACTCTTGTTACATGATGAGATAATGAAACCACTGAAGATCTTCATATGTAGAGAAGACAACTGCCCCATCCTCCCATCATGCTCAGCTGGTGGGAGGAGCAGACTCAAACATGGTGCTTACCTGTGTCCTCTCATTAAGATCGACTCCCAGTTCCAGGAACCTCTCAACAATGGCCAGACGGTTTTCCCTCACAGCGATCATAAATGGTGTTAATCCTGATTCCTAAAGGGGAAGTAATAATTTAGGATAATTTCATATCTGCCCACAGAAAAACTAAGGCCCCAACAAAGATTTTAGCCAATGGAAAAGGTTATTTCATAAATATTATCCCTTATAATGCACAAGTGATCCTCAGAGTTCCCTGTATAACTCAGCTTGCAGCCTTGTGCCTTTATATGGTCACAGAACAACCCCTCAGTGACTTCTAATATCCTTATCATTTACAGTAGGGGGTACATTATCCCTTATAATACATGAGTGATACTCAGAGTTCCCTGTATAACTCAGCCTGCAGCCTTGTGTCTTTATATGGTCACAGAACAACCCCTCAGTGACTTCTAATATCCTTATCATTTACAGTAGGGGGTACATTATCCCTTATAATACATGAGTGATACTCAGAGTTCCCTGTATAACTCAGCCTGCAGCCTTGTGCCTTTATATGGTCACAGAACAACCCCTCAGTGACTTCTAATATCCTTATCATTTACAGTAGGGGGTACATTATCCCTTATAATACATGAGTGATCCTCAGAGTTCCCTGTATAACTCAGCCTGCAGCCTTGTGCCTTTATATGGTCACAGAACAACCTCTCAGTGACTTCTTATATCCTTATCATTTACAGTAGGGGGTACATTATCCCTTATAATACATGAGTGATACTCAGCGTTCCCTGTATAACTCAGCCTGCAACCTTGTGCCTTTATATGGTCACAGAACAACCCCTCAGTGACTTCTAATATCCTTATCATTTACAGTAGGGGGTACATTATCCCTTATAATACATGAGTTGTCCCTACATTAACAACAATTCATGGCACCCACTTGGTCGATTTCGGAGCAGCCCATCTCCCCTTTATCGATCCCTTTTAACGTCTGCTCCAGGGTGATCCACTCGGCCCGGCACGTCAGCTGTAGGATTTTACTCCTCAAATCCAAACTGCTGGAGGAATTCCTTTCCGGATCTGACATTTTTTATAAATCACATGAAATTCTTCATCCAATTCAATAAATATTTCCCCAACTCTCTGACCGGCCAATCACAATGTGCTCCATTATATGAAATATAAATCAATAGAAATATTCAGATTCTTCTCTGTGTCTCAGTTGCAGGTGGAGCAGCCGAGCCCGGGAGATGGATGGGGAGTCTCTGTGTCTTGGTAGGAGGTCGGGAGAGTTTCTCTCTTTACTTGCACTGACTCCCAATCACAGGGACCGGCCCGGTGCCCTCCTGCCCCCCCAGCTCCTCCTTTGTGTGCCCGTTACCTTGGCACCGGCTACTTGAATTGGGGGGTGGAGGCATCGGCCCATTCTCTTCCACACAGAACAAAAAACATTCTTTCTCCATATAAAGCTTTTATACACATTCCCGGCCATTCCAGACTCACATGTGGGATTAAAGGAGAAATGATTCCTCACTGTTAAATTTCCCAACAAGAGGGAAAACAAACAAAAATCTTTATTATACAGAGACGAGAATAATGAATAAATATATTTATTGATAGTGACGCACATGATCAATAACACTGACAATCCCTCATCGTGTAATTTACTGTTATACAAAATATCAGCATTTCTTCTATCTATACTTTTATACATAAAAAATACCATAATGAATTTTAATTTTCTTATTTCTTTCTTTTCAACTGCTAAAACAAACCAGATTCCCAAACAGGACTGCTGCTTACAATGGGGATCAGATAGGATCTGTGCAGCCACTGGGACAGAATGTTCTGTTATACAGATAGCTAGAATCTCAGCTGCCATAAAGCAGGACAGGACTGCTGCTTACAATGGGGATCAGATAGGAATTTTTTTTATTAGTAAAAACTTAACAAATAATAGAATCTTTCAAATCAAACAAAACAATGCATAGCAATATTCAACACATTAGCGAATATAGGCAAGTTTCTCTTGACAGTACATGGGATAAAGCATTTCCATACATGCTCTTCATTCTCCACACATACCAAATAGCAAAGAAAGGAATTTGCTTGCAGAAATATTGAGGTGCTGGTACCAATCTACAACATACAAATGTCACTATCGCGATTTCCCCAGTATAGTTGGTACAATATTCCTTAAAGGCAAATACAAGGACAGAGGCATCTAAAGATTTATATTTCTCCATTTTGAGGTATTTGAGGTGCAGTGTTTGATCTCACGCTCCTTCAGGAAACCCAAATCAGACATCACTGACTTTACGATCTGCTCAATAACAATCTCCTCTTGGCCAAAGGATTTCCTACAGCGGCATTGCCACAGATGGTACCTCATCACTGATATTATCAGGTACATCGTTCCTCTGTCAAGTGGGTGCTGGGTAGACAAAATGCCATAGGCCGCGTCAGTATAAGAAAGTTGCCTAATGTGGGGCACCTTCAGAACCTCTGCCAGCTGACAGCGCACAGTTTTTGTTACAGGGCAATCAACTAGAAAATGTTCCAGGGTCTCGTCAGTGGAACAGCCCCACGGGCACTGCCTTTCAGCGATGTTTAAGTAACTCACATTGCCCCGAACAAAAAGCTTTCCCTGAAGAGCCAACCAGTTAAGATCAAAGTATTTGGGGGGCAGTCTTCTGTCATTGAGCCACTGGAGGCTCTGAGAAAGAATGTTCCCCACACAGTCTCTCAAGGCTAAGGGGACAGTGAAATAGGTTCCCAGGATCCTGCAATAGATCTGCTTTCTCGGGGCAGAACCCAGTTCCCCAATTCCGACATCCCACTCCCTCAAAAGTTTCAGCCCCAATTCAAGATGCTGAGGGAGATGACAACCGCGCACACGGACTTTCTTCACACTACCGCCGAGCAGCCAATCTCCTACCAGAGGCAATACCCAATTCCTGATGCAACTCTCCCACAGGGAATCAGTTCTTTGGCCCAGGATCCCAAAGTTGAACTTCAGGAAAATGGATCCAAAGAAGGCCACTGGACATAACATGCCCAACCCTCCCTCTTTCCTCTGCAGGTAAGTAATGCCCCTTTTTACTGGATTCAGCCTGTTCCCCCAGATTAACTGAAAGAACAGACTTTGGATCCGAGCATAGAAAGCTTCTGGCAGCGGATACACGTAGGAAACAAACAAAAAGATAGGGACCAGGTAAGTCTTCACGAGCTTCACCCTTTCTCTGTAGGACAGCTTCCATCCCCTCCATCGCTGTACCTTTGCATTTCCGGCATCCAACTTTTCCTCCCAGTTTTGCCTACCATCATCTCCCTTCCCAAATTTGATACCTAAGATTCTAATCTGAGTTGGGGCTGTTGTAAATTCCTGGAGCGGAAAGGCCGGCTCCTCATCTAATGACCAAAAAGCTTGAGACTTATCCATGTTGACCAGAGACCCGGAGGCCTCTGAGTAACTTCTGACTGTCTCGGACAACACTCTCGCATCTTCAGGACAAGAGACTGCTACCGTGACGTCATCCGCATAGGCTACCGACCTGAGGGGCTGGCAACGGGGAACAGAGAGACCCTCAATTCCACTCGCCTGCAAACGCCTTAAAAAAGGATCGATCGCAAAAACATACAGCAGAGGGCTTAAGGGACACCCCTGTCTCACCCCTGCCCCGACCTCAAAGTTTTCACCATGCCATCCATTGATAAGTGGAAAGCTTACTGCCCCTTTGTACAAAGCTGAGAGCCAACTAATGAATGTTCCCGGGATGCCATACTTTGTCAAAACGGCCCACAGATACTCATGATCCACTCGATCAAAGGCCTTAGCCTGGTCCAGAGACAGAAGGTAACACCCAGTATTTTGGACTTTGCATAACTCCAAGGCTTCCCTAATAGTAAGGATCGCCCCAAAGATGCTCCGCCCTTTCACCGTGCAGAACTGGACAGGAGATAATAAAGTGCCTGAAAATGAACTCAGTCTAGTAAAAAATATCCGTGCGAGAAGCTTCCTATCAGTGTTGAGAAGGGCAATTGGCCTCCAGTTCTCAACCCACTTTGGATCCTTACCCTTTGACAGCAAGATCAAAGAGGATTCTCTCATAGAGGGGGGCAAGATACCCCCTTCCAGGCAGTCTCTAAAGACCTCTACAAGAACTGGAGCCAGCTGATCTTTAAATTTCTTATAAAATTCGGCTGTAAGGCCGTCCGGTCCTGGAGCCTTCTTTTTAGCGAGGCAGTCGATGGCAGCTTTGACCTCGTCCTCCGTGATCTCAGCTGTCAAAGGTTTAAAGTCCAAATTTGTTACATCAGGTCCTGGGGTTGCCTCCAGGAAGGATGAAGTCCTCCCCTTATCCAAAGCCTTGGCCCGGAACAGAGAACCGTAGAAGTCTTTCACAATCCCAAGGATGCCCTCCCTTGATGTTTGTAACTCACCCTTGGGATCGATCAGACCGGTGATAAGTTTCCGCCCAACATTCTCTTTGCAGTTTAAAAAGGGGTCCGGTGAGTGAAAACTCCCATAGTCCCTTTCCTGCACAAGAGATTTGTACCGGCTGTACTGACATTCTCTGATCTGGGCCTTCAGCTGGGCAATTTTTGACCCCTCCACCCCATCCGAAATAGAGGACTCCAACTTCTTTATAAGAGTCAGGTACTTCTTATACTTATTGCCCTCCCTTCGTACAGATAGATTTCGGAAGAAAGCCCGGAATGAGTGCTTAACACTCTCCCACCACAATGACACAGAGTCATAAAAATCAACTCTCCCAAACTGGTGCTGAAGAAGAGCCTCAAAAGACTGTTGTACTGCCTCACCCTCCAGGGAATCTGTACTGAGCCGCCACAGGCCCTTGCCCTTCTCTGGAGTAGACAAAGTGCCCAATGTAAAGGAAAAGGTCATATGGTCGGAGTACTCAACCCCGATTTCCCTCACATCAGCAAATTCCTCACCCACCTGGACAAAAGCCATATCCAGGCGGCTACTTCTAGCCCCACACCTGTAAGTATGGATCGCTCTCCGGCCTCCCCACGTGGCAACATCAACCATTCTGGCTTGTTGGATAAGTTGTTTAAAGAAAAAGCTTTCTGATCTACCTGATCTTCCTGACCGATCTTCTGGTCTAAGGACTTGGTTGAAATCACCAGCCAGGATGACAGAGAGCGATGTGTGTAAATAGGGTCTGATTTCAGACAGTAAAGCCCTCCTACCTGACATAGACTGCGGCCCATAAACATTTATAAGACGAAAACGTCTGCTATTTATAGTCACGTCCAACATCAAACAGCGCCCCACTTGAATCTCGAGGAGACGATGTACTCTTATATTGAGACCACCTCTAAATAATATGGCTACACCTCCACATGGCTTCTCCGCTATGGACCAGAATGAAGGCCCATGCCGCCAGTCAGCCTTTGCCTTTCTCAGTTCTGCCTGAGTAGTAAGACGGGTTTCCTGAAGGAAATACACCTCAGCGTCTGAGTTACCTAGACTTTCAAAAGCCAAAAATCTGGCTCGCTGAGTTCTGACAATACACACATTAGATGTTAAAAACCTAACTGGAGTTGACGCCATCATGAATATTTGTCATAGATTTGCCTTTCTTTTCCTTTGCTGAAAAACCAGCTGCATCCCCATATCTCTTAACTTGGGGCCCTGACTGCAGCTGCTGTTTTTCATTTTCACTTACTGGGTCTCTGGCCGGAGTCTGAGAGCTGTTTGCAGTTTCTCTTACACCTTTCTTACTGGCCGGGTGCTCACCCCCTTCCCTAGTTCTTTTCTTTGAAACCAGTTGAACCTCCATAACCTCCTCCTCCAACTCCCTTGGGTTACTCTCCCCGGCTTCTTGCGTCTCTATCCTCTCCAGCTCCTCTTGCTCTTCTCTTTCTGCTCTGTCACCCCAGGTCTCAGAATTATTATCAAGCACTGAGAATTTATTCCCTGTACTTATAGAGAAAGTATTTATTTCTGAGTGACCTTCTCCTGGATCTAACAGATGGGCATGCTTTTTAGACTTTTTGTTTTTAGCTTTTTTCCAACCATCTTTTTCATTCCCATCATTCGGTACCTTAACTTCACTCTCTCTTGCTGCCTTCTCTGGTTGCTTTCCACTTTCACTCCCTCTAGCTGCCTTCTCTGGTTGCTTTTCTTTTTTCTGATCTTTTGTTGGCTGCCTAAACCTCTGCTGCTTAGGAATGACTTTTTCCTGGGTTGCTGGTACCTCCTCCTCTTGCTCCTTCTCTCCTTCCCCTTCCTCCGGCTCCATTACCTTTCTCATCTCCTGGTCTATCTCAGGGAAGAGTCTGACCATATTATGGTATGCTTCCGGACACCTCCTGTGGGAATGGCCCATTCTATTGCACAGGTTGCACCTGACCTGGTCACAGCTTCTCGCCTCATGCCCCACAGCATTACAAAGTGCACACCAGTATAGAGCAGGCTCTTGCCAGATGATCTCTAGCCCCACACTTATAGCATCGCCGTGGCTGGCCAACATAGAAACAAGAGCCTTTTTCCTTCCCTATGAAAAAAGCATTGGGCAGATGGTTGGGTACATTGCCTGTCACCTCAAGCCTCACTTTTGTGCGCCAAACACCTCCCCAGACATTATCCTCATCATACACCTTTACCAACGGAGACAAAACCGTACACTGGCGCTGCAACCAAACCAAAATATCTTCCTGGGGAACCGCATCATTTTTCATTACTATAGTAATGAGTTTGGTCTCAGGCTTGGTCATTGGAATGACAACTAAGTTCTCCCAGTTTTGGTGTCCTGCTCTTTTCTGCAAATTATAAATCCGCCAGAAATGGTCTAAAGCCTCAGGCAACTTAAAAGTGATGTCATAATCAATTTCGGTTTGTCCAATTACAGCTGATAAATCATCTGGAGAGAAACCCATCCCCTCTAGCAACATGGTGCGTACAAAGTGTCGTCTTGGAGGGGCATCCTCTTTATTGCCATCCCACTTTACCTTAACCCAGTTCTTTCTCTTAAAGGGGTCATTATCAGATATATCAGGGACTGGGAAAAGACGCCTTCTCTCCCAGAAACTTGCTGGATTGACCTGTTCTCCTTGGCCACCTATATGAACTGACACTACCTCTACAGGTTCTGGAAGCCCATGATCTACCTGTCCCTGGCTAACTTCTGTCAATCCATTAGCAGCAGAAACTGCCACATTCCCAGCCATCCCTCCAGCTTGCACTCCTCCACATTCACCCTCCATTCCCTCAACACCAGTCACAGCCTCACTCACACTGTCATTCCCAACAGCTACAGAGGACTCCACTTCATTCTCCTCAATCACCCCACTCTCCACCCTCTCACTCTCATTCACACTGGAAGAAGCAGTCTTTGTTGGTGTAATGTCCATCTCTTCTGCATGCAGTTCTTCTTCTTCTATGGACACGGTTTCAGCTGGATCCTGGGCACTTTCTTGCTGTTCTTTCCCACTGTCATTGGTATTTTGGGGTACAGGATTTGCTGTAACTTTGCCTTCAACTTTTGGCAGCTCTGGAAAATCCTGATCAGATGACAGTACAAAAGCCTGGTCCTTCTTCCCAACAGTAGCTTTAAAGGCCTTTTCTTCCTGTTTCCTTTCCTGGGCATCCACTTCCTGCTGATCAAACGCCATGTTCTGCCAGTTTATCTTGCCCCGTTGCCTCTGCAGCCTGGGGGGTAAAGGCTTTATGAATTCCGCCTCACTCTCAGATGACGCAGGGCTGTTAGATGTGCTGCTCTGAAGTGACTTTACCAAAGCTGGTTTTGCAGCTGGAGTGCGGACACTGGATGACATTGCTGCAAATCTCTGTTTATTTTGATAAACTTCCTTCCAGGGACCGAAATCTTTATAAAGCTCAGAAATGCGAAGCTCTATACCAGCAAGTTCATTCCCCAGTTCATCACGTTTGCATCTGTTGGATTCCTTATATTTGTCATCTGAAAACACCATTGAATTTGTTAAGTGTTTTATTGACATTTCCAAAGACTTTTTTCTGTTTTGCAATGTAGCTAATTCTTTTAGTGCTTCAGCTACTTTTTCTGCAGAAATTGTCTCTTTAACTTTGCCTTTATTACTTACTTCTTTATGTTGTGCCCCTTTAACTGCAGCTCCTTTACTGATGTTATGTGCAATGCTGGTTCCAGGGCTTCCACCAGGGCTGTTGCCTTCTGAGCCATGAGGAACTGGTGCAATGCTGGAAGCTTTACTCCTTCTCCCCTTTCCACTGGGAACTTTAGTGGCGCCGGCTGCTCCATGAAGTAAAGATGTGGGTGCTTGAGTGCAAGGTCTGGCAGCTGCACCCGTAGCCCCAGTCTCCTGGCAAGCTGGCTGTGATGGTAACACACACACTGAAGAGTTAATGTCTGCACCTGATTCCTCCCCCACCTGGCCAACTGATTCCAGCACACACAATGGAGACACAGTTTGTTTGGTATTGCTGCAGCGCTGGACTTTCTGCTGCTCACACTCCACAGTCACACATTGCTGGGGGGAACTTTGGCAAGTAGTAATATGTTTATCTCCATGTACATTAACATTTGTAACTGGCAAGTCATTATTAACTTCTGTTGAAATTAAAGGCAAAGTTTGTTTTTCCATACCTTTGTGTTCCTGCTGATTTATTTCCGATATTTGCTTTCCATCCATATTTCCCTGTAGCACAGGGTTAACACTAGCAGCTCCAGGGGAGATCTTTCCTTTAGGGGCACCTCTGCGGGCTTCCACCTCCTGAGCACGAGCTGCTGCTGCATTTTTCTGCTTCTGCCTCCTGGTCTCAGCCACAAACTTTTCCACCTCCATCTCACTCTCACTGCTGGTTTTCCCCCTTGGTGTTCCTGGGGTCCCAACAGATGAGGATCTCAGTCTTGGCCTTGACAGTTCAGCCGCATGGCTAGGCCCCAAAGCCTGGGCCTCAGTTTTCCGGGTAGCCCGACCAGCCCTAGCAGGGCCTGGGCTTGCTCCAGACATGAGAGCTCTCTGAAACACAACTGCTTCCAATTGGGATCAGATAGGATCTGTGCAGCCACTGGGACAGAATGCTCTATTATACAGATAGCTAGAATCTCAGCTGCCATAAAGCAGGACAGGACTGCTGCTTACAATGGGGATCAGATAGGATCTGTGCAGCCACTGGGACAGAATGTTCTGTTATACAGATAGCTAGAATCTCAGCTGCCATAAAGCAGGACAGGACTGTTGCTTACAATGGGGATCAGATAGGATCTGTGCAGCCACTGGGACAGAATGTTCTGTTATACAGATAGCTAGAATCTCAGCTGCCATAAAGCAGGACAGGACTGTTGCTTACAATGGGGATCAGATAGGATCTGTGCAGCCACTGGGACAGAATGTTCTGTTATACAGATAGCTAGAATCTCAGCTGCCATAAAGCAGGACAGGACTGCTGCTTACAATGGGGATCAGATAGGATCTGTGCAGCCGCTGGGACAGAATGTTCTGTTATACAGATAGCTAGAATCTCAGCTGCCATAAAGCAGGACAGGACTGCTGCTTACAATGGGGATCAGATAGGATCTGTAATTAACTACTGCATTTGATCACACAGAGTGTAGCATTTGATGGGATATTAGGGCAAGTTAGTCTCAGTAGAGCAGGTATAGGGGCAGCACTAGATGTAAATCTGAAGTTGAGGAGCAAAAGCTACAGAAACGTGTCTTGCTCTTTACATAAGGAATTTAACCCAAGCTCAGCAGTTCTGTTGCACTTGAATAGTCTTCTACTGGAGTTGCAGAAATACTTGAAGATTCAGTACTTAAAGTCTCCAGCAGGGGGCAGCGTTTCACCACTGATTTACTCAGCCTTCCCAGCAGAGTAGAGGAAAGATGAAGGCAGGAGGGCTGCCCTTGTGAAGAGGAAGGATACAGTAAGGGATATAAGGAAATGAGGATATTCCCCTTTGTCTGATCACAGAGGATTAAGAGGAGGAAGACAAAAGGAATCCAAAAAAGGGATAAGAATAAACACAGTGTGTGATTTCCCTCCTATTTTTTACTGGCAATCTGTGGGTTCTGGTAAATGCCAGAGGGGCTGCTATAAGGTCCCATAGAAAGTCACTATTTAGTGGGCTGGTGGGGGCTGTTTGGGCCTCTGTGTGGGCTGATTGGGCCTCGTGTACCTGAAATGCCAGAGCCTATTTTAATTCTCAGTCCGGACCTGAGCAGGGCCGCCATTAGAAATCACGGGGCCCCGTACAATAAAATTTTTGGGGCCCCCTGGGCCCCGCCCACACTGGCACCCAAGCCCCACCCCAGATCCCGCCCACTCCACATAACCGTTAAAAGACCACACAGACATCAGAGCTAAAAAAGTAACACCCCCCACACATAAGTTCTAAAAAGCTATTGATGGTCAGGACCCCCTTATAAGTTGAAAAAAAAAAAAACATTGGCGCCAGGGCCCCCTATAAAAGTTTTTTTAAAAAATCATTGGCACCAGTGCCCCCCTTACAAGTTAAAAAAAATTGGGGCCCAAAGATAATTTTTTAAAAAAAACATTGGCGTCAGGGCCCCCCTTAAAAGTTAAAAAAAATTGGGGCCCCAAAGAATTTTTTAAAAAAAAACATTGGCGCCAGGGGCCTATAGAATATTAAAATAATACATTGGTGGCCAGGGGATGAAAGAAAAACACAAACTGGTGTTCAGTAGAATTGAACTCGTGGCTTCAGGACTTCAACTTTGCCTCCTTTTGTGACTTCGGGTTTTTTCGCCACTTCGGGTCCTTCGGCTGTTCGGCACTTCTGCATTTGGGACTTGTGAAATGGCCGCACTGCTCGGGCGCTCGTAAGGGGGGGTCGGCTCTTTCAAAACTGCAGCACTGCCACGCCCCCCCCCTTTATGGCCAGGCCCGGGCCACTTGTCCCTCCCCATTTTGTAGGGTTTTTTGTGCATGGGGACATTATGGTGCTGAATCTTGGATGGACCTTCCCCAAACGGTTCCACAAAGTAGGAAGAACAGAATGGCCAAGATGATGGCTTAAAGGAAAACTATACCCCTCAAACAATGTAGGTCTCTATAGACCAGCTCATATGTAAAACCCTGCTTCATGTAAATAAACCATTTTCATAATAATATACTTTTCTAGTAGTATGTGCCATTGGGTAATCATAAATAGGGAATTGCCATTTTAAAAAAATAAGGGCCGCCCCCTGGGATCGTACGATTCATGGTGCACACAAACAAACCATACTTGTTAGGTCACATGACAGACAGAGTTGTGTATTTTCCTTCCACACTTCTTCCTGTTACAGTTAGAGCTGTAGTATTTCTGGTCAGGTGATCTCTTCCTATTACAGTTAGAGCTGTAGTATTTCTGGTCAGGTGATCTCTTCCTATTACAGTTAGAGCTGCAGTATTTCTGGTCAGGTGATCTCTTCCTATTACAGTTAGAGCTGTAGTATTTCTGGTCAGGTGATCTCTTCCTATTACAGTTAGAGTTTAAGAAATGGCAGGAGCACTGGCATAACTAGTGCAGACCCTGAGTTAACAGCCCCCCCCGTGGGATCTACTGCCTCTAGAGTTGTCAAGAATTCCCATCTCCCCAGGTACTCTCTTATATGTGGGCATGGAGTCTGGGGATGCTACAGGGGTCCTGCATCGGAATTGCTGAGCACTAGGACCTCACGAGAACAGAATGCCAAGGCCGTCTCTGCACGTGGTTCTCCTTTAAAGGGATTTTGTGATGATTTTTATTTCTAACGGACACCGTTTATACTGCAAATAATTCACTGTACAATAGAAAATGTCATTCCTGAACCAGCAATATTAGTGTGTAGGTGCATCTCAGGTCATTTTGCCTGGTCATGTGATTTCAGAAAGAGCCAGCACTTTAGGATGGAACTGCTTTCTGGCAGCCTGTTGTTTCTCCTACTCAATGTAACTGAATGTGTCTCAGTGGGACCTGGATTTTACTATTGAGTGTTGTTCTTAGATCTACCAGGCAGCTGTAATCTTGTGTTAGGGAGCTGCTATCTGGTTACCTTCCCACTGTTCTTTTGTTTGGCTACTGGGGGGGAAAGGGTGATATCAGTCCAATTTGCAGTACAGCAGTAAAGAGTGACTGAAGTTTATCAGAGCACAAGTCACATGACCAGGGGCAGCTGGGAAACAGACAATATGTCTAGCCCCAGGTCAGATTTCAAAATTAAATATAAAAAAATCTGTTTGCTCTTTTGAGAAATGGATTTCATTACAGAATTCTACTGGAACAGCACTATTAACTGATGTGTTTTGAAAAAAGTTTTTTTCCCCATGACGGGTTTAATTTTAAACCAAATCCACGTTTCACTTGCTTCACAAACAACCCACTACATTCTCCAAGGGAAGGTTTGTCACCAACAGTTTCTGAAAAGAACAAGTAAAACAAAAACATGTGGCAAATAACGTATATAATATATAATAAGGCTTTATTACGCACTTGTACTATACAGGACAGAGTAGATCACATTTTTCCCAATTCAGACAATGTACACACGGAGGCTGAAACCTTCCCTAGGCCGACCCCCAAACTGTACGGAGGTTACAGGTTTCAAAGCAACACGACTACACGATACACCCCCCCCCCCCCCAAATGAGACCCAAGATTTACAGGTTTCTTTTTATTAAATAAAAGCTTCAAAAACATCCCTTGTGTCATTAAAATGTAACAGCCTCCTATTTCAGAAGGGAATAAGCTCAGCACCAGAGTCAGGCACCAAGCTGAAGAGCTGACACTTATATATGATATTGCTATAGAGCCTCCCCTCCCCCCTTTGCATTATTTGTCTTCCCTGATTTGGTTATACCATGTGGCACAAACAGGACGGTAAAAAAGTGGTTGGTGCCTATGAAGTGTAGTTTGATGGGTAAGTGGGTAGGGGGCGCTGTTAAAGCCTCGTCTAGGGGTGTTTAGTTGTACCATGGCAGCCATTCAACTACAATGAGAAGTGGCCGTGGCACTGTATGGAGTCCAGCTTGCCAGACAGAACGGGGGGGGGGGGGGGGAATATGGATCCCATCGCTGATCCACTCAGGCATTATAGTAAATATCAGGGTCCATGACTGCTAAATAATGGCATGAATAGAAAGAACCCCAAAAAGACAGAATCAGAACCTTAAACATTAAAAATCAAAAAGGAGTGCTATGGCATTCTGTGCTACACTATAGTCCCCAATATAGAGCAGCACGTCAAGAATCCAGAGAAAGTGTCGTTACTCCTGTCTGCCTAAAGGTGGAGTTCACATATACATTGTGTTTCTATATCTGGCTGGGGATTCCAGTCCTGTAAGTCTGACTCTTTCATATCCAGCTTAATTTCCGCTAAGTCAGCAGTAACAGCTCAAGCCTGGTTTATTCTTAAAGGGATACTGTCATGAGAAAATGTTTTTTTTTTTTTTCAAAACACATCAGTTAATAGTGCTGCTCCATCAGAATTCTGCACTGAAATCTATTTTTCATATTTAATTTTGAAATCTGACATCAGGCTAGACATATTGTCAGTTTCCCAGCTGCCCCCAGTCATGTGCTCTGATAAACTTCAGTAACTCTTTACTGCAAGTTGGAGTGATATCACCCCCTCCCCTACCATCAGCCTAACAACAGAACAGTGGGAAGATAACCAGATAGCAGCTCCCTACTGGTAGATCTAAGAACAGCACTTAATAGTAAAGTCCAAGTCCCACTAAGACTGATTCAGTTACATTAAAGTACCAGCAACAGAAATGTTTCCTTACAACAACAAAAAAAACACACCAATACAGTTTTAATTTTTAAATCGCAAAGCTTTTATTAAGAAATGACTTATCGATTCTCTGCATGCGCTCCTCTTCAGAAACGGGGACAGGGCAACGATCCATCGTGCAGAGCTCGATTTCTCCTCCCTGGCTATAGCCTATAGAAGGCAGGGAGGAGAAATTGAGCGCCGCACAATGGATCGTTGTGCTTTCACCGTTTCTGAAGAGGAGCACATGCAGAGAATCGAAAAGTCATTTCTTAATAAAAGCTTTGCGATTTAAAAGTTAAAACTGTATTGGTATTGTTTTTTCGTTGCAAAGAAACTACATTTTTTTAATGTTATTGATCCTTTAAGAAGGAGAAATAACATCTTGCCAGAAAGTTCAATACTAAAGTGCAGGCACAAGTCACATGACTGGGGCAGCTGGGAAACTGACAATATGTCTAGTCCCATTTCAGATTTCAAAACTCAATATAAAAAAAAAATCTGTTTGCTGTTTTGAGAATTGGATTTCAGTGCAGAATCCTGCTTTAATAGAACTATTAACTGATGCATTTTGAAAAAACATGTTTTCCCATGACAGTATCCCTTTAAGGGTAAGTTCAGCTGAAGAACATTTAGTCTTTCTGGGGTGCAAATATAAATGTAGGGCGGAGAATATACTGTATAGCGAGTTACTTTAAAGGCAACGCTTGGTAGTTGCAAGATTAAAACCATGTCTGCGCCTGGCTTTGTACAACACGGGGGCTTATTTACCACTGCCTGGTGTATTCTGCACCTATTTTTGGCAGGGCCCAACAGTTTAATCTCAGGGGAATAGCAATGGTATGGAATAAATTTTAAATACATGATGAGTTTACATTCTATAGCTTGTCATATCAGCGCTTGCACCACAACACCAACACAAGGAACGTGACCCAATGAATGTGGGAGCCCTTTTTGAATTGAGGCA